>CM076583.1:1238790885-1238877657 GCA_034641835.2 Pinus albicaulis | reverse complement strand
CAAGTTTGATCTATAGTTGTTGGAGGAATACAAAGATAACGAAGTTGTTGGAGAAGGATTGAAAAAGTTGGAAGACCAAAATAGAGCTTGGGAAATCTATCTCCCACACGTGCAAAGTTTCTGGATTATAGTTGGGCCGAAATTTTGAAGTTGTTGGGGTCGAAGTTCTGGATTGTTGTTGGGCTGAAATTCTGAAGTTGTTGGGGTTCAAGTTCTAGATTGTTGCTGGGCCAAAATTCTAAGATTGTTGGGGGTCGAAATTTTGGGTTGTTGTGAGACTATAGCTATTGGGCAAGAAGAGAATACTGAATTTTGTTGAATCATATTGGAATGTTGACTTGGTGGAGGAGGAAGGTATTTTAGTTCTAAGGTCTTGGTCGATCTCAATTTGATTTATTAGTGGAAGAGTTTGATTGGTTTTTCCCCTATAGAGAGATTTTAGCCTTAGTTGAGTGCCTACATCTAGTATCATTTATCTTCATGATTTTTTTTATGATTACTTGATGAAGCTAAGATAAACGAAGAACATAAGAGAAGATAATAAAACTAAAATAATATCAAAATTAATTATCAACATAAGAATTTTTTTTTTCCTTTCTGATTTTCTAACAGGAAACACAATCATAATAATCCCACAACTTATCCATGAATTATAATATTAGGATGAAACTAATTATATTGGGAATTCAATTTCCAAGATAGGGCATCATGTAGTGTTATACTTTTAAAATCCACTCTAATGGGTGACTATCCTTCTTCTTCAAACATCACACCATTTATTTCCAGCCATATACCGCAACATGCCATGAAAGGGAGATCGTTTAGAGAATATTTTGGTCTTTGATCTAACTAGCCTTTTATGGATTCATCCATTGAGGCTCCATTTTGAATGTAATCGTCCCAAATGATATTTTAAATATCGATCTAAACGCTTCTAGTAAAAGGACAGTGTATGAATATATGGGGGATGGATTTACTCTCTGACAGGCAAAGAGGGAAACGACTTGGACCATGGAATGATATATTTTGGAGAACATCCAAGGTGGGGGCTTTATTTTTCAATAAAATCCACATGAATAAAAAAATTTTGATGGGCACCAAAATTTCCAAATTCTCTTAGCCCAAAATGGGGGAGGATTTGCATAAGGATCTTGTGTTAGGGAAAGATACCCAAAATTTGACTTGTAGGAAATAGCTAGAGCCAACAACCATACTATGCGGTCATCATATGGATATAGAGAAACTAACCTCTATTCCAAATCTTTTGTGTATAGTGTACACTCTTATGCTAAGTCTCCTTCTAGTTGGATGGGTTGAGCCCCAATCCAGTACTGTGAACCATTGTATCATGACCAATCATATATTTGATGCAAATAGAACAACCCCAACTCATTTGAATATTGTATGAGCATATTTGAAAGTTTGTGTGAGTCTTTGCTTCCAATATAGAGATCTATACCAACGATAAATTTTGTTCCATTGCCGACTTTCCATTTAAGACATTTTGTTATTATATCCATAGAGTTTATGACAAACCTCCACATAATAGAACCATTGTGAGCTTATTTCCTTGGAAATCCGAGTCAATCCAAAATGGAGGAGGTAGAAATGTATTTTCTTTCCATTGATAATTTTAGCAGCACCCTTAGTAGCGAGAGCATTTTAAAAGTAGGATATATTTGTTTAAAACCCCTGAATCCAAGAGATTTTTAGAGAGTTATGAAGGTCCAACAAGTTAAGGTGAAAGGTCTACAATCTTTCCTACCACCCCACATGTATCTCAAAGATATTTGTTTTAATTTTTCAAGGTTCCTTTTGGGATCCAAGCTAATGAAGCCTGGTAAATTGATATGGCTTCCAAAATAAATTTTCATAGCACAAGTCTCCATGCTCTAGAATTCCATATATTGTGCCAATCCCTTATTTTGAGTTTTAGTTTTGTGATTATCCATGCCAATATTATTTTTGTAGTTATTTTGTTTTGATAAAAATTCTAAATATCGCAAAGGATCCCCCAGAGGTGTAGGTTTGTTTTTAGAGGACTTTTTTCACGAGATTAGAATAATTTTGATTAAGTGCATTCCCATAGAGACATGATTTTTCATGATTTATCATCATACCTATCTCCAAATATATGGTATCCAAAATATGTTTTATAGATTGTAGGCTCCCATATTCCATTGCCAATAAAATTATGAGATTGTCAACAAAGGGAATATGTGAAAGAAATCAGGTCTGAGAAATTTTGATACCCTTTATAATATGTCTTCTTCTCGCATCCAAAATAGCTCTACTTAGGGCTTCTACAATAAGAAGGAATAGGAAGGGGAACATAAAAAACCCCTTCCTTAAGCCTCTCTGAGGATTGAAGAAAGGGGAAGCCAATCCATTGATAAGAATAACCATGGAGGAGGATCTAAGACAATTGTAAACCATGTCCACAAAAGGAGGATTGAATCCAAGGTGAAGAATTAGTCTTATGTAGAGCCAGTCCACCCTATGAAAATATTTGGAGAGATGCAATTTGAAAATGAAAAAAAATTGCTTTTGTAAGTTAATGGAGTGGAGGCCTTCTCAAGCAAGACCAATAGCTTCATGAATATTTCAATCTTTTAGAAAGACAAATTGTTCCAGAGAGATATTTTCTAAAAATATGGGATTTAATCAAAGAGCTAAAATTTTTTAAATAAGTTTGTAGATATTGTTGCATAGGGATATGGAATGACAATATTAAAAAGTGGATGGTTTATTGTATTTTGGAGTTATTTCTAGGAAGGTGGAATTAAAAGGAGCTAAAATTCTTCCATGTATCTTGTAAAATTCAACCACTCCCAATAGTTCATCCCCAATAAAATTGAAACAAGCTTGGTAAAATTTGATTGGGAGGCCTTCAAGCTCTAGGATTTTTCCTTTTTGATAACTTTGTACCACCAATTATAGTTCTGAATTTGATCCTTCTTTCATCAAATCTGCATTGGCATATTCATCAATAATCCTTGGAAATAAGCTAGCTACTTGTAGAATTTTGTCAATATTTTCTCTATCCTTCTTAAATATAACTTTGATGTAGGAGAATCCTTCCTTGATAATGTTTGTAAAATTGGATGCCTTTGATCCATCTGCTCTATTTATCTTCCATATAGTATTGATGACTTTCATGTGATTGGAAATTCTATAAAAAAATTGTGTTTTCATCCCCTTCATAAAGCCACAAAAGCCTACCTTTTAACCTCCATTTGTTTTCCTTGATAAGGATGTCACTTTTTTTTTTCCTCTAATGTTTTCAGAATTTTATTTTTCTCCTTGGAGATGGAGTGATCAAAGTTAGAAAGGAGGTTTTGTATCTTGCTTTCTATCTCAATGAGAAGTCTTTCATCATGTGATTCTTTGTCCTTGGCCCATAGAGAGATAATCATTTTTTCCTTCTTAATATTTTCTTTGAATTGTAGAGGGGAGGATCCAAGGTTGGGGTTGAAAGGAATCGTTGCATCCTTGAATTTTTCAATGAGAGTGGGATGTTCCAACCATCTAAGATTTAATTTCAAAGGGAACATAGGCTTGGAGGGCCTAGATTTTAGGTCAAGAATTATTGGCTTATGATTTATATCACCACCTGATGCTATCCATTGAAGAATTTGCAAATTATGATCCAAAAATATTTCCAAGGTAAGGAGATGATCTAGTCTCTTGGATATATATGTGTGTGTGTGTGTGTGTGTGTGTTTATGGTTCTATTATTGGACCATGTGTGAAGGATATTTTCTAGGAGAATATCAAGCAAACCCATAGAATCTATAAATTCCACAAAAAGATATTCCAGATGGTCAAGGAGATTTAGGGTCCCCAAATTTCCAAGTGACCAACTTTGAAGTTGAGATTCCCCCAAGATAGGTGAGCTAAGATCCAAAGCAAGGAAATTTGAAAATATTTTTCCAGAAGGGTTTCCTTTCTTGGTAAGTATCAGATAAATTTATGGTAGTGAAGGAGAGGTCAGACCCTTTATGAATGAATGTAGTAACTAAATAGGACTACGAGGCCCAAGCCTATGAGAAAATTAGAGTCATGGCATGAAACCTATTGATAAGGACTCCAAATTTACTAGAATCATCGGTGTGATGGAAGGACCAGGAGGGGAGGAAGGAGGATATAATATATTTCACCTTAGCACCTTCCATCATAGTTTCTTGTAAGAAAATAATATGAGACGAGAGAGTATTTATCATACTTCGAAGGCCTAGGGTTTTGGAGGGGTTATTCAAACCCCTGATTTTATATAAGAGAATCATCATTAAAAAATCTTTGAAGGGGTCGACAATCTAAATTCCCTGATAATATATTTTTGCTTTCCCAATCTAACCTTTATAGAAGTATACTGCATAGCCAAGGAGATGATATATTTTTGACCCCTCAAAGAGCACAAAGAAATATAATAATCCAAAATCCCTAAACCCCCACCTAGTTTAGGTGCAAAAGCCACATGAGACGGCTCACATTTGAGATGGATAGAAGTAAGGCATATTAGACTGTATGAATGAGGGCCACCTAGGCCTATGGAGGAATAAAGGCAGTCGAGAGAAAATATAGGTTTACCAAGGGAGAAGAGAACTTCAAGGAGCTAATGGTCAGGGAGGAGAGGAAAGGGAGAGGCATTGAAGGCCTGAAAGGGGACAAAAAATAGAGGAGAAATTAAAGGGGGAGAAACAATAGATAGACAAGGGATATAATAATTGAAAGCATGGGATGGGGAAGTAGAGGAAATTAACATACTCGATGTGGAAGCCATTATATCCAATATTGGAGAGCCCTCACTCTTCTGGTCTAGTATTAAAGGTTCTACCAAAGCAATCTATTGCTCATCCTTCTAAGAAATTTATTTATTAACTAGCTTCGGAGAGGGAGTTGGATCCTATTTACCTTAACCAAGATTAATTATATCAGATATTTGAGATAGGTCACTTCCCAAGTTGGATCTCAAGTGTGTCTTCTTAACCATTTTTTTTCTAAACTTTCCTAGATGAAATTCCTCTCATAAGTGTCCATAAGAGTGGCATCTATCACAATGTAAGGGAATTCCTTCGTAGTACAACACCTGCTTGTGGATTTTGTTGTGAACCAGAATAGAGATAGAATCATGGAGGCTAGCATTCAATTTAACCCCCACTAGAATCCTAACCTTAACCCTCACTAGAATCTTATTCATGGAAATATAACCTATTTTCTTGAAAGAGGTGTTTGCCACATATAATAACCCAAAATTATTTTAAATCCCCTTAAAAATTTCATCTAAACAAAATTTCAATGGAAGGTTGGAGATACAAACTAGGATTGGTACCACCGAAAGCCTCTCCAAGTGAGTATCAAAGTCAACCGGACATGTTTTTAGAAATAGGGCTTGAGAGCCCCATTTCCATTGACCCTGAAGGATCTTCTCACTGTACTCCTTTCAATCCAAAATCCACCCCATCCAAACCTTGGCCAAAATTAAATAGTTTGGGAATTAGCAAGGATAAGAGAAAGTGATGTGGTGCAATTTTGAGAGGGATATTCAAATCCCACCATAAGAGGAGCTTTTAGCTCCAAAGGAGGATCCTAGGGAAGTTGTGGAGTAGCCACAAATTAAGGATCATAGAGTGGAGACATCCACTCAAGAAAAAACATCTAGAGAAGGTAGTAAATTACCCAGAGAAGCTAATAGAATTGTGTAGGATGTGAGGGAGAATGTGGGAGCTCCTTCAAATTTGTGTAGGCAGATAAGGTCATCTGATTGGTACACTAGATACATGTCTCTAGTGACTAGGATTGTAGCGACTGAGCCATCCTATTTCGAAGAATAAATAGAGAAACTTGTATGGGTTAATGCATTAGTGGAAGAGTATGTATCCATTGTAAACAATAGTGTTTCAGAACTGGTCCCAAGACCAAAAGATAAATCAATTGTGGGTTCAAGATGGATCTTCAAGGTTAAGCAGGCAACAAACAAAAGCATAGAGAAATATAAGGCCATATTTGTGGCCAAGGGATACACTCAAGTTGAGGTAATTGATTATGATGAGACCTTTTCTCCTGCATCAAGGTACTCATCCATTAGATCAATTCTTGCACTGGTTTCAAATATGGGGTGGAAGATCCACCAGATAGTTGCGAAAAAAACATTTCTCAATGGGGTTATTGAGGAGGAGGTGTACATTAAGAAAACCGAAGGTTTTTAGACATTTAATCGGGAGTATCATTTGTGAAGACTCAAGTAAGCATTGTATGGTCTCAAGTAATCACCCCATGTCTGGTACACCAAGATCGATAGTTATCTCACTAATTTGGATTCACCAAAATTGAAGCAGATGCAAGCTTCTATCACACCTTGGTAGAAGGTAAATTACTTATTATTGCCTTATATTTTGATGATTTGATTTTAACCAGTGATGAGCAGATGATTAGATCTTGCAAGGAGGACCTTGCAAGGGAATTCTAAATGAAGGACATGGGTCTCATGTATTACTTCCTTGGGTTAAAAGTATGTCAAGGCGATGGGGAAGTATTTGTATCTCAAGGAAAGTATGCAAATGAGATACTACATAGATTCCGCATGGAGAGTTGAAAACCCATGGAGAACCTCTAGCAACCAACTGGAGGAAGGGGGATGCCACTTAAGGTGAAGAAGTGGATGCTACCATTTATCAGAAGCTAGTGGGTTCATTGATGTATCTTGTGAACACAAGACTAGATATGTGTTATGAATTCAAATATCTTAGCCAAGCTATGGTTAGGCTAACCAAATTATATTGGAAGGAAGCTAAGCATGTATTATGGTACCTCAAAGGCACCACCAATTTGGAATAAGGTAAAGATGGACAAAAGGAGTGAATTTGTGTGGCTTCATGGATAAAGATTGGGCAAGGAGTACATCAGACTGAAATAGTACATCAAGTGGAATTTTCAGTGTTGGGTCGAGAGTTGTTTCCTACTACAACAAGAAGTAAAGATATGTGGCACTCAACTCAGTAGAAGCAGAATACATTGATGCAAGTAAAGCATCATGTGAGGCAATCTGGATGAGAAAGATACTTGTGGGACTGCTTGGCCAGATGATGGATCCAACTATGATCTACTATGATAATCATAGTTGCATAAAGCTATTTGAGAATCATGTATTTCACGATTGATCCAAAAATATAGATATCTAGTATTACCATTTACAAGATTGTGTGCAGAGGTAGATAATGCTACTATAATACATTCCAACATAGGAACAAGATGCTGACATTTTAGCAAAGGATTTTTCAAGAGGGAAGTTTGAATTCCACAAGTGAAAGATAGGAGTGGTTGATAATCCCTTTCTTGCTAAGAGGGAGTATATAAAAATGTAGCAAGAAATTCTCAATTTGATTTTTCCTTTGGTCAAATTGGGAAAATTCAAATTTCCATATCAACAAACAACTTGGATGCAATTAAATGAGGTGACATGGCTCTTGTCACTCACTTACCTAAGTAAATTAAATTTAGATGAGTTAAAGTTCAATTAAGCATGTGTGATTGCTAATTTATAGCAATCAAGGTCAATTATTTCAAGTTTTTTTCAATTAAACTAGTTCTAACTCTTGGAGGAACTAGTGGAAGGTCAGTTGCGTAGTGGTACTTCAGTCTAACTCAATGATCATCTAGTTAACTGATCAATCAACCCAAAATGTCTAGTGCATGCAGATAATTCGTGTTCCTCAGTTGTGGTGGAGATTCCAAGGAAGTGTAATATCAGTTGTAGACTATTCTTGAGTGTACAAGTGTTGCATGTAGGCAAATGATCATCCCTGGGAATTGCACATTAATTTTGGAGTAATTTCCCAAATAATAGGGTCTAATTTCTTCGAAATTTTGCAAGGAAATGGGGGCTCAAGCAGAGGCAGAAATTGATTAATTCTAGGTCAAAGCTTCTTAGTGAGCAGAGAGAGGTTATTCACTTGCAAGTTGTGCTCAGTTGAGAAGAGATATAGGTTATTAATTTGTAGGTTGTGCTCAGTTGATCAAAGAAATTGTAATACATATTTATTCACCAGATTAATGCAAGCATACAAAGGGGTTTTTATCAGATTTCTTTCCCCTGGAAAAATACTATGTGCATGTGTTTATTTCTCATTGCATGTTTGTGATTGATGTTCTAAATTTTTAATTAAATTATGTAGAGCAATAGATTAGGTTTGTGTCTTGTCATTTTGATTAAAATTTCATGAGAAATTGCAAATCTACATCATAATTTATGCATACTAAAGATATTCACACAGAGTATGGTTTTGGGGGGGGGGAATGTGTCCATATATCTCAAAGCTCATATTCGTACAAGGATCATTCTCTAGAGACAACCGAATGTTCTTTGTATTTTATTCCATTAGTACTAGTATGGGGGCTTGGCAGTATGTTTAGAAAAATAAGGGCAAGAAGGGGAAGATTGGTGTTACTTCTTGGTCTTCCTTTTTTTTTACTTTCTTCTTTTTTTTTGTTTTATTTTCTGTCATAGCCATTGTTAAAAATCCATGTAAAAAGATATAAGACCATGTCATGGGACACTTATTCCAAGCTGAATGTTGGGAAAAAAATCTTAGCGTGGGTGTTCATTTTGGTTATTATGGATAAGGAAATTGGCAAAGGAAATGGAAAAGGATTTGGAAGGGAAAAATGACATTTTTGGAAATTTATTTATGAAAATAATGGAAATTAGGAGAAAAGGAAGGTGAAAGGTCACAGGTTTCATGTGAGGAGGAAAATGAAGGAAAATAATGGAAAATGAATAAATTAGAGGCCCCAATGATAAAAAGGCTTTTGAGGATCAATTGGAAAGCTTTTTTCTCAGACTTTTTTCGGTTCAGTTTTGGAGTTCTCTATACCCTCTCTATCACACACACTTAGTCAGTTAGATCTTTCTTGGAGCACTTCGCATTGGATCAAAAAGGGAAAAATAAGGCAAAGAGGAAGAAAGGATCAAGCAACGAAGAGCAGGATCAAGCAACTACACCGACTTTAATTGTAGTTATCGATTTGCATGTGTGATTTCCTTGCTATATTTGGCATGTATTGTTATGCATGTGTGTTCTTGTTTCTATTGCTATCATTGGCATGGGTTTTTCCAAGTTTGACAGTGTTTTTAATCCCAACCTTTCCATTTCGAGATAGCCATGGTGTGATGGGGTTCTCATGTTTTGGTTGAGCTAGATTGTTGGATGGATTTGAAATTGAGTGAGGTGGATCTCTGAATGAAATAAAAAATGGCCTAGTGATCCCTGAACCATAATTTGGATTGTGGTAAAGCCACTAGCCTAGTAACCCCTAAGCAATAATATGGGTTGTGGTAAAGAGAGGTATGTGTGCCTTGGTGGGCCTAGGAATCCTTTACCAGTGAATGGAGGGATACATGGTAAATACTAGAGGTGGTTTCCCTTAATCAAGACTAGGAATCCTTCTCAGTGAATGGAGAGATATAAGCTAATTCTAGAGGGTGGTGTCTCGGTTATGGCATAGTGATCCCTATATCATACTATATATTGCGATAAAGCCTAGAGACTAGGAGATAAGAAAATTCCTCACGGTGTAGGTGGAGAAATCTGGTGGCATCCATGCTTGCTTGTGGACTAGTGATCTAGTCAGGATTGTGGTAAAGGTGGTTTTTATTGATGAGGGTGAGGTGGTTTAGCCTTGGGAAGCCCTAGTTTGTTCCTTTAGTTTGAGTCTCACATTCATGCTTGGAATATGGCATGGCGGTGATTCGCTTAAGAGAGATTTGGCTCAAATAATCTATGGTTGGGTGGAATGTGATAGTCCCATACTGTGTTGGATTTTGAATTCATGACTCAAGGGTTCCTTTCATTGATATTTTATGTGTAAATGTACCATATTTTATCTAAAATCTATGGTTGTAGTATCCTTAGTATTTTTTTTCTCTATATGTTGGTTATGAATGTGTTTTATGAAAGTGAAAATGTATGGTTCTCATCATGTTTTGTTTTGGAATTGAATGAACGATGAATATATGACCCAATAGATGATAATTAAACTAATTTGATAAGGGAAAAATGATTCTTACTGAATCTTAAATACGTATGATATCCCTATGGTCATATATTTTAATTAAACTTGTAGATTACATATTTGTGACATGTTTAACGAAATTCCTGTCATGGCTAATAGGGGTCCATTCAAGTACTTGTTCAATTTATTGCATCTACATCATTATTCCACTATTATATTTCAATTATGGAAGTGTCATGGAGTTCTCAGCAGTGATATGAGCCATGGACCTGAGAAAGTGGCATAGAAATTGGGGTCGCAGGCTCAGAATTACCTAGAAAAGTCCCTAGTCCCATGTATATCTATGGTGTGTGAGTGACTGGAGGGTTCCAGTCGCACTCTTTCCCATATCAAGGGAGTGACTAGTGGATTTATGCACAAAAAGGTTAGTTTGTCTCAGGGGTTAGCCACCTGGAAGGTTTGGATGGCTCCTGGGTGTCCTATAGCAATTGTAGAAGGTATGTGTAGTTGTTTGGTGTTGGTTCTACTTCCTTAAGGTGACCCAAGAGGTTGAATCACATCATAGTGGCCTCTCGTCACATGTTTACCTCAAAGGACCAGGTAACTTGGTTGAATGTGGGAATAGAGTGTTACAGAGTGGTATCAGAGCATGGTTGTGATCTCCTTGGGTGGTGTATGGTTTATGGTCTCTTTGTGTGATATCTAATACTACATAGTGGTATCAAAGCATGGTCACCCCTTGGACTGGATGGGTGGTGTGTGTTCCTTATCCTTGTGGTCTATTTTCATGTTGCATATGCATGGCGTTGGTCATAGTTCTAGTGGTGTTGTCATGAGAAATTTGATGGTATTGTTGATTAGATGTGGTTTTCATCCGTATATTTAAATTGTATATGCATTTTTTATCCATTTTAGTTGTTTATGTGACGGTTATGCATGAATTTTCATGGTTAAGGTGGTTTTCCATGAGTTCATTGTAGGAATTTTAGGTCATCATGATGTTGTTGATGTGTTGGTTGAGATAGAGCATGAGATGCATATCATCAAAGTGAAGTTGCAACACTATACTTTGGGGTAATATTTGATCATCATACAGGTATTGGATGTTAGGCATTGATCCAAGTGGCTCCAGACACCCTCAAGAGACCAAGAGGGCTCAGAAATTGTCAAGATTCAGAGTGGTTGGATTTCTCTCGAACTAGGTTCAGATTGAAGTGCTCTTCACCCTGATTCCAACATTGCGAACGGATCTCCAATACAAGCCTGTATGGAGAATTTAGAACGATTCAAAGTTGCAGTCAAATTTGGGTAGTGGGCCAGGTTTAAATATCCTATAATTTCACTATCAACCGGCAGGGAACCCAGCATGTAATATTCCCAAATAGGGAAGCAACATTATTTGAATACAAAACTGGAAATAGTAGTGTAAATCATCCCATCAACCATGGAGACCAATATGGATCCATTAGATTAATTATAAGAACAAAAAATCAATACAAAATAGTGGGGCATAAATCATATGATATGAAAAAACAAGTGTCCCATAAACAATCACTCCCAAATATAAGATGTTGCTTCAATACAAAATACCGGAGAGCTGCTACAACGCAGTCATACTGAGCATAACTATAGGTGGATATCATACAATAACGTAAATAAAATGCTATACGCCTCAATATATGTTATACAAACATATCTAGGCCCTATATCACCTTTCCAAGATAACCCAAGAGGGTTTCTGGAAAATGTACAAAATATACAAATGTGAGTTGCAGCCCTAGGGCTAAAATTTTGTTGCAACAAAGAAATGAGAAGATATGGTTGAAGCTGATGTAGAATCCTACAGCTGTTCTCCAATAGATCCTTCGGATGAAAGAATGTGCCCTCCACTGAAGAAATCACCTCCCAAAACACATACTATAACCACCCCTGCAACTCCTCCCTAAAATAACACAGATCAAGAATGAAAATGCACTGTAGGGGATAATATCACCTTGGCCTAGTGCCAAATATGTCAATAAATCCCAAGGGGCTTCTTTACTAGCCTCCCAATGGAAGTGTTAGCCACCTATGAATTTTTTGACAAGCAAACAGGTGGCTAAATTGTTTTTGAGCCTTCAAGAAATACATTTCCTTTGAAAACATATCATTCTTGAAGCCTCCATGTGTCTTTTTCCATTTGAAAAATCTCCACTAATGTCTCCATGAAAAAGCCTCTCTGTTTGTGGAAGACAATGCTCAGAAGACCTCGTTTCCTCCTTATTTCAT
This sequence comes from Pinus albicaulis, assembly GCA_034641835.2. NCBI lineage: Eukaryota > Viridiplantae > Streptophyta > Pinopsida > Pinales > Pinaceae > Pinus > Pinus albicaulis. The sequence goes on along the minus strand of CM076583.1, from coordinate 1,238,865,378 downwards.
TCCCACAAAGCCTCTTATTTCATCACCTTCTTCCCCTTTTCAAGTTCCTCCAAAATCCCTCATTAACCCTCCAAATCATTCTAACTCCCCTTTAAGCCTTACAATTGTCCTTTGTTTGGTTTAATAACCCCTTATTCCCTCTACCGGAACCCTCCTTTGGCCTTAAAAAACACTAAATTTAAGCCAAAAGCCCACTTTTTACCTTATAATAAGCCTAAGCCCCTAACCACTTCCCCACCATGTGACCCAGTGCCGAAACCAAGCACTAAGGCCCTGGGTGCTTATCGCAATCAGAGCATTCATGTGGGCACATTTTCTTTGCTAACTGCAATTCTTCGATGGGATGAAGTTTTGGTCTGTAGACCTGCACTGCATTCTCAGCTATTGATCCACACAGATCTAATAGCTAGTGCCGATCTCACGCCACACCCATAACATATTCCATGTCACCCCCCGATGTAATATCAACCATTGATCTCCCCGCCAGATCCAACGGTCAAGCACCAATCGCATCATCGCTAATCGAAAGTTCTTAATAGACCATTTCCTGTTTTCCTCGATTGGCAATCTACGATAAAATCCCGACCATTGATTTTCCACCGATCCAACGGCTAGGGCTAAATCGCTCATCGCCAATCGGAAAATCTAAGTGTGTCACCCTCTGTCTCCCCTGATTGTGATCCTCCGATTCAACCACGACCGTACGATCTGATCTAGATCGATGGCCCATATTGCATCGCGTTCCCTTTTAACTTTCTTCCATCAGACCTTCCAAAAAGTTCATCATTTAATCCCCACCGTTGATCTCTTCCTAAGATCTAACGGCCCACATTTAATCGCCCTCCACCCGCCGGGTCCCACCATCCAATGGCCCCGCTTTCATTCATTTTCCTCCATTTTCTTTATAAATTTCCCAAGCATTAAACTTTGGGTTTTTACACTATAACTTATTTTCTCCGCCTAACTCCTCTAAACAACTCTGTCAGCCAATCCTGACCATTGATTTCCCTTGGCTAATATAATCCAATGGCCCCGAGTCCTCCTATCACCAAACTTTCATCAGCCCTATTTCCTCACCCTTCTGCTGCGTTTTCATTCATTTTCTCGCTTGCCTCCACCATTTCAGCCACCATTCCACAGGCCTCCACAAAATTTCTTCCACCATACCCCTGGATTTCTATAACGGATTTATTGCATTGTGCAGGTTTTAAAGAGTGAGAAATTAGCTCTGTCTCCATGATCACATTCACTGTGATTCAGAGCACAGAGATACCGTCGCAGCAGCAGCAAAGTGAAACAACAAAGATAAATTAGAGGATTTAAGCCCGTAATTAAATATTTAATTCTTTAAACCGTTTCCAAAGGATAAAGACGCAGTTTGAATATCATGAAGAGAATTAAGAGGCCTAATAAGGCCTAAAGCACACAAAAGAGTCATATCAGTGTTTTCAGCATCAACAGAATGTATTTTCTCCAGAAAGGACATCCTACAGCATTCTCCATGCCTCCTCAAGTCCTTAATAGTTAGTACACTGACAGAAGCTTCTTAAAGACTTTCAGACAACAGTTATGGAAGCATGGAAGACCTGCAGACCTTCTGTCCATGTCACTTATTTCAGAAGGCTACCACAAAGCACCTTACAGTCAGAAAGGATTTCAAAGAGCATACCCAGAGTTATTTTCCACCTAATAGAGACTTCTCGAGTAGCCTAAAGAGTACATACAGCGATGCAGAGCCATTAAGCAAAGTGGGCATGAAACATTGCCTCTACTCTGTCTTAATGAATCAATTTAATTTACATCTACCACTACTGCTATTTCATTCTTCTATAAGAACTCCCGTACAACATATTTAAGTGGTTTTTGTTGTTAGTTGTAAGGATTCAATTGACTGTTAGAATAGTTATTGGGGGAAGTAGCTTATTATTTTTTAATTTAGTAGGATAGGAGGAGAAGTTTGGACTGTTATCAGCCATTGAGCTCAGAGTATGTGACTATTTTTTCACATCAATTGAACAAGCAAATTTCACAGGATCCTGGTCTATATTACGGGTGATGTTTTCCTTACTTATTTCTTGTTTAATTATACTGTCCATTTATTCTCTGATAAGAATCAGTAAATTAGGCTTAGGATATACCCCTGCATGGTACCTTAATGCCCACTACTCTTCTTATCTTTGATGTTTTCTACTGATAGTGAATCTAAGAGAAAATTCATGTAATTTAACCAGTCAAAGATGTTGGTCTAGCCCATGCTTACTGATGTTCTAATTTGGGATTTGTTGCTTAGATGTTCTGGTTGGGTTTAATATGGAAGAATTGCGATAACGGGGATTTAGATTTAGCCCTATCCATTGGGGTCCTTTTCCAACATATTGGCCTGTCTAAGATCTCTTGAGCTAGTGTCCAAAGCACTAAAGGTTAAAAGTCCTTCTCTGATCTTAGGCCTTTCTCTGTGTTAAAACTTGACTTTGTTTTTCTTTGAGAGTATGTTGAAAGCAGACCTAGAGTTAAATGACCTCTGACCTGATCTTAAGCTACCCTTTGTGTCTTCATTGAGAGTTTCCTCTGAGTATATCAAAGCAGTTCTGGATTTAAATGATATCTAACCTGATCTCCAGACTGCACTTGGGTTTATTTCTTTCTTTCACTTTCACTCCTTAATGTTCCATTTCACCATCTATCTAAAAGATCCTTTAGTATAGATGACTTTCCCTATGGAAGCCTTGGCTAGTTGCTATGCAAGTAATCCCCTTTCATGACTCCATAGCCCAATGGATTGGCACTTTCTTGACCTATCTTCTTTTGCCGAAACATCCTACTACTTTGTTCTTTTTCTCCCATAGCCTTCTTAGTTAATGATCTCCAACCCAACAACTAAATCATTTCAAAACCCCTTGTGATTCATACCTAGCATAATACCTCAATTTGAGCTTCAAATATATATATCATTATTTGTATCTATAGAAAGATCCCTCTCTGGATCCAGGAGGGCTAGATCCTAGGATCCAAAAGTGGTTTTGATGTTATCTAGTCTTTTGGTCTTGCCAATCTGGCCAAAACACAGGAACCCCAACATAATGGCGACTCCACTGGGGAAAATTGAGTGAATTTTATCTTAGATACCCTTAGGCACTCAGAAGACACAAGATCTCTGGTTAGATTGTTGTTCAAATGCTGACGGTGGACAGTGGCCTGCTTTAAAACATTTAAATTCATCCACCTGGTGACTCCACACTCCATCACTCTCAAAGACTCCACTGGGGGAAGAAACTGGAAGATGGCCAGACCTCATAGAAGGATAGAACATTTAGGCTGGATTTGGTTTAAAGAAATCATTGTTTTTATCTACAACTATGTTCTATCCTAATGTAAGCCTTATCAAGTGTACAAAGAGGAAACTCACATTGAGTATGGGAAATATCTCAAGCCTCAGTCTTCAGACCATGAGCAGACACTTATTCCTATGAAAGACCTGGTGGAACGAGAACCTCATAGAGAAACTTCGAGTAGCCATGAGCCTATTGTTGCACCACCTACACTTACAAAGGTAATAGAAAGATATAAGCCTCTGGTTTTACCTCTTATCTTCTAGCCCCTTCCTGCAGAACTTATAAACAAGCTGCCTCTTTTTGATGGAGAATATAAAAAGACCACTGCTGAGGAACATGTTCAAAATCTTGAAGATTTACTTGACTTGTATGAATTAGAAGAAGATGATGTGAATATTACAATGTTTGCTTTGTCATTACAAGGAAATGTTAAGATTTGGTTTAAAAACCTTCCTGCTGCAAGCATTTTCAGCTTTCATCAATTTTCTCAAGTTTTCTTTGATAAATGGGCAATCCCAGGAAATGTTTTCCTCATCCTGGAAGAGTATCAGAATTTCAAAAGGCAGCTAGGAGAGACAGTACAAGAATTTTAAGCCAGGTTCAATAAGGTATATAATGCAATACCAGCTAACATAAAACCACCCCTGGGATGGGACATATTGCACTATCCGAGTTCTTTTGACCCTGAGGTGGAATTCCATATAAGAGAAAGAGAGCCCTCGAACCTGGAGGAAATGAAAAATATAGCAATCACTGTCGAATACAACATGCGGTGCAGGGAGGAAAGATTAAAAGCGACAAAGAAGGACCAAGAAGAGCAATTAAGGCAAATCTCTTTAGAAAACAAGATAGAAAGATTGATAGAGATAACCAACACCTTGCTGAACATAGAAGAGGACGAATATGAGTTTGAAACCAGGAATGATGATCAGAAAATACCTACACCTTGTCCTCAGGAAAGACAGAACAGATCAATGCAAGACATAAGTTACGTGCAAATCAATTATGATGAACCAGATTTTAGATCAGAAGACGAACTTGCAGATGATTTTGGAGAAAAATTTGCTGAGAATCCAATGGATCTGATTGGTGACATTGCTTATAATTATGATTTCTCTTATGATGACCTGTCTGATGATAATTTTTTCCTAAGGGGAACTAAGCTTTCAAGACTATCATCAGTGGATTCATGGAAAGAAGATCGGGACCAGCAACTTCATGAAAGCAATGAGCCAATACAAGATATCGATGATACTGATGAGGAAAGTGTTGAAAGCCTGAGAGCAGATGAAGATTAAATGAATTTTCACTATGTTATATATCAGATCATCAATAATAATTACCATGAAAATGGAAGTCAGCAACTTTCTAGTTCGGAGGATGAGGAGGAAAGAAATGAAGAAACTCTTGAGCAGGATGAACATCCTGAACCTTCTCTTGAAAAGGATGAGTTAATCAAAGAGACCCCTACTCAAGAATATGTTAATATTTTCACAAATTTCAGTCTGCTTTAGCAGAACCTACCAGTGTTACTAGAGGACATCACTACAATGAGTCCTCTAGCTCAGAAAGTGATGAAGACAAGGAAGATATTCTTTCTCAAAGAAATATTTGTCTTGATCCAATAGAAGAGATGTTCCTGGTTGATGCTTATCTTCCAAGTACTCCCAACCAGGAAAGGGATCAGTGTGATTATAGGGGTCGCACTGCGAATGCAAAGATTAAAACTGTCCAGGATGCAGACAGCCTACCAGCCATGGGAGGCCTTAAAGAAGAAAGTTTATATCATGTTCTTGTCAATCCTATGGCAGAATATATGGAGGCCTTGATTGGCTCAAGTTCCCAAGCATTGATCCTTTGCAAGAGCCAGATACATCAGAAGTGGTCACCCCTGGTGGTGCCCTCAGCTTTGAAGACCCTCATGTGAAACACCCTGTGGTTATCTCTGACAAGAAGTTAGTTTTTCTATCCTTTTCTACTTCTGCTTGACTAGCTGCATTGGCATTATTGTATCACCTAGAGCATCAGAGATTTCCAAGTAGAGTAGGGTAGGTAGGAAAATCTCAATAAAGCTCAATCTGTGAGCATTTATTTATTTGTTTTAAATTTCTGCAAAGTTTAGCCCATGAGCAGTTTTGTCTTTATGTCATGAGCCCACAAAAAATCAAACTGTCTAACCCTGGTTTGACTATTTTTCAATTTCTGTCTTAGAATGTAGAGAAGAAATCTGCTAGACAGTTTAATCCTAGCAGATAGTAGTTTAGGTAGAGAAGCTAAGAGGCCAACTGTTTAATCTGGTCTCATGGAGTAATAAGGGTAGAAATAGAATAGGTTTATTTTCTTGTTTGTAAAAATTGATGATGTAAAGGGTCTGCAAGTCCAAATGCACCCAGAAGACAAATGTTAGGACAATAGTATGGGTAGGTAGTTGTTTGGGAGAATATTACTGCTGATATGATGTCTTCATGATTTGTGGAAGCTGATCCAAGAAAAGAAAAAGATGTGTCAAGTACCAGGCATCTGGCCTACTCCAAAGATCATTTTCTGAATTCTTGACACCTTCAAGAAGATGCCATCCCCATGTGGAGCCACTGTTAGCCACCTATGAATTTTGTGACAAGCAAATAGGTGGCTAAATTTTTTTTGAGCTTTCAAGAAATACATTTCCTTTGAAAACATATCATTCTTGAAGCCTCCATGTGTATTTTTCCCTTTTAACAATCTCCACTACTGTCTCCATGAAAAAGCCTCTCTATTTGTGGAAGAAAATGCTCAGAAGACCTCCTTTCCTCCTTATTTCATTCCCACAAAGCCTCTGTTTTCATCACCTTCTTCCCCTCTTTAAATTCCTCCAAAATCCCTCATTAACCCTCCAAATCATGCTAACTCCCCTTTAAGCCTTACAATTTTCCTTTGTTTGGTTTAATAACCCCTTATTCCCTCTACCAAAACCCTCCTTTGGCCTTAAAAACACTAAATATAAGCCAAAAACCCACTTTTTACTTTATAATAGGCCTAAGCCCCTAACCACTTCCCCACCATGTGACCTGGTTCTGGAACCAAGCGCTAAGGCCCTAGGAGCTTATCGCAATCGGAGCGTTCATGTGGGCACATTTTCTTTGTTAACTGCAATTCTCCCATGCGATGAAGTTTTGGTCTGTAGACCCACGCTGCATTCTCAGCCGTTGATCCATACAGATCTAATGGCCATTGCCAATCTCGTGTCGTGCCCATAACATCTTCCATGTCACCCCCCGATGTACAATCAATCGTTGATCTCCCCACCAAATCCAACAGTCAAGCACCAATCACATCATCATTAATCGGAAGTTCTTAATAGGCCATTTCCTGTTTTCCCCAATTGGCGATCTCCGATACAATCCCAACCGTTGATTTTCCGTTGATCCAACAGCTGGAACTAAATCGCTCATCACCAATCGGAAAATCTAAGTGTGTCACCCTTTGTCTCCCCCGATTGCGATCCTCCGTTTCAATCAAGACCATCCAATATGATCTAGATCGACGGCCCATATTGTATCGCGTTCCCTTTTAACTTTCTTCCATCGGACCTTCCAAAAAGTTCATCATTTAATCCCCACCGTTGATCTCCTCCTGATATCTAATGACCCACGTTTAATCACCCTCCGCCCGCTGGGTCTCACCATACAATGGCCCCGCTTTCATTCATTTTCCTCCATTTTCTTTGTAAATTTCCCAAGCATTAAACTTTGGGTTTTTACACTATAACTTATTTTCTCCGCCTAACTCCTCTAAGCAACTCCTTCAGCCAATCCTAACCGTTGATTGCCCTTGGTTAATCTAATCCAATAGCCCTGAGTCCTCCTATCACCAAACTTTCATCAACCTTGTTTCCTCACCCTTCTGCTGCATTTTCATTCGTTTTCTCGCCTGCCTCCACCATTTCAGCCACCATTCCACAGGCCTCCACAGCATTTCTTCCACCATACCCCTGGATTTCTATAACGGATTTATTACATTGTGCAGGGTTTAGAGAGTGAGAAATTCGCTCCGTCTCCATGATCACAGTCGCTATGATTCAGAGCGCAGAGAGATTGTCGCAGCAGTAGAAAAGTGAAACAACAGAGACATATTAGAGGATTTAAGCCCGTAATTAAATTTTTAATGCTTTAAGCCATGTCCAAAGGATAAAGACGCAGTTCGAAGATCATGAAGAGAATTAAGAGGCCTAATAAGGCCTAAAGCGCACAAAAGAGTCATATCAGTGTTTTCAGCATCAGCAGAACGTATTTTCTCTAGAAAGGACTTCCTACAGCATTCTCCATGCCTCCTCGAGCCCTTAACAGTTAGTACACTGATAGAAGCTTCTTAAAGACTGTCAGACAGTAGTTATGGAAGCATTGAAGACCTGCAGACCTTCTGTCCGTGTCACTTATTTCAGAAGGCTACCATAGAGCACCTTACAGTCAGAAAGGATTTCAAAGAGCATACCCAGAGTTATTTTCCACCTAACAGATACTTCTCGAGCAGCCTAAAGAGTACATACAACGATGCAGAGCCATTAAGCAGAGTGGTCATGAAACACTGCCTCCACTCTGTCTTAATGAATCAATTTAATTTACATCTACCACTATTGTTATTTCATTCTCCTATAAGAACTCTCGTAGAACATATTGAAGTGGTTGTTGTTGTTAGTTGTAGGCATTAAATCGACTGTTAGAACAGTTATTAGGGGAAATAGCTTAGTAGTTTGTAATTTAGTATGCCAGGGGGAGAATTTTGGACTGTTATCAACCATTGAGCTCAAATTATGTGACTAGTTTTTCACATCAATTGAACAAGAAAATTTCACAGGATCCTAGTCTATATTACGGGTGATGTTTTCCTTACTTATTTCATGTTTAATCATACTTTCCATTTATTCTCTGATAAGAGTCAGTAAATTAGGCTTAGGATATACCTCTACATGGTACCTTAATGCCCACTGCTCTTCTTATCTTTGATGTTTTCTGCTAATAGTGAATCTAAGAGCAAATTCATGTAATTTAACCAGTCAAAGATGTTGGTCTAGCCCATGCTTACTGATGTTCTAATTTGGGATTTGTTGCTTAGATGTTCTGGTTGGGTTTAAGATGGAAGAATTGGGATACCAGGGATTTAGATTTAGCCCTATCCACTGGGGTCCTTTTCCAACAAATTGGCCTGTCTAAGATCTCTTTAGCTAGTGTCCAAAGCATTGAAGGTTAAAAGTCCTTCTTTGATCTTAGGCCTTGCTCTGTGTTAAAACTTGACTCTGTTTTTCTTTAAGAGTATGCTGAAATTGGGCCTGGAGTTAAATGACCTCTAACCTGATCTTAAGCTACTCTTTGTGTCTTCATTGAGAGTTTCCTCTGAGTATGTTAAAGCAGGTCTGGATTTAAATGATATCTAACCTGATATCCGGACTGCAGTTGGGTTTCTTTCTTTCTTTCACTTTCACTCCTTAATGTTCCATTTCACCATCTATCTAAAAGATCCTTTAGTATAGATGACTTGCCCTATGGAAGCCTTGGCTAGTTGCTATGCAAGTAATCCCCTTTCATGACTCCATAGCCCAATGGATTGGCACTTTCTTGACGTATCTTCTTTTGCCGAAACATCCTGCTACTTTGTTCCTTTTCTCCCATAGCCTTCTTAGTTAATGTTCTCCAACCCAACAACCAAATCATTTAAAAACCCCTTGTGCTTCTTACCTAGCCTAATACCTCAATTTGAGCTTCAAAGATATATATCATTCTTTGTATTTATAGAGAGATCCCTTTCTGGATCTAGGAAGGCTAGATCCTAGAATCCAAAAGTGGTTTTGATGTTGTCTAGTCTTTTGGTCTGGCCAATCTGGCCAAAACACTGGAACCCCAACAAGAAGGAAACCTTCGTCCACTAAAAAAATAGCTCATAAAACACCCAATACAATCCTCCATTGTTGCACCCTACAACACAACACAACTCTAAGAAAAAATTGTGCTATTGAAGAAATTTGTAGCTTGGCCTTATGTCAGAATGTGGAAATGTACTGCAAACACTTCTCCTAAGTAGGCACTCAAATTCCCCCAAGGATGAAGGTGGGATTCCCGCTCTGGAACACCCTTGTTCTAAACAACATTGCAATCTTAGCTAAACAGCTGAAGAGAGCCATAATTCTTAACAAACCATAAACAAAATAGTCAATCTTGCCCACAATGGCTTCCATCCCCTTCCTTATATTATTGGTGAGCTTCCTCACCTTGGGCCCCACTCATTAAATCCACTACTTCCATGCATGGAGTCTCCCTCCAAAACTGTTTTGTCCCTCAATGAATTCCACTCCTTCCATACCAGTGCTATTTGATTTGGTCAAAATTGACCCAGTCTTCATGATCCATCCCCTTTTCACACCTAAGGGTCTTCAATCCAGCTTTTAGATGACTTCCTTTTACATTAGGAGTTTATTTATTCCTACTAAGGAGATTTAGGGTTCTCCATACCCTCTTATTCTTCTAACTAAGAATAAAAACAAAAAAACAATATTCCAATTACTCGTATCCTAATTTAGGAATATTACAATCTTCCCCTCCCAAGTGTTGCTTGTCCCAAATAAACTGCAAGGATAGAATTGAAAAGCCTCCTCTCCTCCTCCTCTAGTATCCTAAAATGATAATGTCCTCCAATGATCAAGATGCCCTCTCATCAATATGTCCCTAAGTTTCTCCTCCCAAGTGTATAAGTAAGCCTTTGGTGATAAATCCAAATGGCTCCCATCATGAAAAAGTGGGATTTCCATGGAGGCAACTATATGTTGTTTAGAGGCCTTCTTGAGGCATGGAATCAAAAAATTATTGGGAACCTCCATTCCCGTGTGAAGCTCCAAACCCCAAGCTATCAACCACACAAAGTGAGTCACCCTCCAACATGGTAACTCATGGAAAATTTCCTCCACCTTTGGCTCTTGCAAAGTAGGTGGCTTGCATAAATGACCATGGTAGACCAAATGGCCTACCCAATATTGTCTCTCTCTCCACTTATGGAAAGTGTAGAGATGTTGTTGATATTGGGTTGCAATAGTGTTGCCCTCAAGGGACAAAAGGACAACTGGATATCCAAAGATCCCTTCTCTAGTTTCCTAAATATTGCTTTCCCAAACCACTATAATATTCCCAAATGGGGAAGCAATAATATTTGAACACAAAACTGGAAATAGTAGTGTAAATCATCCCATACCAAGTGAATAACACATCATCACCATATGGTACCCAAATCAGAAATATACTGAATGTCATGTGTAATGCTGGATGGTGCTAATGGTTTCTCCAGTGGATACAACACAGTTTTACTAGCTATTGTTTCAGAACATCATGTGGCAAGTTGTCTCCCAAAAAATTTCTAGTTGTGCATGTTTTCTCATTTAATAGGAAGTAGTAAATGGAATTATATATCAGCAAGAATAACAATAATAACACAACACTTGCCCAATTCCATCCAAGATATTGGTCTTAGAAATACCATGAATCCAAAATATAAAGTTTCCCTCTTGTGGAGCAATGCACTGCACATATATGGCAAGATAATGCAAATATTTTGTTAGGTGAACAATAAACACAAAAATTTCATTCTTACCTTGCCTTGTGAGTAGGTTGAAAATGAGGTCCATGGATGAGCCCTCCCATGAGAATCTCCTCATAGTGGTTTGAGATGTGAAGTGATACATACTCCCATTAGAGCACTCCATCAATAGATACATACTCCCAAGTTACAACATTGTTGGCCTTTGTGATAAGGTTCCTGCTATATCATAACTTCCTTCTTTGACATCCCCAACGCCAAATTCACATACCATGATGCTACTATATATGGGAGATTCCTTCCTATGTGGAAGTACCTCCTGTTCCTCCAATGCTGAAGATTAGCCTCCTTGTATCCTAATTGTGTCATCCTCTTATTCTGAAATATTATGCAAAGTATGGGAGAAAATCAACCCATACTCTCCTGAGATTAACTAAAGAAACAATAGCTCTTGCTGCCTCCTCACATCTCCATCATATAGGCCATGGAGTGAAAACATGATGTTTGACATGAAAAATGTCACATCATTCCAATGCACCCAAACTCCTTGTTGCCCCATGATGCAAGTGCCATGCCATGTCCCAACCAACAACATACCCTTTGAAGTGGGATATGTCACATGCTGACCAAACTCTTTCAAGAGTAGCCAGCACAGCCTTGCCTCCTGATGCCCTGTGTCATGGACCTGCAAGTGGCTCTCCATCCTCTTACTCATCAACATCACCCATCCAACCAATGGTGAGTGTCTACTATCATGCTCCCAATGGGTATTCCTCCAATGGAGAATACCATCCTCCCAAATCTGATTACTATCTTTGCATTTCATGGGATGTTGAAATACATTCTCTTGGAGATATCCATATGAACACCACTCATCAATTACCATGTTGAATCCATAAGGATCCAAGTACATTGAAGGAAAAATCTTCTCATTGAGCTGTGAAGTTCTCATTAAGAAATATCCATCATAACAATGGAAGATAATATGTCTCTCATCAACCATCTACCTATCCCCTCCTACACATGTAGAATGGTCATTGGAATGCTCCAATAATGGTTGGGCCTCCAACTCATCACTGTTGCTCAATGAAAGTGCTACTGATCTCCATGATGGTGCATCTGATGTCTCATGATCATGTTCAATGCTAAACATATAGTTCTGCATTGGATTGCTTAGGAAAATACTCATCCTATCCTCCAAAAATATACACTCCAACCCCAAGAGTTGTGTGCAGCTCAACAATGACAAACTAGGATGAATGTACATCTCCTCCTTGATCATGTCAAGGGTCCTCTGCGTATTGATATTCTACTGCTCCAAATCAACAATTTATCTTGACCTTAGGTCATGCAATGGCATGTCCCCACAACCTTCCATATGATGTGCTGAAATAACAGAAAGTGTAAACATTTGCATACCTTGGTTTTGCTTGGGAACATCCTGTACTACTACAAGGGTTCCTCCCATCGGTGTGATTACTTCCCAAACTACTGGTGATGATGGCTGCTCTTCTATGGTTGCACCAACACTGGTATAATTCTCCTCCTCATCATGAATCTCTTGAATAATGCATGGGACTCTAAATGTCAAGATATCAAGACCACTTTGCAATGATGGAAGTGTTCCTTCTCCTGATGCAAGTACTCCTACAGCAAGTGGTGGTGGAAGTTGCTCTTCCTCCGGAACAATAATATGGATGTCTTCCTTTGGCTTCCCTAGTTTCTTCTTATCAAACTTCTTGATCAACCTTTGTGTAAAATCTGCATATGCAGTCACTCTTGCATGACTCAAATGGATAAACCACCAAATGTTTGCTTCACCCTCAAGGTGCAGTGCTGCAACCTCAATAGATTCTCTTTCTACTACTGGATGTAGTAGGAAGAATGCATCCAAATCCATTCCCCAAGCCCTTGTTGTGCATGTGGGTGACCCATCAAATGTAGAAAATAGAAATCTATTGTGCTTCCTCCTTCTATAGCTGCAAGGTCTCCTCTTTTCTTTGATCTAAATAAACTATGGGAGAGTTAGATTCTCCTTGAAATCTCTTGATTGAGATTTGTATTCTGCAAGATACTCACTTAGAATCTCATGATCTAAGCTTCCTCAATCTCCATGCCTTTTATCTTCTTCTTCAAAATAAAATGAAATAGTATATTTCTTTGGAGCTCTATGCAATACCGGTTCTTTATTATACTGATAGGAAGTGCATGGACCTTCCTCATCTTGAAACCCCATTGTGGTTTCATTGCTTTTCTCCATTCTTCTTTGCTTGACCTCCTTAGTGAGGTCCTTTGTAGATCTAAAAAGAGATGAGATAAAACTCATTCCTTCCATCATTCTGATCTCTTTCTCCTTATTCTTATTCTCTTGATAGCATAATGGCTGAGATCCATAGGCTGAGCAAAGATTATGCTCCGATACCACTGTAATATTCCCAAATGGGGAAGCAACAATATTTGAACACAAAACTGGAAATAGCAGTGTAAATCATCCCATCAACCATGGAGACCAATATGGATCCATTAAATTAAGTATAATAACAACAAATCAATACAAAATAGTGAGGCATAAATCATATGATATGAGGAAACAAGCCTTCTATAAACAATCACTCCAAAATATGAGATGTTGCTACAATACAAAATACCGGAGAGTTGCTACAGTGTAGTCATCCTAAGAATAAATACAGGTGGAGATAATACAATAATGTAAATGCTATGATATATGCCTCAATATATTTTTATAAAAATAGATCTAGGCCCTATATCACCTTTCCAAGATAACCCAAGAGGGTTTTCGGAAAATGTACAAAATATAAAAATGTGAGTTGCAGCCCTAGGGTTGAATGTTTGCTGCAACAAAGAAATGAGAAGATATGGCTGAAGTTGATGTAAAATCATACACATCTTCTCCAATAGATCCTCCAGATTAAAGGATATCCCCTCCACTGAAGAAATCACCTCCCAAAACACATACTGCAACCACCCCTGCAACTCCTCCCTAATTAATGCAGATCCAAACTGAAACTGCGTTGTAGGGGATAATATCACCTTGGCCTAGTGCGAAATATTTCAATAAAGCCCAAGGGGCTTCTTTACTAGCCTCCCAATGGAAGGAAACCTTCCTCCACTGAAAAAATAGCTCAAAAAACACCCAATACAATCCTCCATTGCTGCACCCTGCAACACAGCACAACTCTAAGCAGAAACTATATTGTTGAAGAAAGTTGTAGCTTGGCCTTATGCCGAAATGTGGAAATGTAGTGCAAATACTTCTTCTGAGTAGGCACTTGAAGTCTCCCGAGGATGAAGGTGGGATTCCTGCCTAGGAACACCCTTGTGCTAAAAATCACTGCAATCTTAGCTAAACAGTTGAAGAGGGCCACAAGTATTAACAAAACATAAACAAAATAACAATCCAATCATGCCCACGATGGTTGCCATCCCATTCCTTATATTCTTGGTGAGCTTCCTCACCTTGGGCCCCACTCATTAAACCCACTACTTCCATGCATGGAGTCTCCCTCCAAAACTGCGTTGTCCCTCTATGAATGCCACTCCTTCCATACCAGCGCTGTTTGATTTGGTCAAAGTTAACATAGTCTTCATGCTCCATCCCCTTTTCACACCTAAGGGTCTTCAATCGAGCTTTTAGATGACCTCCTTTCACATTAGGAGTGTTTTTATTCCTACTAAGGAGATTTATGGGCCTCCATACTCTCTTATTCTTCTAACTAAGAAGAAAAATAAAAAATTAATATTCCAATTAGTTGTATGCTAATTTAGGAATATTACACAGCACTCGAGAATCAGGTGAATTTTTTTGGGTACTTAGTTTTCCTAATAACTCTTAAAAATGGAAAAAATAAAAATAACGCATTGATTAGAGTATATATATATATATATATATATATATATATATATATATATATATAATAAAGGGGTGGTGGGCTGCCACCCCCGCACCATGGTTGATGTATATTGTTTAAACCAAACAATAGGAGGGGACGAGGCCGCATGAAGTGGACCCTGCCCACCAACCAAATCCACATTACATATGACATAAATCGTGTAAATGGGTTGGGTCGGGGCCACGTGGAGTGGACCCCACCCACCAAGCATTAAAACTAACAACCAATGCCACAAAATCTAGGCCGACAGTATTTGAACCCACGCCGGCCGGGAGGGTTGGCCCGCCCGATGCAGCGGCCCAACACTACATCTTCCAAACAAAACAACTGCAACTATTTATAGAGGGGTGGGATTTGATCCCCTGACCCTTCTCCAACTATTTACCATCTTTTCCATTACACAATAACCACTTATGTGGTAAAATAAGTTGCCCATAACCTATTTAACTCGCAGTTGCAGTTGCCCCCAGGAAAAGGAACGACACACTTTTCAACGTTTATTATTTTTTTATTGCAAGAGCGCGGAACCATGAGTGGTGAGAGGGGCAGAACCTTGCTTAGGGAATATTGAGGGGCATAAAAAATATTCCTTGAGGCACAGAACTTGCCAGAGTCATAATTTGACAAATTTTATGTTGACTTTAACCTCTTGGCAACAATAACTCAATGACGATGTTTGTTTCAATAGCAGAGCTTCCCATTTTCTGCCATCTTCCATATTGGAGTGACAGTGTCAGATTCCCAAGTGTGGGTAGTTGATTTTATGCCTCTCGATGCCACAAATTCGATGGTGTAGCTAGATTCAATAGTTGCGCATCCACTTCTTTAACCAACTTCAAGGGGTGAGGTATATGTAGTATTGATAACATGTGCTTCTTTTATCATTTTATGTGAGATGTAATATTTTGTTTAGATCCTTGCTTGATGTATATTGTGGGATCTATGTTTCTACTTCATGGGATATGTCTTCATGAGGGATTTTTTTGTTTGATTGAGATCCCTAGAAGGGATACTCATCCTCACCTTGTGTGAGATTATGTCATGCTGATAGGAGGCCTATTGTGAGGGAGAGTTTCTATAGCGAAATGTCTCATGGAGAGACAAGCCACTCATATATAGGGCATATATCCTTGTATTACAGAAAACATAGTCCATGTACATCATCACCATTTCTAGCACTATATGAAGCGACCTACCCCATCTTGACACCAATCTTGGATACGTAGCCCACACTGGGTGAACTTTGTTATCAACGTCTCGTGTTCTTATGTTGTTGATTGTTGTCTTGTTCCCTCTTCTTTACATCATGCATATGTGTTCTTTTATGCTATTTTAAAATGAAATTCTAACCACATCACAAAAATAAAATATCATGGGTAAATCCAGTAGCTGACGGACCTAGATCAAGCATGCAGGTATGTTAGTTAATGGATTTTTATATGCATTAGGGTTATATATGTGTTTTTAATTTTATTTTTTTGTGGTTACATGCATGGTAAATGCTAGTGAATCAGTGTGGTCATATGCACATGTGTCGAAAAGGCATTAATTATAGTAACTTGTTGGTATATGCATTGTTGTTGTTATTGTATGTTAGTTAACTTGATGATTAAGGTTATTGCATTAAGATCTCGATGTTATATGTATCGTTTTAATCTAGATTGGCCTATGAAAATGGTTATGGTTACGATATTCAAATATGAGCCGACATATTTGTGATATTGTGTCATACTAATTTGGTTTGACTGTGCATGTGTGACTGTTATGCATGAACGAGAATTGTTTATGAGTTTATGATGTGAGTTATTTTTATGGACATCATGACCTTATTTATGTTTGATTTGATGTGTTGTGAAGTTACATCGTGCTAATCTATATTGATTGTGCAAAAAAAATAGCCTCCCCTGAGATACATTAAGGTATGAGTTTTCTTATGTTTTCTACTTGGTGCTTTAATGTTTATTATGTCATCTATTTGGTGTTTGAGTTTTTTGGTGTCTATTATGTATTCTATATGCTACTTGAATATTTGATTAGTTGCATGATATGAATATGTGTCTGTAAGGTTGCATGAAGAAATGATCTTGTTTTAAGATGGTTGTACTGACACTATGTGTTGAGATAGCTGATGTGTACTTGAGTATAAGTAGGTGACAGTTGTAGTATTATGATTTTGACTATTAGCTGATTATGACATGGTTGTTAGTCTTGGTAGAGGATGATTTTAGTTAATAGATATGATATCTTGATGTTTGGAACATGTGATTGAAATTTGTGAAAATTTGCAAGGAAACATGCTTGGTATTATCATGACAAGGTAATAGTTGATGTGTGTATATATGGGTGATGTGATAGTACATAGTAGGACTCGATTACAACAAGGAAAAAGAAAGGATTTGGGTAAGAATTCAATTGAAAATGTTTGGGAACCAAAATCCCAAATGAATGAGTACTTGCATGAATACAAGAAGTCTTCATAACCCTAATCTTGTATGGAATTATATGGATATGTGCTATATTTATGAACATATATTTGACAGGTATAACAATTGGTTTCTAGTTATGGTTGGATTCGCCAAGGTATTTGACTCCCTTGAGAGATGATCTATGTATGTGTTCAGATACAAGTAAGTGTGTCTACCATAACAAGGTAAGGTAATTGGTATATTGTATGTTTATATTATACATTGATAGTTATGTGTTTATGGCGGTATGATGCAGGGGATTGCATAGAAAAAGAGACTGGCATGAAATCTTGAAGAAGATTCGGGTTGAGATTTCCTTTGGAAGCATTGGGAACCATGGGGATTGAGTCATGGTGTTTGTTGCTAGTCTTTTTCTTTTGGCCTTTAATGATTTGTTTGTGCTTGATTTGTGGTATTGATTGTGTCTAGTGCATGATCATGCCACTTTGTTGTGGTTTCATATTGTTTTTGGTTTTTCATTGTCTTCTTCTTGTTTTTTCCTTGTTCTTGCTTTTATGTTTTGAATGTCTTGGGAATTGATTTGGAAATAGGAAATTAAATGGAGCTCGAGGAGAGCTGTGTGGTACCAAAAAAGAGTGTAAGGCCTGAATGAAGCTCGATGCATGAATGAGGTCAGTTGAAGGCAAGAGTATGACAGTCAGTTGGACTAGTTGGGTCTATTGTGGTAAATGGACGATGGTAGTAAAGACATGATAAAGGGAAAAAAAAAAGTAAATTAAAAGGATATGAGGTGTCAGATGCCTTATCTATGTAGAGAATGATTTTTCTCAATGTTGTGCATAGTGTGCGTAGATAAAGTAAGTTCTCTTAACCTTAAACCTATGCTATTTGGTAATTATGTTGTGATCATGATTATGTTTTTTTCCGATAGGGTTGTCAGTGGTAATGATTATTTTATATTGATATTTATATGTATATATGTATGTATGCATGTCGTGTCTGACAAGGTCGTCATTGACATGATTTTTAATGCTAATGTTTATATGTATATAGGTGTGTATGTATGTTTTTGTGTGACAATATCATGATTGGTTTATGCTAATGATTATATATATGTATGTATGCGTGTAGCTATGTCATTGTCTGACAAGGTTGTCAGGGATCATTCTCATGGAGGAATGATTGGTTATGCAGGTGAATGACATGAAGAGGTTCTTGGTATTATGAGGAATCGAGTGGGAAGAGTAACCCTAACATATCTATGAGGTTAGTATCATGTGTATATGAATTGATATTATATGCTTATATTGTGACTATGTTTATGTTATAAACAGGTAATCTTGAGGGGTACATCAATGAAGTGAAAGTAGTGTGATTGGTGGAATGCTAGGATAAGCATGGATAGTGGAAAGACACTTGAAGCAAGGTTGCTTTATGGAGTCAATGTGTGTTCTATGTATGTGTAGTACTACTATTTTGTATATGTTTTGCATGTTATATATTCAGTGATTGTACCTATGGTGATGTGTACATGTAATATATGTAGAATTTTGTACATATGATGTTGTATGCCTATTGTATATATGGTTTTTTTTGTATATTTCATATGCAGTGCTAGGTATAAATGGTGCTATGTACATGTTGGATATGTAGTGTTGTGTACAAATCATTCTATGCACATGTTGGATATGCAGTGTTGTGTACAAATCATACTATGCACATGTTGGATATGCAGTGTTGTGTGCATATCGTGTTGTGTGCATGTTGGATATGCAATGTTGGGTACATATGGTTATATGTGCATGTTGTATATGCAATGCTATGTACATATGGTTGTGTGTGTGTTGTACATATGGTGCTAGGTACATATGGTGTTGTGTGAATGATGGTATATGTGGTGTTATGTGCATGTGGTGTTGTGTACATGCTGTACATGTGGTGTTGTGTGCAAGTGGTTATGTGTACATGTCGTGCATGTGATGTTGTGCACATGTGGTGTCATGTACATGTTGTGCATGTGGTGTTGTGTGCAGGTGGTTCTGTGTACATGTCGTGCATGTGATGTTGTGCACATGTGGTGTCATGTACATGTTGTGCATGTGGTGTTTTGTACAAGTTGTACATGTGGTGTGGTGTACATGTGGCACTGTGTACATGTTGTGCAAGTGGTGCCGTGTACATGTGATGTTGTGCGCACATTATGTTGGTGGTGCTATGTACAGGTGGTACTTTGTACATGTTGTACATATGGTACTGGTGTACATGTGGTATTGTGTGCATGTCGTACATGTTGTACTGCGGGCATGCGGTACTATGTATGTGCATTGTCTATTTGTGGTGTTGTGACATGTGTGTTCGTTGTGTTGTACTCAGTGTACGTATATGTATTGTGTTATACATTGGATGTAGGTGCATGTGTTGTGTTGTACACTGGGAGTAGGTATATGTGTTGTGTTGTACACTGGGTGTGGGTGTATGTATTTTTGGTGTTGTACATCATGTGTGGATGTATGTGTTGTGATGTACATTATGTGTATGTGTACGTGGTCGAAGAGAAGGCACTGGGTGTTTTTCGGCTCTGGAAACCGATCTAGTGTGCGTATGGAAAGGACAAAGGGAAAATGCATAAGTAAGGATCGATTAAAGGATAAGTATATGTATTTTATTTCAGTTTTATATCTATGATTTTGGTTTATGATGGCTACATGTGATATATGATTTTGATTATGATGGTTTCATTTTGAGTTAACCAAATATGATATGTTTTTACATGATGATTTGATCGAAGAATTAATTTTTCTTGTTGTGATAGGAAGTGAACAAAATTGCAAGTGTACCTTGTTGCATTAGAGAAATTTTGAGGTCTAAAATGGGACTCCCATGAAAAATGTACAACCAAAATAAAATTTACAAGAACCAATAGGATTCAAGATCATGATGTCAGCCATGGGGGATGATTCACCATTTTTGGGTTAAAAAGGTAAAAAGATTATAAATAATAAAATAATAAAACTACTTTTTCAACTTGTATTTTTAACTGATCTCCCTAAGGTTTTACTAAAATTTCAAGCAGGATTACTCGTTGGATGCAAAATTTAATTCCTCATCCAAGAAGTACCCATGTTGCATACTTTCGATGGACCCTGTCACACGAAAAATGATAAATACATGAAAAAATGTGATTGCAATCACGTTTTTCATGTATTTCTCATTTTTCGTGTAGCAGGGTCCACCAAAAGTATGCAACATGGGTACTCCTTGGATTAGGAATCAAATTATGCATCTCATGAGTGTTTCCGCTCTAAATTTGAGTAAACCCATAGGGAGAAAAGTTGAAAATACGAGTTGAAAAAGTAGTTTTTTTATTTTTTCCCTCTAAAATTTGATGATGTGATCAAATATTATTTTATTATTTCCACTATTATTTTATAATTTCCTTATGAGGCCTATTTTAGACCTCAAAATTCCCATAATATGGGCCACGAATGATGTATGATGTGAATTTATTTTAATTTGTTTTGAGTCTAATGGGAATTATGTGTTTGGTGCAGGAAGCATGAAAATGCCCGGTTGGGTGGTTGAAAATGACTGCAAGAGTTAGTCGCAACAAAAAAAGGAATTGGGACAAACAAAAATATGTTGGTAACGCACTTCAGGTGCAATACCATTGTTGGACACTGGTACCCGAGAGTTTCCATTGATTTCCATGAGCGTTTTATGACCGGTATGATGGTTTCGAGGAAGGGATTATGCCTTGTTTTTTGGACCTTCTGATGCGAGGAAGCCTTGCCAAGGGAGGGGTCACCCAAGGGATTGTGTAGTAGAGAAGGGGATGCTCATATAACTTTTAAGGTGAGTGATTACACGCAAGGCGGTGATCAGATTTCCCCTAGGGATTGTATATTAGAGAAGGGAAGGTTTGGGATGGATTTGTTTTGGTCATTAACATTGCGAGATGGAATCAGATGAACATTGGGAGTGTGTCCTGGAACAATGAGTTAGGTACAATAGCACAATATTGTAGTGCTAGAAATTGGATGCAAAATTTGAATTTGGCAATGGATTCTGGACTTCCTAGGAAGGAGGTGAATCCTGGTACTACTTTGAGGGTGGTGGTGTGAGCCTCTAAATTCCCTTGTTGTTGATACGGGCATCGTATCCTTTTACTTGATGGTTGAGAAAATGTGCATATGTGTATATTATTGTAAATAATATATCAATCTGGATTTATAAATCTCCATATATAGTATGGTTTTATATGTGGTGGTCATTGTAAATATTGTAATGAGTTGTGTTATAAAGCTCCAGTAAATAGAATGATTGGCATGTTTTTAGAAGGTGGTCATTGTAAATACTGCAACGAGCTATGTTATAAAGATCCATGGGAAGAATGTTTTGCTTTTAGCAGTCTTGTTGGTTGTAGGTGTCATTGAACATTGGGGTGTTCCCCAACGGGGTTCTCAACAACCTTGGTTAAAAATTCATGTAAAAAATATATATAAGACTATGGTCATGGGACACTTATTCCAAGCTAAATGTTGGGGAAAACATCCTTGTGTGGGTGTTCATTTAGGTTATTATGGCTAAGAAAATTGGAAATGGAAATGGCAAAGTATTTGGAAATGAAAAATGGCATTTTTGGCAATTTATTTATGAAAATAATGGAAATTAGGAGAAAAGGAAGGCACAAGGTCATAGGTTGCATGTGACGAGTAAGATGAAGGAAAATAATGGAAAATGAAGAAATTAGAGGCCTCATTGATAAAAAGGCTTCCAAGGATCAGTTGGCAAGCTTTTTTATTAGACTTTTGTCAGTTTAGTTTTGGAGTTATCCCCTCTCTCCCTCTCTCTCACTCTTGGACACTTAGAGTTTTCTTGTAGCAATTGAGCAGTGGATCAAGAAAGTAAAAATAAGGCAAAGAGGAAGTAAAGATCAAGAAAGGAAGATCAGGATAAAGCAGCTACAACCAACTTACTTGCAGGTATCAATTTTCATGTGTAATTTCCTTGCTATATTTAGCATGCATGGTTATGCATGTGTGTTTTCGGTTCTCTTGCTATCATTGGCATGATTTTTTCCAGGTGTGACAGTGTTTTTAAGCCTAACCTTTCCATTTCTAGATAGCCATGATGTGATGTGGTTCTCATGTTTTTGTCAATCTAGATTGTCGGATGGATTCAAAACTGAGTGAGGTGGATCTATGAATGAAAGAACACATGGCCTAGTGATCCCTGAACCAGACTGTTGATTGTGGTAAAGCCACTTGCCTAGTAACCCCTGAACCGGGTTGTGGGTTGCAGTAAAGCCAAGTATTGTGTGCCTTGGTGGGCCTAGGAATCCTTGACTAGCGAATGGTGGGATATACGGTAAAGCCTAGAGGTGGTTTCCCTTGATCAGGCCTAGGAATCCTTGCCGGTGAATCGCAGGATATAAAATAAAGCCTGGAGGGTGGTGTCTCATTTATGGCCTAGTGATAGGCTAGATCAGACTATGGATTGTGGTAAACCATGGAGATTAGGAGACAGGAAAACTCCTCACTGTGTAGGTGGATATGTTATCACAAAATTGTACTTGATTGGTTGTTGATTAGACAACTCTATGTAACTATTTCAAACCAGCTTTTGACTGAAGCTTAGCCTCTTCAGTCTAAGAGGGCTCTCTCAAAGGGGTTTATGATATTAGATAATGATAGTACTAGATGGCTAACTCTATTTGAAAATTAACTTGATTTTTGTGTATGTAGGTTGAAAATAATGCAAGCTTGCTACCATTGGGCTTATGGAGTCAACAAATCAGTAGATTCAGTGGCAAGGTTTCTTGACATGGAAGTTAAGGTAGATAGGGGTCTTTAACAAAGGCAAATCACACATAGAACATAGGTCAACATAGTCATTTCATCAATAAAGGAAGTTTTAGCATAAACATATGAATTCTAAGTAATATAGATGAAATCTACAGCAAGTGGTACACATAAAGATATAGATCAGAAAAACATTAGAAACCCCATGAGAATATCAAGTCTGTCAAGAATAAAACCCTTTGTATTACTCATATAAGTCAAATTACATAAAGCAGCAGTATGGTGCAAAAAAACTCCAACCCTTTACTAATTTGATGATTTGTCTTTAAATAGACATTCTTACAACAGGGATGATCTGCCTCTTGGCTAGATTCATCGAATTCTTTCTATGACACCTCATACAATAGAAAAATATGTCCTTTAAGAAGAAAATTATACCTACACCCTAAAGATGACATCTCCTAATAGGAATAAAACTCCTATTTATTACATATTCTACCTTATCTTTTTGAAACAATTACATATCAGTTACACATAAGCGTCACATGCTCAAAAAGGCTATGACATAGTTCATCACTACTTTACACATTAAAAACCCTCCTAGACATGTGGAACAAAACCCTATTTTTCAGGAATACAAGACATTATCTTCAGCGAAAGATTTAGCTGATGAGATGTATAAACTGCACTTTCTTCAAGTCATCAATGTTCTATGGTAAGGTCCTTTAACATGTTGGAGGAGTCTAGCTATCCAAAAATACCTTTAAACTACTCCAAAACCTTCAAAAATTGTTCACTATGAAAACAGGACAGTTTCATAGAGAGCTTTCATAGCGTCCAAGAAATAGCTTTTGCACTCAAAATTTTTTCTCTTTTTTTGTTCCATGGTGTCCACCAAGACATGACACCTCACCACCATTAAACTCCCTCCTTGAAAACTGAAAAAATTTCTTTTGAAGGTCTTTGACTTGGTCCTTCAATGTCATATTCATAGATTTCAAGTGCAGGTTCATTTTTTCTGATATGCTTCACCTCTCCTCTCAATGGTTGAGTCCATTTGATCAATTTTGTGTGTTATCTAAGTTCTTTGACACATTATTAACTTGCTCTTCGCAAATTTCTTTCATTTTATCAAACTGTACCTTATGAACCTTGTGCTTCCTTGCCTCTTTCTTCAAGACTAATATTTCATCATTTGCCAGCTTCAACTACTCCTTAAGGACCTCAATCTCTATTTTTTCAATAATTTTCTCTTTTCCTTTCCTTTTTTTAATGACCGATTCTTCTTTTGTAGGTGAGGAAAGGTCAATGATGCTTGGTGGTGGCTGGACAGTTTCAGTGACCTTTTGAGATTCTTTAATGCTTTCAAAGATCTTTCTAGCATGTCTTGTCATTGGTTTCCTAGCTTGAAATAGGAATCTTGCATCCTCACCTTCAAATTCTAACTTCTTAGCTATTTTAGCTTTCTTGAGCTTCTTTCCTCCCTCATCTGTCTCTTTAGCTTGGACTATGGGAGTTTCATCAATATCAATAGCATGCAAAATGTCTTCTAAGTTACCCTTAGCCACTATTTTTCTTCTTGTAACCCTCTTGCTGCCATGTTTGCTCACTGTTGGATTTTGTTTTGCAGGTGTAATAGCAGGTGTATCAACTTTTTGCAATGGCTTTTGTTAGGTGTTGGTTTTGTACATTTTTCCTACACTTATCTTCCTTATTTTTCTTTATAACTATAACCAATGGGAGTATCTTTGACCCCTTTTTCCTACCCTTTTACCCTAACTAGTGTTGTTTCACCTTGCTTTCGTTACTTTTCCCATTCACCAATTATTATGATATATTATACCTTTTTATGACTAATTGATGGTGAATGTTTGGAAAAGCTCAATGGTCTTTGTGTTGTCCTTTCAGATGTCATTTGTAGCACCAAAGATCTCGGACATGGAATTCACAGGAGTAGTTCGGATAGTGTTGTCACAGCAAAGCAATGTTGTTACACCTTGTTGTTACAGACCTGCCAGCAACTGCTATTATGCTTTGATGTTACAGACTTGTTGGAAAATTGTTGATACAGTTGTACGGTTGACTTCTCTTGTCTCTATTTTTTCTGATCTGTCCTTTGGCGGTTGCACTACAGCTGTTTTTTTGTTATGATAGTTGTAGGAGTTGTTAACATTGTATTTTTAGGATAATATCCTAAGGGCAGTTCTGATTGTAATATTTTAAATTATAATCATAACTTTATTAGGAGTGGTTATAACTATATGTTCGATCAACATGAGAATCATAAGATTCTCATGACTTATCTATTCCTGGATTTTCTGATGTAACCACTATATATCTCTCGACCCTAGAGGTCGAGAGGTAAGTGATGAAAAACATTGTTTTGCCTCTGTAATTGTGTTCAGAATAATACATATCATATTTTCATTGTTGTTACATGTGTGATTCTATTTAGTTTTGGTTAAAGTTCCTTCTCTACATGCGCCCTGCTAGGGAGGAAGGGCCCTCCTTCTTAGCAAGAATTGTAGTGATTACAGTAACTATGTGTGTAAGTAATTGTATTTCAGTTTATGTATCGTTAGAGTGTTGTTGTTTCTGTTCAACTGAGAATATATATGCTTCGATTTCTATATTTTTATATGTTGTTACACGTATGTTAATAGAGACACCAGCTGGGTACTTATTGTGTGGTGAGCTAAACAGATCAATTGAAGTGTGATTTCAATCTTGTGGATTATTTTATTTCTGCATGAGTGATTTATTTCCATCATTTTACTTCAGCAACGATTTCTTTTCTTTGAGATTACTTCTAGTTGGTGTATCGCATAGACAGTTCTACTATCATTAGAATAAACAGACGTCCCTGGATTGATAATTAAATGGGTTTTTTTCAGTCATTTAATAAGTAATTTATATAGTCCAATATTTTGGTGATGTTTCCGGGGATGGCAGTCACGATCCAATCAATCAGAGTTGTTTCTAAGAAGTGCAATTTCTGTGTGTTTTTATAGAGTGTCTCTAAAAACACAATTGTCGAGCGGTAAGACAAGAGGTAAGAACTTGCACATCACTTTAACAAGCTTGAGCGGGCTCGCCAATGTCTTGTTGGGACACTTAAGAATTTAATTTTCGGTGTTTTTTTAGGGTGCCTTCAACTGTACAGTCGTTGGGCAGTAAGATGAGAGGTAAGAACCTGCGCATCGCTCTAAAAAGCTTGAGTGGGCTCACTGCTGTAGAAACTGAAGCATTAATAGGATGAATTGATACGCATAGGGCCCATGTGTTCCAGTAGGACAACATCAAAATCTACAAACACCTCCCACTCTACTAATAATAGGAAAGACAGGTCGTAAGAAGGAAAATAAGAGTGTAGATTTTGGAATGAAAACATTCTTTGGAGATCTGATTTCAAGGGCAAAGAAGGAATATTCCACGTCATACCAAGATAATAGGAAGATAGGACCATAGAAATCAGCTAATATATCAAGGCCTGGACCATCAGTGTCTTCAGTGGCTAGACCTCACCATCCTTCGAACAGCATATCCACTCCTAATATCAAAACTCTAGATTCAAAACAGTAGTGGATAATTATTGATCAGGATTTGAGAATTGAAGGACACGGAGAGACCAGTGGGGATCATCAGGAACCTGAGGAACAACATTTAGTTGATCATAAATTGGACGCTGGTAGTTCTATTAAAAAATTGATCCTGGAACAACCTGATCCTTTTATTTTTCAATCTCAAATACACTCCGAGGCTATTTCATCCTATCATGAAGAATTAGCCATGGGGGACGAGAATGTTAAAGCAGATAGCTCTATTACTTTTGAATTCCCAATAGTAGTAACACGGGACAAGGATCCTATGAAGAACATCCCCTTATCATCCCTACCATCCTTTCAATGGATGGTTGTTGAAGATCTTGATACCTTTTTGTTCGAGTTTGATGTGATGTGTAGAGGTTATGGCTATACTTCAGATGCCCAAAAGCTGAAATTATTTCCTGCTACTCTGAAGGGATCAATGTTAAGATAGTTCATGAGATTGGGTGATGGCATAATTAAAACATGGAATGATATGAGAGAAGCCCTCATCTTTAAGTATCAGGACTATTGCCGAACCAGGGATTTGAAGGAAGGAATTTTCAGAATTGCACAGAAGGAGGAGGAGAGCCTTGAAGATTACCTGGAGCGATTCCAATACAATTTACAAAGGTCTAAGTTCAGTAAATTAGATCCGGATATTCTAAAGCCAATATTCTTAAGAGGTTTAAGAAAGGATTTTCTGGAACATTTGAATATAATATGAAAAGGAGACATATCGCAAGAAACATTTGATGAGATAATGAAGCTCTACCTATGTAGCTCAAGAGGATCGGTCAAAGGGAAAGTTTCAGTTCAGGACCCTTCACTCAAGATACATAATTACACAAGTGGAGGATTAACCAGATAAGAGATCAAGAACTTATTCGAGGATTTTAAAACCGATCTCCTTAGCACTCTCTCTGGCGAGATCACTACGGTACAAGTCAATAAGGCACAAGCAGAAGATGAAGCCACCTTAGCAATATTCTGTCCCTGATGCAAAAAGAAACATTTTGAAAGAGAATGAAGACTTAATAGTGTCAGCATGTGCAACATCTGTGAGTTTGCGCACTCTACAAATCAGTTTCCTGAGCTACCCAGACTTAAGGCGGTACTCCAAGAATCAAGAGAGGATGTTTAATCTTCTTATTTTAACGAATCAAAGAGACCATGGAAATCATGAACTACAGGTATTCCTTTAGATTTTTCTTCTTTTTATCCTTGGAATAATGTTTATAATAGTCAGCAATACCCATGGCAGTATCCTACTCCTTCCTTAACACAATTTCCTTCACCATGGAACCAATGGCCATCTCCTCCACCAATGCAATATCCTCCATCACAACCCAATCCTTGGTGATAGAACTGGAGAGGTAATGGCCAAGGTCTAGTACCCCCTCCAATACCAATGCAACAACAGCAGTTACAACTGCCTTCTATTCAGAATCCTACACCTCATGTCTGACCCCAATTACCTGTACAACCTAACCCCAATCCAACTAATAAGGCAACTCAGAGCATGGATGTTCTGGTTACCCTCCAGACTTATCTTATCACTCCTATTGGACTTAATGAGGTTCAGCTTTAGCCAGGGAAAGTAATCATATCTGAACACACTCCCATTATTATCAAAGAAAGTGAATCACCCAGAAAGGATATGGACGATTCTGAAGCAGTTGTTACATATGTAATAGTTGATACAACACCTGTTGTTACACCTGTAATAGCGGGCTTGGGAAATTCTTTTTTTTCTACAACAGCTAATTCGAATAATTCGGGTACATATGTGGTAGCTTACCTAGCTTTTAGCATTCAAAATCCCCCATATCCTCAATGATTAACTAAAATTGGATCGACCTCACAACCTGAATCTGAATTCCTTAAGGATTATATGTACGGATTCCGCTATTACAAGCTCTTAAAGAAGTGCCTATCTATGCTAAAAAAATGAGATATATATGCGTCAAAATACCTGGGAGGAAACCTAAGGACCCTGCTACTATCCATGTCTTGGGAAAATTGTTCGATCTTATGATTGATCAGCCTTTGTTGACCAAGTATAATGATCCAGGGATTCCCACAGTGACTGTCCATATTGACAATCATCTTATAACCAATACCTTGATTGATCTAGGGGAAACTATTAATGTTATGACTAAAGACATCTTCAACTCTCTAGGACTTCATGGACTTAGACCTACACCTACAGTGCTTGAACTAGTAGATAGGTCCCGTGTTAATCTCGAAGGAATGATTGAAGATGTGGTTATCACTGTGGCCTCCTAGAAATACCCGACTGACTTTCTCATTTTGCAAACCAAATCCAATCTGGGGGGTCATCCTTTAATCTTGGGAATACCATCTCTAGCCACTTTAGATACATATATGTAGGTCTGTATCTATGGTGATCTTAGATGGACAAGCCACTCAGAACCTGAATCTTTATCCCCCAGTGAAACCTCATATGGATTTGAACAGTCCTGGTGGGACAAATTTGCACCTGAATATGATCTTTCCTTACCTCTTCTCATTCTTGGAAAATAAAAATACTTTAAGGACGAAACAGAGGACAATATTATTAATGGTTTTATCAGTAATCCATTCCCTGTTGCCTCCATCAGAGATTTGGGAGAAGATGTTAGGTCCCTATATTACTAGTATAGTCCCTTATTGTTGTTAGTGTAACCCCCTTATTGTTATTATTGTACCCCTGTAACCCCCATATTGTTATTATTGTGCCCTTAAATTATTATTGTTAGGTCGGCTAGGATTACATTGTGGCCCCACTAGGATTACATTGTGGTCCCATGGACTCCTATATATAGAAAGGAGGTTTTGTAATTTGTATCATCCAAGAATTGTTCATTAATGTAATGTATTGGAGGTTTCCCCCTCGAAGTGGCTTATTTATAAGGCATTTATATCTCTTTTATTCTATTTTTGGAGTTGGCTTCACAACATTTGGTATCAGAGCTTTAGATTCTAGGGTTTCGCTGCTCCAAATAGGTCATCGTGGAATTTTCACTATAAAAAAATTTCTACAAAGTTTCAGAAGCTGAAAATTTTAGGGTGCGAAGCCGAAATCATGAGGAAAATCATCACAAAATTTTGGATCTTTTTTCACAATAGTTTCGGAGATATGATCTGTGGAAGTTAGGTCTTTTTGCAGGCTCCTCAATTTAATCTAAACAGGTCACCGTGGAATTTGCACTATAACGTTTTTTCTACGAAGGTTCAGAATCTGAAATTTTTAGGGTGTGAAGCTGATGTCCTGAGGAAACTTGTCAAAACATTTCAGAGCTTGGTTTGCAATATTTTCAGAGATATGATCTGTGGAAGGTAGTGCTTTTTCAGGCTCCTGAATTTCATCTCAAAGAGGTGATCGTGGGAAAATATTCATAACTCTCTCTCTCTAATCATCGGATTGGAGTTCCATAAAAATTGGTCGCAAGTACATGGAATTTAGTTTCCTTGCTATCAATTTCAAAGCTAAAAGACGAAACAGTGACACGTGGCAAGTCGTACAATTTCGCTCTACTGAACCAGTCCATAATTAGGTCATTGTGGGAGATTGGACATAACTTTTCCTTGGAGAATCCAAATCAAGTCAGACCCATGGCATTCAAAAGATAATTTAGAAGGCTACCTTAGTGCCAAATTTCAGATATTTAAGAGCTGCAATCACAGATATAATCCAATTTCAATATCAAGCTCCTCAAAAGCAAGAAAAAGGTGTGTATTTTTTTTCCGAATTGCATAAGTCTTGTTTGAAGAATCAATTTGAATTGATTCCAATGGAATATTGTAGAATATATATCAATATTGGGTTCTAAAAAATGCCCTGTAAAAATAATTCAACACCCATTAAGCCTTTATAAGGCTCTACTATGACTCATGAAGATGAAGAATTGCAACATGATCTATCAAAATTACAAGAGCAAGTGCACCAAATTTCGCTCTCACAAAGAGCAACAAAAAATGAAATGGAAGTTTTGTAGAAAGGCGTGGAAGCGAAGATGGATGGTTTGAAGAATAATATGGATGGTTTGAAGAATAATATGGATGGTTTGAAGAAAGGTGTCGAATCTAAGATATATGGCATGGAAGGTGGCATGGAATCTAAGATGGATGACATGGAAGCTAAGATCGATGAAAAAATGAAAGAAAACATGGAAAACATGAAGAATAATATAAAAGCAGGCATGGAAGGTTTGACAAAGTTGATACAAGAAAATTTTCCTAATGGTGAAAAGATAGTAGAGGAAATTCATGATGAGAACAAAATAAATGTTAATCGTGACTTCATAAACTCTAATGTTGGTGGGAAGAACCACCATATTCCAAAAATGGATATGAGGAAGTTTGATGGAAAGGATCTTGTAACATGGATACTACAAATGGGGCAATATTTTGATCTCCATAATGTGCAAAACACACAAAAGGTACACATTGCAACTTTACATTTAGAACAAAATACATTTGT
The DNA here is from genome assembly GCA_034641835.2 of Pinus albicaulis. Taxonomy (NCBI): domain Eukaryota; kingdom Viridiplantae; phylum Streptophyta; class Pinopsida; order Pinales; family Pinaceae; genus Pinus; species Pinus albicaulis. The sequence continues at coordinate 1,238,834,281 of CM076583.1, read as the reverse complement.
ACGGTATCAACGGCTTTGCTCCCGTAAAAAAATTGTCACTTGGTCAATTTTTATGGAGGAAATGATAGCACATTATGAGGATACAAAGAGCAACACCTTCTTTAGCCAATTGATAAATCTCAAACAAAAGGGTTTAGTGGGGCAGCACATTGAGGAATTCCAAAAATTGAATATAAGGGTAACTGATATCACAGAGGAACACAGGATCGATCTCTTTATAGGCACTTTAAAGGATAATATCCAACATGAAGTTCGCGTTTTGGAACCAGATTCATTGGAGAAGGCATTCAGGTTGGCAAGAAAAATTGAATGTAAAATTATGGCGACAAGGAAGCCTACCACTCACTTCTATAAAGATGGAAGTGTTGCTACTCCTATATTTCCACAACCTACAAGGTTGACACCACAACAATTGGAAGAAAAAAGATAAAAAGGGCTTTGCTATAGTTGTGATAGAAAATACACTAAAGGTCATAAATGTGCTGGGAAGAAATTATTTTACATAGATTGTGAAGAGGAAGAAGAAAATGAACAAGAAGAGGATATACACTAGGAACCAGCCCTAGAAGAGGAAGAAATGAATCCGACCATATCGTGTAATGCACTGGTAGGAATTACCACTCCTCAAACTCTCAAGATAGAAGGACATATCAAGAAGAAAAGGTAATAGTGTTTATTGATTCAGGTAGCACCCATAATTTTATTCATTGTAATGTAGCCAAGGAATTAAATTGTTTCCTATACCAAGCACCAGAATGTCAAGTGATGGTTGCAAATGGAGGAATTATAAATTGCTCTGGAAAATGCCATAATATCAAGCTAACCATGGGGGAATATGTATTGACTAGTCCAATGCTTTCCATTCCTATGGGAGGTGCTGATGTTGTACTAGGAGTACAATGGTTACAATCTTTGGGGACGATGGGCACATTAGAAAATTATATAAGCAGTAGCTTACATAAAATGTCTTACAAAAAGCCACAAGCACACAAAAAATATAAAACTGAGAGAAGCTTACAGATATGTAGTTTCACTGATTTGGAGCTCTAAATACCACTGAACATCTCGATCCTTCCTTTATGATCCGTGAAAATGAAGAGACAAAACCTACAGCAGATCCGCTGTAATATCCTCTGTTCTCTCTCACAGTCTTCCTCTCTGTTTCTCGCTCCGAGAATACACATGCAATACACAGCCACAATACAATGCCCTCATAAAATCGAGGGGTTGCCTTCTAGGGAAAAAAACCCTAATCTAAACATAACTTCTATTGTCGAGGATCATTTTGCCTAATGAACGGCCCGGATTGACTAGAAATTACTATACTTTTACAAGGCAATTTTTGCTCTGTTTTTTGAGACTCCAGAAACCCCAAGAGCTTGATTAATTACGTGGGCCATTAACGCCCCTTTTTTAAGGTGGGGTCAATGTTGTGATACAAAGTAAACAAGATAATCGGGCTCCACCCAACAATAGCTTTTTAAATTTCAATAGAATTTTCTTAGATTTTTTCGAGGAAGGAAGGAAGTCGAATTACGGGGTATTGTAGGGAAGCCGAGAAAGATAATAAGCTCTAATGTCATGACAAAGCTTCTAAAGAAAGAACAACAAGGCATAATTGCAAAATTATGCTCACTAGAAGTTCCAACATCAAAATCATCTATTTCTACAGATCTCCAAAAAGTATTGGACAATCATTCCAAGGTTTTCGAAACTCCAAATGGACTCCCACCTATTCGTGATTATGATCATGCTATTCATTTGATTCTAGGAAGTGTTCCTCCAAACATCAGGCCTTATAGATATTCTTATGTCCAAAAGAGCGAAATTGAACGTATGATTGCAGAAATGTTAGAGGCGGGTATAATTCAACCTAGTCAAAGTTCTTTCTCTGCTCCTGTAGTATTGGTACACAAGAAGGATGGATCATGGCGAATGTGTCCAGATTATAGGGAGCTAAATAAGCTCACCATTAAAGACAAATTCCCCATTCCTGTGATTGATGAATTATTGGATGAATTACATGGAGCAATTTATTTTACCAAGTTGGATCTTCGTTCAGGATATCATCAAATTAGAATGAAGACTGAAGATATTCCAAAAATAGCATTTCAAACTCATGAGGGTCATTATGAATTTTGGTCATGCCTTTTGGCCTTACCAATGCACCTTCTACATTTCAAGGGTTGATGAATTCCATTTTCAAACCCTTCCTTAGAAAATTTGTGCTAGTATTTTTTGATGGTATACTAATCTATAGCAGGTCTTGGAAGGATCATGTTGAACATGTTGACAGGGTGCTCAAACTATTGCAGGAGAAACAATTATATGCAAAAACATCCAAGTGACTCTTTGGAGTACAAGAGGTGGAATATCTGGGTCATATTGTATCTCACGAGGGTGTTAAAGTAGACCCTAACAAAATTAAAGCCATTAAGGAATGGAAAGTCCCCACAACCATAAAGCAATTGCAAGGATTTCTCGGGTTAACAGGGTATTATCGCAAGTTTGTTAAGAATTATGGGAGAATAGCAGCACCTCTAACAACATTATTGAAGAAAGATGCATTTTCATGGACTCCTGATGCAACTAAGGCCTTTGAACATCTTAAAGAGGCAATGTGCCTAGCACCGGTCTTAGCTACGCCAGACTTCACAAAAACCTTTATTGTGGAATGTGATGCCTCAGGAAATGGAATTGGTGCAGTTTTAATGCAGGAAGGAAGACCCATTGCTTTTGAAAGTCGACCAATCAAAGGAAAGTATTTACAGAAACCTATTTATGAGAAGGAAATGTTAGCAATACTGCATGCACTAAAGAAATGGCGAACTTACCTAATGGGAAGACACTTCAAGGTAAAAACTGATCATGATAGTCTTAAACACTTTTTGGAACAAAGACTATCTTGAGAAGAGCAGCAAAAATGGGTCACAAAGATGTTGGGTTATGACTTTGAAATAATCTACAAAAAAGGAAAGCTTAATGTTGTTGCAGATGCACTCTCAAGAAAGAATGAAGAGGTGAAGCATTGCTTTGTGCCATTTCTATTATCCAACCAGATTGGATAACCGAAGCAAGAGATGAATGGAAGAAGGACAAAGATGTATGGACACTCATTCAAAAGTTGCAGCAAGATCCTAGTACATCTGATACATTTAGTTGGAAAAATGATTCCTTATGGTACAAAGATCGCTTATATCTTTGTAAGAATTCCCAACTAAGACAAAATATTCTTTTGGAATTGCACACTTCTCCTTTAGGAGGACACTCAGGATTTTTAAAAACGTACCACAGGGTGAAGAAAGAATTTTTGGGATGGCCTTAAATCTGATATTCAAAAGTTTGTGGCGGAATGTTTAGTTTGCCAACAAAATAAAGTTGAGACAATTAAGAACCTGGGTCTTCTAAATGGTTCAAGTGGTTACCTCTCTCTGAATGGTGGTATAACACTTCCTTCAATACTGCAACAAAAATGGCCCCATTTATGGCACTTTATGGATATCATCCACCATCCATCACATCATCTTTAAGAGAAAATTCGAAGGTTCAAGCAGTGGAATATCACATCGAGCATCAGCAAGAAGTTCTCCAACTCTTAAAGGATAACTTGAATTTGGCACAAAATCGAATGAAACAACAGGCAGATCAACATCGCAGCGAGAGAAGTTTTGATGTAGGAGATTGGGTATTTTTACGGCTACAACCATATAAACAAATGTCCCTCAAGCAAGCTAAGAAGGATAATAAATTATCGCCAAAGTACTATGGTCCTTACAAGGTGTTGCAAAAGATTGGTAGTATGGCATACAAATTGGAGCTTCCTGCTTCTTCGCGAGTGCATCCAGTTTTCCATGTTTCATGCTTAAAGAAGGTTATAGGTGAAAATCTTCCAGTTCAAACAATATTGCCAGAACTTGATGAGGGAGGAAAAATCATATTGGAACCTGAAGCGGTCATGGAAACAAGAACTCGACAGCTACGGAATCGATCAATTTCAGAGTATCTCATCAAGTGGAAGAACTTACCCACTGAAGATTCTACTTGGGAGGATGAGAATTTTATACAGAAGCACCCGGAGCTACTCAAGCGTTGAGGACAACACTTTTTTGAAGGAGAGGGGCATGTTAGGTCCCTATATCACTAGTATAGTCCCATATTATTGTTAGTGTAACCCCCTTATTGTTATTATTGTACCCTTGTAACCCCCATTTTGTTATTATTGTGCCCTTAAATTATTATTGTTAGGTCCGCTAGGATTACATTGTGGCCCCATGGACTCCTATATATAGAAAGTAGGTTTTGTAATTTGTATCATCCAAGAATTGTTCATTCATGTAATGTATTGGAGGTTGCCCCCTCGAAGTGGCTTATTTATAAGGCATTGATATATCTTTTCTTCTATTTTTGGAGCTGGCTTCACAACAGGTGAAGGTGAGGAAGGTGATGTAATTATTGAAAATTAAAAAACAACTCCACTTACTATCAACAGTCACGTTTAAATCGAACCTGGAAAATGTTTAAACATCAATAAACTAACTGTTGAACAAAACAGATTGTTGATATAGCTGTTACAGAAATACAAAAAGGCATTTGCATGGGACTATACCGATATGAAAGGAATCCATCCTACCCTATGCACTCACTGCATTTACCTTAAAGAAGATTGAAAACCTATTAGACAACCTCAACGCCGAATGAACCCTGCACTTAAGGAGATAGTAAAAGAAGAATTGCAAAAACTCCTTAATGCTAATTTCATCTACCCGATTTCTGACAGTCAGTGGGTGTCTCCACTTGTCGTAGTTCCAAGGAAGAATGGAAAATGGAGGGTCTGTGTCGATTATAAAGAACTTAACAAGGCGACTCAAAAGGATCATTTTCCCTTACCATTTATTGATCAAGTCTTGGACACTCTTTCTGAAATATATATATATATATATATATATATATATATATATATATTCATTTCTAGATAGGTTTAGTGGCTATAATCAAATATAGATTGCTCCAGAAGATCAAGACAAGACAACCTTTACTTGTCCATGGGGTACCTTTGCAATGCACCTGCAATCTTTCAAAGGGCAATATTAGGTATTTTTTATGATCTTTTGAATGATTGTCTTGAAATATTTATGGATTATTTTAAACCTGACAGGGATGCCTTTGAGACAACATTAGTTAATATGGAAAAAGTGTTGGAACGTTGTGAACAAACTAATGTTGCTTTGAGCATGGAAAAATTCCACATGATGGTGATCGAGGGAATTGTGCTGGGACATTTCATTTCAGCAGATGGAATCAAGGTAGATCCTGCAAAAATAGAGGTAATCTCAAAAATCCCAACCCCTAAGACTCTGAAAGAGGTACGTAGTTTTTTGGGACATGCAGGGTACTATAGGAGGATTATAGAGAATTTTTTAAAGATTGCATCTCCTTTATTTTCATTACTGATGAAAGATGCAGAATTTATGTGGATGGAAAAGTGTGAGCAAGCCTTTTTTAAGTTGAAGAACTGTGTAAAAACAACACCCATTTTACGAGGACCAAACTGGAAATTTTCATTTCATATTACTACAGATGCATCTGACATGGCTGTGGGTGTTCTTTTGGGGTAGCTAGATGATAAGAAGCCTTATGCCATTTATTACATCAACAAGAACTTGACTCCAGCAGAACTTAACTACGTTGTTACTAAGAAATAATTCCTAGCAGTAGTGCATGCTATCGACAAATTTCGACACTACATCACTGGGTGGGTACCAAGTACTTGTACACATAGACCATGCTACAATTTGATTTTTAATGAAAAATCCTATTACTAATGGTAGAGTTACACGATGGTTATTGATGTTATAAGAATTTGACACTACTATTTTAGATAAAGCCAGAAAAGATAATGTAGTTGTTGATTTCCTTTCTATATTAACTATAAGTGATGACTGCACTGCTACTGAGGATTATTTTCTAGATGAGTATATTTTTTCCATTTCTACTCACTCACCATGGTATGCAGATATAGCCAATTACCTTGCTGCAGGAAAATTCCCACATCAATTGTCTTAGAAGGAAAGAAGGAGGATTATACAATAGAGTGCTACCTACTCCTGGATAGAAGGTAATCTCTATCACACCGGACCAGATTTACAGGTTAGGCGATGTGTTAGAGAAGATGAGGTATTTTAGATCCTAAAGGCTTGTCATGAGGAACCTTGTGGGGGACACTTTGCTGACAAGAGGACAAAACATAAAGTACTCTTAATAGGGTACTATTGGCCAACTATATTCTAGGATGCCAAGAAGTTTGTGAAAGGATTTGATAGTTTCCAAAGGATGGGCCAGCCTCTAAAATTAGATGAGATGCCGTTAAAACCTCAGATAGTAATAGAACCATTTGAGAAATGGGCCCTAGACTTTGTGGGGCCAATTAATCCTTCATCACAGAAAAAAGAATACATATTGATCTGCACCGATTATGTTTCAAAATGGGTCAAAGCAAGGGCACTAACTAGAGAAACAGAACAAGTTGTTCCAGACTTCCTGTTTCAAGATATTTTTGTTTGCTTCGTGATACCTAGAGAGATAGTGACAGATGGGGGTCCTCAGTTCACATATCATTTGATTAGGAAGTTGGTTGAGAAGTATGGAATCCATCATAGAATCACCACACCCTATCATCCACAAGAAAATGGGCAAGTAGAAAGCACCAAAAATTCATTGAGGGAATATTGACAAAGACAGTAGCCAACCACCGTAGAAACTAGCTTGAGAAACTTCCAGAGGTACTGTGGGCTTACAGGACAACATGGAGGAATACTACAGGCTTCTCACCATATGAACTGGTGTATGGTAAACATCCCCTATTCCTCATAGAGTTTTAAATAAATACACGGGAGTAACCACCAATGATAGGGAAACAATCAGGGGGGAGGACAAGAAGAGAGATGCCTACATCGAATCAATTGATTCATCATGGTAGAGGTAAGAAATGACACACAAATCGTACCCGAGCTTCAGAGAAATGTTCTGAGAAGCGAGGAGTATGCCCATGTGTTCTGATGAGAACACCAAAAAAACCTAATTTAGCTCCACTTAAGATAGCCAAAGTATGTTAAGAACAACATTGTAGGTTGATCTGGATTTGAGTACAACACAGACTCAAAGATTGAACCAGCTCAATGAATTGGAAGAGAAAATGGTTGGCTGCCATTCAACAGATAGAAATCGTCTAGTAGCAAAGAGCTAGATGGCATGATGGGTTTATTAAGAAGAAAAATTTCCAAAAAGGAGTTTGGGCTCTTTTATATGATTCAAGGTTCAAAGATTTCAAAGGAAAGCTCTGCACCAGATGGCTAGGTCCTTACGAAGTGGATACATTCTTTGACAATTGGACTATACAATTGGTTACTATTGACAGTGCTAAGATGCCATTAACCACAATTGGTTACTATTGACAGTGCTAAGACGCCATTATTGGTTAATGGGCACCATCTAAAGTTATATCATCAACCCGCTTCGTAGGAATCATTTGTCAACATTGTTGCAAACTCTGATCTTCATGTTACAATAGCAGGGGAACATTCTCCTCTACAGCCTTAAAAGTTGAAATTCCAATAAGTGCAACAGTTGAAGACCACCTTTGTGGCAGCTGTTACACCTGTTTAATATATATATATATATATATATATAGATATAAAAATAAAAATAAAATAACAAAAGAAAAGAAAAACAAAAATAAATCTAACTGTGAAAACCCCTTTCTGAGGCGTAGTCAAAGAGCCAGTAACAGTTGAAAACCACTCTCATGGCAGTTGTTACACCCATGTTTTTCTCCCTGTAATATCATATTCCCTTCCTGATCCATGACATATGATGATGCTATTCTTGTAATTTCTTTTTATGTACCAATTTCTTCTGATTATTATGTTTTTCTAAGAATAATTTAAAAGTTTTCTTGGCTGTTACATATGTAACAACTGACAACCATGAATACCGTTCTTTGTAATTCATTCCATAAACAAAAATAACTATGTCGACTAAACACAATAGCACGATCGTTGCAAGAATGACATCGTCAACTCAAGTCTTCTTCCAATGTCACCTTAAGTATGTCATTGAAAAGGTAAATGATTGGCATTGATGATTTGGTGATTAATTGGAAAAGTAATGATGATCCTTTGATGGTCGTGGGCAGCTGTCACAATTAAAGTGGGGGAGGGGATATGACTTTAAATCATTGCAAAAAGGCTGTAAACACAAATATCTATTAAATTTGCATGCATCTATTCAATAACAGAATTGCTAATGATGACCGAATCTGGTTGGAATACGAAATCCCATCACTTTCCATAATAAGCCATTTATGAGTATTAGTGTAGGGTATGATTTGGTAAATCCTTGAAAGTCATCACCTTTCATCAACCTCCTTCTAAAACCTTGCATCCTCATTTGTAAACTCGTCGATTGGGATAATCAGAGGTGTCGAGCAGCAGCCAGTTCAGAGACACAATGATGTTACCACAGGACTGAACAGTAAGAAGTGAACTCAGAAACTCAGTGATATTACAATATTGCCAAACATTAAGAAGAAAATTTAGAAACCAACAGTAGGTGGACGGTGGTTAGGCAGGCGAATTCTATGAGTACCACTCTACAAAATTTCCCTAAAGCTTACCATATATTCAGAGAGGTTGGATGGGTTGAGTTTTTCCAGAAGCTTGAAGGCTCAGACGAGGCAGTGGCAATTGAATTTTCTCAGAACTTGAGCAATAATCAAACCCGAGTAAGAGGCATGCAAGTGGAGGTGACTGAAGAGGTAATTACCCGGGTAACTTCATTACTAGTAGAAGGAAGGAGGTGGTTTAATATAAAATTCAATGATCCCTCCTTGAAAGAGGATTTCCTAGTAGGGGAAGAGAAAATGGAGAAGAAAGGAAGGGGAATTGATAGATTGTCACTTCCTCACCCATGGGAAGACGTTGCCCTGGGATTGATCAAATATATCACTTGCAAAGGGAGATCCAAATATATCACTTGCGAAAGGAGATCCACAATAGTGTTCAACTATTAGTTTCCTCTGCTTAACCAACTTCGGCATCAGCAAAGAATCAATCTTCCATTCCATTTTCTTGGAAACATCAAGCACATGGCTGCAGCAGTAAAAACAACAGCACACTCAGAGGCATGCGTGACTAATCACGGACTTATTAAGCTCATTGTGTTGGATGCCGTAGGCCAACAAGGAAAAACTTGGGAAGAATTCAAAAGGAAAAGACCAAGGACAAGCTGAGGGAAACAAACCACGACCTCAAGAGAAATTCAGATATAGGAAGAGACCCAGACTCAACCTACTAGAGTTAGAATTGGGAAGAAGCCTATTGAAGAACCAATTGGGGAAATAAGACCAAAACAGAGAGTGAAGGTCAACGTACCTACAGAACCCTTGCCTACATCTGAGAAGCATATAGAAGCAGAAGTTTCAGAAGAAGAAATAAAACGTTCGTCATCAGGTAAGAATGAAACCAATGCCTTGTGTTTAGAAATCGAAAAATTAAGAAAATAAAATGAGGAATTGAAGAAGAAATTATTTGAGGGAAGGGAAATTCTGGTGTCAGTATGCATGAAATGTTTTCAAAAATTAGCACCAGCGAGATATAATGCCCGTAGAGAGAATATCAGCCCAATGGAAGTAGAAATAGAACAGCAGGAGGATGTTACACAAGAACCTGCTGATGATACTATTGTTACACAAGAACCAGTAGTTAAAGTAGAGCCTCCTATTATAATTGACCTAGAAGCCAACCCACAAGAACCTGTGGAGGCCACTCCTATTGTAGAAGAAACATCAGTGGACACAGAGGCGATTCTAGGTTAAAAAAAAGGGGCCGACACACAAGAACCCACCAAAGAGGTTGTTGTTACACAAGAACTAGTAGCAGAGATGGAACAACCCCATGAAACAGAGGCTGGTACACCTATTGTTGATATAGATACTAAATCTAGGAGAACATTGAGTCCCACCTCAAGATGGAACTCTGAGAAACCTCTGTTAATTACTAAGTTACAAATATGGAAGCAAGAAGAAATCTCCCTTCAGGATGGGATGATTTCGCTAAAGGAACATCAGAGAGAAATAGACACTTTACATGAAATATGGATGGAAGTAGAGTTGAAGATAAAGAGGGAGGATTACAAGAAGAAAGAAGCCCTGAAGAAAAAAGAAGAACAACTGTTGCTGTTACAAGATCAGATTCGAGACCTCACCATAGATAAACAGAAACTTCATGATCTCACCCTCAACTTGTTGGGTTGTAGGCGGCCTTCTCCATCATATCCTATTTTTCTATGGGAACTTTACTTCTTGTTTCAATTGAAAGCCATTATGGAGGGAAAACCTTATTTATGTTCCTCCACTCGTACATTTCTGGATTTTTTCCATGCCTCAGATTTTGATGAGAAAATTTTGTTGTGTGAATTGTTTTTACACAATATTATTTGTGAACATGTGTGTATGCAAATTATTGTGACAATATTTTCTTATATGGGAGATCTTCAACTAAGGGCTTTTGTATCCTTCATGAGGAATCATATTGAATGGCATCTGGCCATTAAATCTATGGAGACTAATGAGGAGAAGACAACATTGTGGGTTTGGGCAGAACTAGGATAGGTTGTTGAGTTGAGACAAGAATTCAGGAGAATACTGAGTACCCCTGGGATTAAAGAACCAGTTGCCACTTATCGAAGAAGAATTGTGAATTTTTTCCTCAATCATTTTGCAATGATGAAGAGTCGAGATTTGATAGGATGTTTAAAATGCACGGAAGACACTAGTGCTGAGTTATTGAAGGGAGATTCATTCTCATTCCATAATTTTATGGTGGTTGTTACACATTTACCAGTCTATGCACAGATTGTAAAATCTCTTGGAGATTTTTGGCTGGGATTGAAGTTCAAGTTTCCTTTGATCTAGTTTCCCATTGAGGATTACCAGATCAATTATGACTCGGAATCCTAGGTATGGCAGTTGATGGCCAATCATGGATACATGTCTGCAGACGAGGACACAACTAGTGCTTATGACCTCACTGACCTACATTGAAGATATTCCCATGAGAGATGAGTTTGCATGAGGACATGAAAGTATTTCATTTGGGGGGAAATGTTGGGTGTTGGTTTTGTACATTTTTCTTACACTTATCTTCCTTATTTTACTTTATAACTATAACCAATGGGAGTATATTTTACCCCTTTTTCCTACCTTTTTACCCTAACTAGTGTTGTTTCACCTTGCTTTCGTTACTTTTCCAATTCACCAACTATTATGATCTATTATACCTTTCTATGACTAATTGATGGTGAATGTTTGGAAAATTTCGATGGTATTTGTGTTGTCCTTTCAGATGTTATTTGTAGCACCAAAGATCTCGGACACAAAATTCACAGGAGAAGTTTGGATAGTGCTGTTACAACAAAGAAATGTTGTTACACCTTGATATTACAGACCTTCCAACAACTGTTGTTACGCTCTGTTGTTACAAACTTGTTGGAAAACTGCTGATACAGTTTTACAGTTGACTTCTCTTGTCTCTATTGTTGTTGATCTATCCTTTGGCGGTTGCACTACATATGTGTTTTTGTTATGATAGCTATAGGAGTTGTTAACATTGCATTTTTGGGATAATAGCCTAAGGGCAATTCCGATTGTAATATTTTAAATTTCTAATCAGAACTTTAATAGGGAGTGGTTATAACTGTATGAGTTCTAATTTGATCAGCATGAGAATCATAAGATTCTCATGACTGATCTATTCCTATATTTTCTGATGTAACCACTATATATCTCTCGGCCCTAGAGGTCGAGAGGTAAGTGGAGAACGTTGTTGTTTTTCCTCTATAATTGTGCTCAGATTAATACATATCATATTGTCATTGTTGTTACATGTGTGATTCTATTTAGTTTCGGTTAAAATTATTTCTCTACCTGCGCCCTGCTAGGGAGGAAGGGCCCTCCTTCTTAGCAGGGATTGCAGTGATTACAGTTGTTATGTGTGTATGTAATTGTATTCCAGTTTATGTATCATTAGAGTGTTGTTGCTATTGTTCATCTGAGAATATATCTGCTTTGATTTCTATATTTTATATGTTGTTACACATATGTTAATAGAGACACTAGATGGGTACTTATTGTGTGGCGAGCTAAACAGATCCATTGAAGTGTGATTTCAATATTGTGGATTCTTTTATTTATGCATGAGTGATTTATTTCCAGCATTTTACTTCACCAATGATTTCTTTTCTTTGAGATTATTTTTGGTTGGTGTATCGACACAAACAGTGCAACTGTCATTGGAATACACAGACATCCCTAGATTCATAATTAAATGTGTGTTGTTCAGTCATTTTATAATAAGTGATTTATATATTCCAACAACTCTGCCTCCATGATCATTGGCTCACTTTTCTCTACCACTGAAGGTGATGGTATGCCTCTAGGTTTAGGATTTCTTTTAGGAGTGATGGAATCTACTTCAAAACCATTGAAAAATAGAAAAGATGACCAGTCTCTGCCTAATCTCTTTAACTCTTCTAATACCAACAACTTGATTAAACCATGATGAAAGAGTGAGGTTTCATTTCCTTCAGATTTAGCTTGAACTTTGTATGACATTTTAGCTAAGCTTTTGTATAAGTAAAAAGGTAAATCAAGAGACATCTTACCAACAAAATGTATTAGAAGCCTGAGGTGGTAGGAATAAACCATATGATACCTCCCTTCACAGGTGAAGTATTTATGAATGATTAGCAGTATATTTGAGAAGTTTTCTTTCACATAGCTCCTTGTGATGGCATTTGTGAGATCAATCTCACTATGCTCTGCCTTGATAAATTCCATACATTATTACATGGTGAACTTGAAGCCTTTGAACCATTGTTCTCCTCCTCTAGGAATTCTTGTTGTTGCTACAATATTCTCTAGTGTTACAGTGAGGTTCAGCATTCCCACCTTTGAAGCTATCCCTTTGAAACTGATGGCAAACTCCTTAGAAACCTACACATGGCATCCTTGCAATCCTTGGCAAAACTAAAAACACCCTGTTCTTCTGAAAACTTCTAAGGCAGTTGGGTCTTCATTCAGAAAATTCATGTTTGATGTCTCATATTTGAGGCAGTGGCCTCCTTTGTTGGTCTTCCTCTTTGCAAGCCATGGTTCTTTTATACCTTCTCTGCCTTGCTTGATCAGTGACACCTACAACTTTTGAAAATGCCAGCAACCAGCTTGGCTTGGTGAAACGGCTCTCCAAGAATCAATAACATGCAAATATGGAGTAGATAATGACAAATGACTCAATTGGGTAATGTTTTAAAGGTTTGATGACAACCCATGGCTTAATCATGACTCATACATGTTAAAAACAGTAATAATGACATCAACCATGACCATTGTACCTTGATTTAACCCTAATTGACTCAAATGATATCCACCCTAACACTTCTAATCATTGACTGACACCTAGCACATGATTTGAAAAGACAGGCAGAAATACCTCTTTTCATAGCATAGTTAGTTAAATTCTTGGGAGTTTCGTTGTGAAAGTATTAGTAGTTTCGTAGCGAAATAAGCCTTTTTACTATGTAAGTCGCTACGAAAACAGGAAATATTGGCTAAAGTGACCTTTTCGATTATTAAAACTTGGAAAATGGAATATGTCAGCAAATGATGACTGGTAGGACATGATAAGACTTAAATGGGGGTGGGTTTAGACCTTAGGATAGGCTAATATGAAAAATTTAAATTTTCCTAATGAACTCTATGATCATACCTTTGACAAATGAACTTCTAATACTATGTCAAATGATGCTTCACTTTTTCTGAGTGATAACAGTGGCTCCACTTGGGATGGTGTGCCCCTATGGTACACCAAAGAACCTGTAGTTCCAGTGCTATCTATCGTCTTGAAAACAAAAACTCTGAAATTTTCCAAGGTTTCCTTCTAACTCTAATGGCCTTCACCTCGAGCTCAAGCTTGATGATCAACTTGCCTTTATTAGCAGAAAAATATATTAAAATAGAATATATAAAATGTAATGAAAGATCAGTAGAACTTAAGAGGAATATTGCTTCAAAAATCTGTCATTGACAGGCCCTCCAGCACAGGGTTGTCCATCCATCTCCTATAGTATGTAAGTGTTGTTTCCATGAAATGCAGCCACTTTGAATGGACATTTCTAGATATTATAAAACTTACCATGTTTCCCCTTTTCTTCAATCCTAGCCTCCTACTTCAAAACCACATCTTGAATTTGAAATTTTTCCTCTTTGACCTTCTTGTCAAATGTCTCCTTGATTTTGTTTTGAGATTGTTGATTGTTATTATAGACTTCCTCCCTTTTCTCCAGTAACGCTATCAACTAATTTATTCTCCTTTGAATTGCATTTGGCTCCTCTTCCAATCCTTGCAGCAGCTTGATGACAGGCACTCCCAAGGATGTAGAAAAAATGGCTTCGGCCCCACACACCAACTCATAAGGTGAAGTTCCAATTGATCTCTTTTTGCACACTCTATCAGCCCACAGAGCATACTTTAGCTTCAAATTCCATGAATTCTTATTTTCCTACAACACCTTCTTAATAATCCTTACAATGATTTTGTTAAAAGATTCAGCAAGACCATTACCTTGTGGATAATATGCAGTATAATTCCTAAGTGTAATGTGATATTGATGGCAGAAACTAATCAGCCTCTAGGATTTGAATTCATGTTCATTGTCAGTGATGATCTTCATAGGGCAGCCAAACCTAGACAATATATTATTTTCCAAAAATGAAATGATAACTAAATCATTTTCTTTCCTAGTTGGGATTGCTTCAATCCACTTGGTGAAATAATTAGTTGCTGTCAGAATCCATCGATGTTGACCTGGAGATGATGGATGAATCTCACCAATAAAATCTAGCCCCCACTGCTGGAATGGCGCCTCAACATAGATAGGCATCAAGAGTAAAGGAGCAAGCTTTTTCTTACCATCAAAAATCTGGCATTCATGGCAGGCAACAATATTTTTGTAGAAATATTTGAACATAGCAGGCCATTAATACCCTACTCTGAGAATCTTATTTACTGTGGCCTTCCAATAATGATGACCTCCACAATCTCCTTTGTGAAACTCCTCAATAACTTTTTCTGCCTCCTCTTCCAGCAAACAATTCAAAAGAATACCACCGATATCTTTCCAATATAGATTTTTATCAATGATGCAGTACCTCAGGGATTTTAACTTCACAAACCTTGCCTTAGACTTTGTCAATTCAGTAGGAGCCCTATGATGATGTAAGACAAAAACAATGTCTTTGTACCAATCAGAAAGAATGTACTTCTTTTCAATGGGAATAAACTCTTCATATTCATCTGATAATTCTAAAATTTCTGCAATTAAATTCATATCAAGATAGTCAAAATTTGACTGTGCCATCAGCTTTGCTAGCCCCTGAGCTTTGACCAATTTTGTGGGTCTGATCTCTATATCATATTCCAGCAATTAGCTATCCACTTCCCTCTCTTACCATCAGGATCAGATTGAGTTAAGATGTCCTTCACAACAGCATTAGGAACAAAAGCTATAACATGAGAATGCAGAATGTAAATTCTGAAATATTTGATGGCTTTGACCAAAGCATAGGCATTCTTTTCTAAGATGTTATACTTCAGCTCTGACTTAGCTAAGGTCCTGCTAAAAAATTAAATGGGCTACTCATTACCTTGTTGTCCTTTCTGCAGCAAAACTCTAGCAATTGTATTTTTTGATGCAAATGTAAAACCAGAAATTCTTTTGAAAAATTTGGGTTGATCAATACTAGTGCTTGAGTGAGTGCCTTCTTTAACTCCTCAAATGAGTGCTTTTCTTCTACTGTACACTTGATCTCAGCTCCTTTCTTCAGCATCTTAGTTATGTCTTTTACAATCTCAGCAAAATTAGGAATAAACCTCCTCACAAAATTCACCCTTCCAAGGAAAGACTGAATTTCCTTTCTGCTTCTAGGTAGATCCACTTTCTGAATGGAATTGACCCTACTTGGATCAATCTTAATCCCATATTTAGATATAATATTCCCAAGTAAATTCCCTAAAGTCGGAGAAAAAATGCTTTTAGTGGGATTGAGATAAATTCAAAACCTTCTACACTTCAGCAGAATATTTTCTATATGCTTCAAATGGTCTTCTTCTCTCCTTGAGAAAACTGTTATGTCATCCAGATAGACAACCACCAAATTATCCTTCTCCTCAACAAAGGCAATGTCCATTTCTCTTTGAAAGTTTGCTCCTGCATTCATTATACCAAAGGGCATTTTGGCATACATGAATGTGCCCCATGGTGGGGTAAAGGCAGTTTTCTCCTGATTTTCTGGATGCACTAGTATCTGATTGTACCCTAAAAACCATCCAACATAGACATCCTTTGGGAACCAAAAATGTTCTGCAAAATTTGGTCCATATTTGGGAGAGGGTAGTTGTCCTTCAGAGAGGATTTGTTCAAGTTTCTGAATTAAATGCATATTCTGATTTCTCCACTCTTTTTCCTAACTAGAACCAAGTTTGCAAGCCACTTTGAGAATCTGATTGGAACAATAATTTTGGCATCAAAGAGCTTCTTGATTTCCTTCTCAATTAGAGGCATGAGAAGTGGATTAATCCTCCTGAGATTTTGTTTGATAGGCTTTTCATTTTCTTTAATAGGAATGGTATGATGAATGATATTAGGATCATAATTCTTCAAATCAGCATAACTCCATGCAAAAACATCTATGAACTTTTTCATCATCTCAATATATTTATGTTTCATGTCAACTGAAAGAAACTTTGAAAGCTTAATCATTTTTGGCATTGCTACTGTACCAAGGTTACAACTCTCTACATCTTCATCATCAACTTGAATCCTAGGGGATTTGAACACATCATTATGGTCAAAAATATTTTCAAGGGGTATGAGACCTTTGGTTATGGAATTATTTTTCAATTGTAACACTTCAGAATTCCCCTTTGTTTCAACAAGCATGTTTTTTTGATCTATTTGTGTCCTTTCAAACTCCTCTTTCAGTTCTATAAAGTTTTTTACTTGCTGGTCATCCTCAAAAACTTGCCAATAGATAATGTTGTCAGGGATAGCAGGTCTATGGCGAACTTCAACCTCACATATTTCAGTGGAATGTGCAGGGATAATAAACATACTTGGAGAGACAGCTAGGGATTGACCCTGCAGGATTTTGGGTCTTTGGTCTACATGAACATTCTTGAATTCTACGACATCCTCTGTAATCTAAAATTTTTGTATGCCCTCATTCTCACATCCTTAGTTTGATATACACCCTCAAATTGCTTAATAACTAATTCAGAATCTCCACAAACAGAAATATTTCAAGCTGATCTTCTTCATCAACTAAATTTTGCTGAAAAGGAGGCCTTACTTGAGGGTCTAGTTGATTTTTGTTTTCCCTTGGTCTCTGCTAGTTTTGAGGTCTTCTGAACTAAGGATTTCTAAACGGAGTTTCATGTTGTGTAGGAGGAGAAGAGGCATTACCAAGGGCAAACCTATCCATAAATTTTTCCATTGTCTTCATCATGGAGTCAAATTTATCATATGAGGTGGAAGGCTTATCTTCTTCTTTCAGTTTTGTCTTTCCCATCTTGGAATTTTTAGCAGCTATCATATTGACCTCCACCTTCATTACATAATTTTTCATTTCATCTAATAAATTGGATTCTATTTCTCTGAGCAAGATAGAAAATTCATAGTCAAAAGTCTCAGCATATCTCAAATGAGATGCTCCTAGAGGAGGCTTTAGATGGGTAGGGATGGAGTCATAAAATTTGTTAAATATCTTGGAGAAATTTTGGAAATTTTCATCAACAGCTCTTTTCAAACTATTATACTCAGTGAGGGCTGGTAGAGGGTTGGTTCTATTTCCCCACTTTCTCAAGAAGCTATCTTCAAATTCATTCCAATTATGCAGGCTTCCTAGTGTAAGGGCTTTGAACCACTTCCTGACCTCACCAGTCTAGCTATTAGCGAATAATATCATCTTGAAATCCTCATGGTCAACCTCCTCCCTGTCTATGAAGTCATTAAACTAGTCTACATGCTCTTCAACTGTAATCTCTTCATCAATTCCCCAAGTTTTGATTCTAGAAAAATATTTTCTAGGAAGGGAATTAAGGACAGCTGTAAGAATAAGAGGGGCATACCTAGCAGGTGCAGCAGCAGGTGGAGGTGGTACATTTCCTTCCATGATGACTAGAACTGTGGTAGCTTTAGGGACAACAACAGTATAGGAAGAGGAACTGTTAGGAGGAGGGTTGGTTGGTCTTTGTTGTCTAGTTACAATTGAAATCCAATCAGGTACAGGGTCACCATAATTACTTCTTAACAATATTTCAAATGGGCATAGCTCCTTCAACCTATCCAAATATTCCCTTTCTAACAATAACTCATATGTGACTGCTTCCCAAAACTCTTATTTATATTTTTGAGTCACTAAGGCTGAGGTATCAATACCTCTTTTATATAGGTCTAATATAATTTTAGTCAATCCTTTTTCATTTTCAAACCTAAACAAGACTTCCTAAATTTTATCATCATACCTTTTATCTTTAGGACTTCTTAAAACTTCAGAGGAAAAGGATTTTGCGTGTAATGGAGTACGTGATATTGCAGAACTGCCTTGAATGCCTCTGGAAATTGTGTTTGTATTATCCACAATTGTAGGTGGAGCTAGGTCAGGATTACTCCTCATATATCTCCTTTTCGAAGCCACCTTTGAACATGAGAATGTTGAATGGAGTCACCAAGGTAGATGTAGCCTCGAACAACTTCTGAGCTCCTGCTACCTCCAAGAGTTCAACTTCAAAATTTTGGGAAAAGTATATCTTCAGGCTCCCGGAAAACACACCAAACTTGTACTTGATTGGATGTTGATCAGAAAACTCTATGCAACTGTTTCAAACCAGCTTTTGACTGAAGCTTAGCCTCTTTAGTCAGAGAGGGCTCTCTCAAAGGGGTTTATGATATTAGATAATGATAGTACTAGATGGCTAACTCTATTTGAAAAGTAACTTGATTTTTGTGTATGTAGGTTGAAAAGAATTCAGGCTTGCTACCATTGGGCTTATGGAGTCAACAAATCAATAGATTAAGTGGCAAGGTTTCTTGACATGGAAGCTAAGGCAGATAGGGGTCTTTAACAAAGGCAAATCACACATAGAACATAGGTCAACACAGTCATTTCATCAATAAAGGAAGTAAGAGCATAAACATATGAATTCTAAGTAATATATATGAAATCTACTGCAAGTGGTACACATAAAGATATAGATCAGAAAAGCATTAGAAACCCTATGAGAATCTCAAGTATGTCAAGAATAAAACCCTTTGTATTACTGATATAAGTCATATTACATAAAGCAGTAGTATGGTGCAAAAAATATCCAACCCTTAACTACTTTGATGATTTGCCTTTAAATGGACATTCTTACAGTAGGGATGATCTGCCTCTTGGCTAGATCCATCGAATTCTTTCTATGACACCTCATATAACATAAATACATGTATTTTAACAAGAAAATGACAGCTACAACCTAAATATGACATCTCCTAATAGGACTCAAAATAATATCTATTACATATTCTACCTTATCTTTGTGAAACATTTACATATCAGTTACACATAAGCATCAGATGCTCAAAAAGTATATTACATAGTTCATCACTACTTTACACATTAAAAACCCTCCTAGACATGTGGAAACAAACCCTATTTTTCAGAAATACAAGACATTATCTTCAACGAAAGCTTTAGCTAATGAGCTGTCTCCACTGCACTTTCTTCAAGTCATAAATGTTTGATGGTAAGGTCCCTTGACCTGTTGGAGGATTCCAGCAGTCCAAAAATTCCTTTAAACTGCTCCAAAACCTTCAAAAATAGCTCGCTACGAAAACAGGATAGTTTTGTAGCGAGCTTTCGTAGCATCCAAAAAATTTCTTTTGCACTCAAAATTTTGCTCTTTTTTTGTTCCATGGTGTCCACCAAGACATGACACCTCACCACCATTAAAATCCCTCCTCGAAAACTACAAAAAGTGCTTTTGGAAGCAAATAGTCTGCTATAAAAAATTTTGTAGTGTTTTCCTGGCTTTAAGCCTAGGAAATGCTACGAAACTGTGAAAAACTGCAGCATTTCTAGATTCCAAAATTTTATCCAAAAAGTGAACTCCAGCTATACAAACTTGGTCTTCAGCGTACCATGAACCTTCTAAAACAAATTCAAACTCAACTTAACACCCTTGAGGTGTTTCTTCTTCATTAATGATTAGTTGAGCTATGGGCTCTTCAACCACAGTCATCTTTAAGCCCTTCTTCTCCAGCTCTTCATGAATCAATTCTAACTGCTCTTGAAGGTCTTTAAATTGGTACTTCAGTGTCTTATTCTTATATTTCAAGTGTAGGCTCATTTTTCTGATATGCTTCACCTCTCCTCTCAATGGTTGAGTCCATTCGATCAATTGTTGTGTGTTATCTAAGGTCTTTGACACACTATTAACCTGCTCTTCCCAAATTTCTTTCATTTTCTCAAACTGTACCTTATGAACCTTGTGCTTCCTTGCCTCTTTCTTCAAGAATGACATTTCATCATTTTATAGCTTCAACTGCTCCTTAAGGACCTTGATCTCTGTTTTTTCAATAATTTTCTCTTTTCCTTTCCTTTGCTTAATGACTGGTTCTTCTTTTGCAAGTGAGGAAAGGTCAATGATAATTGGTGGTGGCTAGACAGTTTCAGTGACCTTATGAGCTTCTTTACTTCTTCCCAAGATATTTCTAACATGTCTTGTCATTGGTTTCCTAGATTGAAACATGAATCATGCATCCTCACCTTCAAACTCTAACTTCTTAGCTGTTTTAGTTTTCCTGAACTTCTTTCCTCCCTCATCTATCTCTTCAACATGGACTATGGGAGTTTCTTCAATATCAATAGCATGCAGAATGTATTATAAGTTACCCTTAGCCACTCTTTGGCTTCTTGGAACTCTCTTGCTTCCATGTTTGCTCACTGTTGGATTTTGTTTTGAAAGTGTAACAGTAGGTGTATCAACTTTCTGTAATGGCTCTATCTCCATGATCACTGGCTCACTTTGCTCTACCACTGAAGGTGAGGGTATGCCTCTTCGTTTAGGAGTTCTTTTAGGAATGATGGCATCTACTTCAAAACAACTGACAAATGGAAAAGATGACCTGTTAGCCCCTTTTAATTTCCTTGACAAAGCAAGCAAGGGGCTGATTTGTTTTATAAGCTAGCAAGGAATGCATTTCCCTTGAAAACACATCATCCTTGCAGCCTTTTCAGGTTCCCTGACTTGTGACTATTTCCCTCTACTGTTCTGATTCAATAGGCCTTGCTGATAAAGAGTTATGCTCCAAAAGGCTTTATTCTACCCTTTATACCTTTGCAAAATGCTTCATTTTCACCCCTTTTTTCCTTTCTCAAAGTCCCCTTTGTTTCCCCTAAGTTTCCCCTTTCTCTCCTAAAACTTCCCAAAATCCCCTCTAAAGCATCCCTACACCCTTTGGCTAGCCTAAATCCCCCTCATTCCCCTATATTTGCCCTTGGCCGGCCTTAAAATGCTTTAAAACGAGCCAAAAACCATATTTTCTACATAGTCTGGGCCTAGCCCCTTTTTGGCTTAGCCCCCGCACCTTCCCCCCACAGAACCCTGTGCTACGACCGAGTGCTGGCCTGAAAGGTTCTAATATCCAATGTTTATCAGGAGTGCTCCTGACCGTTGATCTTTATAGATCAAACGGTGATCGTTAACTCCGCAGTGTCCATGTTTTCCTTGTTCAAACCCCCGACCGAGAAATCGCCGTCCATTTTCCCACATATCCGATGGTTCGAACTCTACCTGCGTCTGTGGTCCCTGTCGTGCACTATCCATAAAAAAACCTGGTTTTCATCGCACAACTAATGGGGTTTGGGCGGTATTTTCCCTTTGCCCAGCGATTCCACTCAGTTTGCGACGCGTGGCTCCTGTATGATTCCAAAACCGCTTGCTCATCACACATTATCTTTCGGTACAGGACGCGCAACGATATGCGTATCAACCATCAGATCTGCCCTTGCCCATCAAACGGTCATCGCTCAATGAAGCTGTGCGGGGTTTAATCCATGGTTGCCGTACTCCTGGCCCACCATTCGTCATCCTCCACCACATGTTCAACCGTCGATCTCCTCTGAGATCAGACGATCCAGATTTGTTTCCCCGCTATTGAATTTTCCATCGTTGCCCGGTCCCACCACGTCACCTCCACGTGTGTCCGTTGTACGTCCGCCCATCCCATTGCATAAATTCATTCAAAAAGTCGATGTTTATAAGGTTTTCACGTATAATCTTCTCTACATTCTTCCAACCTTTCGCCATCTCTGTTCTCTACCATTCCATGGCATTTTTCCGCCATTTCTCCGTAGTTCCACTATCACCCATGTAGACATCGTAATCATCCGACCCCATACATTTTTTTCTTGGCAGGTTTCGTGTTTTTGTAGGGTTTCAGAGAGGTAGAAAACTGCCATGGTTCAGATGTACTACTTTAATGGCATGTTGCATAGACAGAATTAAATCTGGAAGCTAGTACTGCAGAGAAATGCCCGGAAAGGTAGTGGCGGCATAAATATTATCCCAGGGCAGTTCAATCTCTGCAAAAAACCTATCCGGCGCCATTGAAGCCTAGATTTTGCAGATCGAGACATTTATGGAGCAGTGGAGAAAAACCAGCTAATGATCAAGGATTTCAGCGTTCAGTATTGAAGGTTTTGAGCCTTAATACAACGGTTTAGAGGCAAAACACTAGATCAATGATCTCATGGATCATGCAGAAGGTACAACACGCAGAAATTCATGTATATCAGGTTTTCACATTAGCAGATTGTCCCAAAGGATGAAGCGCCCATATCAGTTCCATTATTTACCGTGTTCCTGAAGATTTCCATCTAAACCACAGTCCAAAGCTACCAGGGCAGTTTTTTCACAAGCATGGTAGTCCATTCAGTCATTTTTTTTATGCACTAGAGTACTACACAGTACTGCAGTTAAAGTACATTAGAGTCATATCAAAATAATCTAAAGCCTGAAGAAGATCATTCGTTCACCCAAAGAACACCAAAGATTAATGCACAGGATTTATACAGAGTGGGTTTCGGCCTTCTTCCTTTTCTGGAGTTTTAATGCTGCATTTAGTTCTTCACCTACTTTCTCTCCTCCTCTGGAGCTATAAATTCAAGAAGAAACACATTGTAAAGGTTGTTGATCAGTTATCAGAGAACTGCAAGTAGTTTCTTTTGAGACATAGTCTCTGTGTAAAGTTGTAAGATAGGTTGAAGGAGATGTTTTTAGACTGAGTATCTAGCTATTGGTAATGTTGTACTTGACTGGTATTGCTATTTAATACGACAAGCACATTTCTTTGGATCCTGATCTGAAGCAGCGGTGATGTTTTCCTATCTCTGTGTTTTAATTCATTTCATTTCGTTTCTGCTCGCTTGCATCAGAATATTGGCATAGGATTTACCCTTGTTAGGTACCCTATGTTTCTGCTCTCCTTGCCATTGATGTTTCTCTTCCGAATGTATTATCTAAGAATTGATTTCAGATAATTTAACCAGTGTAATGGATGATATTTCCTGCTCTCTAATGTATGAATTAAATGTATCTGTTCTTAGATGTTTCTTGTTAAGGATTTAGTTGGAAGATTTGGGAACACTGGGGATTAGAGTTAGCCCTGTCCACTAGGATCCTTGTGCGACCAGCTGGTCTTTAACTTTGTGCTCTGAATCTGTGTTATCCCCTCATCTCTTACCTTTCCATATCACACAATCCTTTAAGATCCAATGTTTTAGATGACTAGCCCAATTGAAAGCCTGCACATTGGATAGTAAGCGAATCCTTTCCTGACTCCATTGCCTAATGGTTTTGAATATTTCCTGGAACATTTCACCTCTACCTTATCCCTCTTTGCTCATCCTTGTCTTACATTGAACCCTTCCTTCCCGATAACCTGCAACCAAATCAAAACAAATCAAACAAACAAACCTTGTGCCTATAACTAGCCTAACATCTTAACATTCAAGCTTCAAAGAAAAATATACTTTGACTATTATAGAGAGATCCCTCTCTAGACCCAGGAGGGCTAGATCCTGAGGTCCGAAAGTGGTTTGATGTCTTTTGGTATTTCCAACCTTACCAAAACATGGGAACCCCAACATGACCAGTCTCTGCCTAATCTCCTTAACTCTTCTAATACCAGCAACTTGATTAAACCATGATGAACGATTTAGGTTTCATTTCCTTCAGATTCAGCTTGAAATTTGTTTGACATTTTAGCTAAGCTTCTATATAAGTAAAAAGGTAAATCAAGAGACTTCTTACCAACAAATTGTAGCAGAAGCCTGAGGTAGTAGGAATAAACCATATGATACCTCCCTTCACAGGTGAAGTATTTTTGAATGATTAGCATCATCTTTGAGAAGTTGTCTTTCATATAGCTCCTTGGGATGGCATTTGTGAGATCAATCTCACTATGCTCTGGCTTGATAAATTCCTTACATTCCTGCATGGTGAACTTGAAGCCTTTGAACCATTGTTCTCCTCCTCTAGGAATTCCTGTTGCTGCTGCAATAGTCTCTGGTGTTACAGTGAGGTTCAACATTCCCAATTTTGAATTTGTCCCATTGAAACTGATGGAAAACTCCTTAGAAACCTGCACATGGCATCCTTGCAATCTTTGGAAAAATTGTAAACAACCTATTCTTCTGAAAATTTCTAAGGAAGTTGGGTCTTCATTCAGCAAATTCATGTCTGATGGCTCATATCTGAGGCAATGACCTCCTTTGTTGGTCTTCCTCTTTGCAACCATGCTTCTTTTATAGCTTCTCTGCCTCGCTTGATCAATGACACCTACAACTTTTGAAAATGACAGCAACCAGATTGGCTTGGTGAAACAGCTCTCCGGAACTCAATAACGTGCAAATATGGAGTGGATAATGACAAATGACTCAATTGGGTAATGTTTTAAAGTTTTGATGATAACCCATGGCTTAATCATGACTCATACATGTTAAAGACAGTAATAATGACATCAACCATGACCATTGTACCTTGATTTAACCCTAACTGACTCGAATGACATCCACCCTAACACTTCTAATCATTAACTGACACCTAGCACCTAATTTGAAAAGACAAATATAAATACCTCTTTTCGTATCATTGTTAGTTAAATTCCTCACATTTTCTCTACGAAAGTATTAGCAGTTTCACAGTGAAAACTACCTTTTTACTGTGTAATTCGCTACTAAAATAGGAAATCTTGGCTAAAGTGACCTTTTCAAATTTAAAAACTTGGAAAATGGAATATTTCAGCAAATGATGACTGATAGGACATGATAAGACTGAATGGGGGTGGATTTAGACCTTAGGATAGGCTAATATGAAAATTTTAAATTTTCCTAATGAACTTTATGACCATACCTTTGACAAATGAACTTCTAAGACTATGTCAAATGATGTTTCACTTTTTGTGAGTGATAACAGGACAAATCTAGTGGCATCCATGCTTGTTTATGGCCTAGTGATTTAGTGAGGTTTGTGGTAAAGCCGATTTTTATTGATGAGGGTGAGGTGGTTTAGCCTCAAGAAACCCTAGTTGGTTCTTTCGATTTGAGTCCCACATTCATGCTTGGAATATGGCACGAGGGTGATTGGTTGAAGAGAGATTTGGATCAACCAATCTATGGTCGGGTGAAACACAGTAGTCCCATATCGGGTTGCCTTTTGCATTCATGAATAAGAGTTCCTTTCCTTGGACCTATTTTATGTGTAAATGTACTAGATTCTATGTAACATTTATGGTTGGTGTATCCTTATTATTTCTGTTTTTTATATGTTGGTTATGAATGTATTTTATGACATTGAAAATGTATGGTTCTCATCATGTTTTGAATTGCAATTGAGTGAACAATGAATAGATGATAATGCAACTAATGTGATAAGGGAACAATGCTTCTTAGTGAATCTCAGATAAGTATGAGACCCCTATGCTCAAATCTGTTGTTTAAACTTGTAGATTACATATTTGTGACATGTTTGACGAAATGCATGTCATGGCTAGTAGAGGTCCCTTAGCCCTGGGCCTAAGAAAGTGGCACATAAATCGGGGTCGCGGGCTCAAAACTACCTAGAAAGTCCCTAGTCACATGGATGCCATGTTATGTGAGTGACTAGAGGGTTCCAGTCACACTCTTGCCTATATTAAGGGAACAAATGGGGGATTGATGCACAAAAATGCCACTTTGTCTCAGGGGCTAGCCACCTGGAAGGTTTGGATGGCTCCTAGGTATCCTGTAGCAGGTGTAGAAGGTCTGTGTAGATGTGTGGTGTCGGTTCCACTTCCTTAAGGTGACCTAGGAGGCTGAATCAGATCATAGTAGCCTCTTGTCTCATGTTTGCCCTAGTGGACCGGGTAGCTTCGGTAAATGTGGGAAGAGGGTGTTAAATTTTCTTTTCTTTGTTTGAATGTGTATATATTTTTGGGCCTTTGGGTCTATATGACTTGCTTTAGGCATCCTTTTGGATGTTGTTTTTGTGAGGAAAATATTTTGTAAACCCCCAAGATTATAGTATTGATTGATCCCTGCTTCATGTGGGAATGAGGTAGATCCCAGGGAATGCACCAAAGGTTCATATGGAGATTTTTTTTTTTCTACTCTATGAATGAAAACATGGGTTTTTTTTCCAAGAAAAAAAACTCCATATTAAATAGTGAAGAGATTACATCTCTCCCTCATACTAAATAGTAATTTTATTTTTATTTTTACTTTCAATTAAAGTTAATGTAAAATTAGGTTGGAAATTGAAGTATTTTATCTATGTTGGATATTAATTTTTCTTGTTATTACTATTTTCTCTCTTTTTTTTTGTAAAATTGGTAGTTCCTCGCTATTCGTTCGCAAGTTACATTAATATATATAGTTTTTGACCTCAACCTGCCAATAGGAAACCAGGTCTGTTGGCCATCTCATAGAGTTATGGGCTAGCCAAAATTGAAAAGTTTAAATCGGTCTCTAGCTATCTTTACAGGTCTATTATCTATCTTAACAAGTCTATATGCATATAAAAAAAGTAAATGCTACCCGTAGTCTTCATATCAACAAAAAGGAAAGTATTCAATATACTCAGTCATCAGATGATTCAATGTCCGGTCTTTGACACTTGACTTGGGCATGTCAACTTGATGCAGGTTCTGAAGCTGCCTATCTATTCATCCAATGCAGAAGTTCTGGTGATGCTGTTGTAGGTGAATCTCTTGGATCTCCCTATGGATTTCTGCCAAAATGGAGGCAACCTTCAGATCTCCTCCAATCTCTTCAACTGTAACAATTGCTTTAGCCAGTAAAGACTTCATAGTCCAGTAAATATGAATACATTGATTAAAAAATGACAGTCTACCTTGGGTATGCCCGGGATCAGTTAATATTGGATCCATATCATCCTCAGAAATTTCTTCATCGATTTTGGTTTTCAGATCTTGTCCCCATCCAGAAATCAAAGATTTAACATGGCTAGGTGTAAGTATTATTTTATTATTTTTAAATGTAATGTTATGTGACAACATTTCCCTCATACTAAACTATAAATCATCTCTCAACACAAAAAACAATAATATCTGTTTTAGAGAAAAACTCTAGATTAACTATTACTAATTATAAAATACAAAATTTTTAACAACTTAAAAAAAAAAACACAAATAAAAACCATATAGCTTTTAATTATTTTATAAATTAAAAATAATAATAATAATATAAAAAAACAATTCAAATTACTCATTAAAAAAATTTATGATTCACTACTTACAATATACTACTTAACATGTAAGATCATAAAAATATTTAAAATAAATACGTAATGTTACCTGGCCAAAGGTAAACAAGGCACGAGAAAATAAAATGTGATATACCATCAACCCACAAAAATGGCACTTCCCATTTTTTTATTTTAACTCAAAAACATAACAATTCATTTCTTTAACTCTGACTTTAAGAACATCAAAATAATAACTTACTCAAGTTATATATATATATATATATATATATATAACATGAAAAATGCAAGCTCAGTTTTCTGATATGCTTCACCTCTCCTCTCAATGGTTGAGTCCATTTGATCAATTGTTGTGTGTTATCTAAGGTCTTTGACACACTATTAACCTACTCTTCCCAAATTTCTTTCATTTTCTCAAACTGTACCTTATGAACCTTTTCCTTCCTTGCCTCTTTCTTCAAGACTGATATTTCATCATTTGCCAGCTTCAACTGCTCCTTAAGGACCTCGATCTATGTTTTTTCAATCATTTTCTCTTTTCCTTTCCTTTGTTTAATGGCTGATCCTTCTTTTGCAAGTGAGGAAATGTCAATGATGCTTGGTGGTGGCTAGACAGTTTCAGTGACCTTATGAGCTTCTTTATTGCTTTCCAAGATATTTCTAGCATGTCTTGTCATTGGTTTCCTAGCTTGAAACATGAATCATGCATCCTCACCTTCAAACTCTAACTTCTTAGTTGTTGTAGCTTTATTGAGCTTCTTTCCTTCCACATCTATCTCTTCAGCTTGGACTATGGGAGTTTCTTCAATATCAATAGCATGCAGAATGTCTTCTAAGTTACCCTTAGCCACTGTTTGGCTTCTTGTAACCCTCTTTCTGCCATGTTTTCTCACTGTTGGATTTTGTTTTGGAGGTGTAACAACAAGTGTATCAACTTTCTGTAATGGCTCTGTATCCATGGTCACTAGCTCACTTTTCTCTACCACTGAAGGTGATGGCATGCCTCTTGGTTTAGGAGTTCTTTTAGGAATGATGGCACCTACTTCAAAACCACTAACAAACGAAAAAGATGACTAGTCTCTGCCTAATCTCCTTAACTCTTCTAATACCAGCAACTTGATTAAATTTTAGCTAAGCTTTTGTATAAGAAAAAAGGTAAATCAAGGGACTTCTTACCAACAAAATGTAGCAGAAGCCTGAGGTGGTAGGAATAAACCATATGATACCTCCCTTCACAGGTGAAGTATTTCTGAATGATTAGCATCAGCTTTGAGAAGTTGTCTTTCATATAGCTCCTTGGGATGGCATTTGTGAGATCAATCTCACTATGGTCTGGCTTGATAAATTCCTTATATTCCTGCATGGTGAACTTTGAAGCCTTTGAACCATTGTTCTCCTCCTCTAGGAATTCCTGTTGCTGCTGTAATAGTCTCTAGTGCTACAGTGAGGTTCAACATTCCCACCTTTGAAGTTGTCCCATTGAAACTGATGGAAAACTCCTTAGAAACCTGCACATGGCATCCTTGCAATCTTTGGAAAAACTACAAACACCCTGTTCTTCTGAAAACTTCTAAGGCAACTCATATCTGAGGCAGTGGCCTCCTTTGTTGGTATTCCTCTTTGCAGCCATGCTGCTTTTATAGCTTCTCTGCCTCGCTTGATCAGTGACACCTGCAAATTTTGAAAATGCCAGCAACTAGATTGGCTTAGTGAAACAGCTCTCCAGGACTCAATAACATGCAAAGATGGAGCGGATAATGACAAATGACTCAATTGGGTAATGTTTTAAAGTTTCAATGACAACCAATGGCTTAATCATGACTCATACATGTTAAAAATAGTAATAATGACATCAGCCATGACCATTGTACCTTGATTTAACCCTAACTGAATCGAATGACATCCACCCTAACATTTCTAGTCATTAACTGACACCTAGCACCTGATTTGAAAAGACAGACAGAAATACCTCTTTTCGTAGCGTAGTTAGTTAAATTCCTCGCAGTTTTGCTACAAAAGTATTAGCAGTTTCGTAGCGAAAACTACCTTTTTATTATGTAATTCGCTACGAAAACAGGAAATCTTGGCTAAAGTGACCTTTTCAAATTTAAAAGCTTGTAAACTGGAATATTTCAGCAAATGATGACTGGTAGGACATGATACGACTTGAATGGGGGTGGGTTTAGACCTTAGGATAGGCTAATATGAAAAATTTAAATTTTCCTAATGAACTCTATGACCATACCTTTGACAAATGAACTTCTACGACTCTGTCAAATTATGTTTCACTTTTTCTGAGTGATAACAGGACAAATCTGGTGGTATCCATCCTTGTTTATGGCCTAGTGATCTAGTGAGGATTGCGGTAAAGCCGATTTTTATTGATGAGGGTGAGGTAGTTTAGCCTCGAGAAACCCTAGTTGGTTCTTTCGATTTGAGTCCCACATTCATGCTTGGAATATGGCACGAGGGTGATTGGCTGAAGAGAGATTTGGATCAACCAATCTATGATCGAGTGGAACACGGTAGTCCCATACCGGGTTGCCTTTTGCATTCATGAATAAGAGTTCCTTTCCTTGGTATTTTATGTGTAAATGTACTAGATTATATGTAACATTTATGGTTGGAGTATCCTCATTATTTATGTTTTTATATGTTGGTTATGAATGTATTTTATGACATTGAAAATTTATGGTTCTCATCATGTTTTGAATTGCAATTGAATGAACAATGAATACATGACCTCATAGATGATAATGCAACTAATGTGATAAGGGAACAAAGCTTCTTAGTGAATCTCAGATAATTATGAGACCCCTATGCTCAGATCTGTTGTTTAAACTTGTAGATTACATATTTGTGACATGTCTGACGAAATGCATGTCATGGCTAGTAGAGGTCCCTCAACCCTGGGCCTGAGAAAGTGGCACATAAATCGGGGTCACAGGCTCAAACTACCTGGAAAATTCCCTAGTCGCATGGATGCCATGTTGTGTGAGCGACTAGAGGGTTCCAGACAAACTCTTGCCTCTATTAAGGGAACGAATGGGGGATTGATGCACAAAAATGCCACTTTGTCTCAGGGGCTAGCCACCTGGAAGGTTTGGATGGCTCTTGGGTATTCTGTAGTAGGTGTAGAAGGTCTGTGTAGTTGTGTGGTGTCAGTTCCACTTCCTTAAGGTGACCTAGGAGGTTGAATCAGATCATAGTAGCCTCTTGTCTCATGTTTGCCCTAGTGGACCGGGTAGCTTCGGTAAATGTGGGAAGGGGGTGTTAAATTTTCTTTTCTTTGTTTGAACATGTCTATATTTTTTGGGCCTTTGGGTCTATATGACTTGCTTTAGGCATCCTTTTGGCCATTTTTTTTGTGAGGAAAATATTTTGTAAACCCCAAGTTTATATTATTGATTGATCCTTGCCTCATGTGGGATCAAGGTAGATCCTAGGGAATGCACCAAAGGTTCATATGCAGAATTTGTTTTTTTTCTACTCTATGAATGAAAATATGGGTTTTTTTTCCAAGAAAAAAAAACTCCATATTAAATAGTGAAGAAATTACATCTCCCTCATACTAAATAGTAATTTTATTTTTATTTTTACTTTCAATTAAAGTTAATGTAAAATTAGGGTGGAAATTGAAGTATTTTATCTATGTTGGATATTAATTTTTCTTGTTATTACTAATTTCTCATTTTTATTTTTATTTTGTAAACTCGGTAGTGCCTCCTATTCATTCGCAGGTTACATTAATACATATAGTTTTTAACCTCAACCTGCCCGTAGGAAACCAGGTATGTTGGCCATCTCACAGAGTTATAGGCTAGCCAAAATTGAAAGAGTTTAAATCGGTCTCTAACTATCTTAACAGGTCTATTATCCATCTTAACAAGTCTATATACATATAAAAAAAGTAAATGCTCTCCGTAATCTTCATATCAAAAAAAAAAAAAGTATTCAGTATACTCAGTGATCAGATGATTCAATGGGTGTCGGGTCTTTGACACTTGACCTGGGCATGTCAACTTGGTGCAGGTTTTGAAGTTGCCTATCTATTTGTCCAACGCGAACGTTCTAGTGATGTTGCTGTAGGTGAATCTCTTGGATGTCCCTGTGGATTTCTGCCAAAATGTAGGCAACCTTCGAATCTCCTCCAATCTCTTCAACTGTAACAATTGCTTTGGCTAGTAAACACTTCATAGTCCAGTAAATATGAATACATTGCTTAAAAAATGATAGTCTACCTAGGGTATGCCCCAGATCAGTTAATATTGGATCCATCTCATCCTCAGAAATTTCTTCATCGACTTTGGTTTTCAGATCTTGTCCCCATCCAGAAATCAAAGATTTAACATGGCTAGATGTAAGTACTATTTTATTATTTTTAAATGTAATGTTTGTGACAACATTTCCCTCATACTAAACTATAAAGCATCTCTCAACACAAAAAACAATAATATTTGTTTCAGAGAAAAACTCTAAATTAATTATTACTAATTATAAAATATAAAAATTTTAACAACTTAAAAAAACACAAATAAAAACCATATAACTTTTAATTATTTTATAAATTAAAAAATAAAATAAAAATATAAACAAAACAATTCAAATTACTCATTAAAAAAATTTATGATTCACTACTTACAATATACTACTTAACATGTAAGATCATAAAAATATTTAAAAGAAATACGTAATGTTACCTGGCCAATGGTAAACAAGACACGAGAAAATAAAATGTGATATACCATCAACCCACAAAAATGGCACTTCCAATTTTTTTTATTTTAACTCAAAAACATAACAACTCATGTCTTTAAATTTGACTTTAAGAACATCAAAATAATAACTTACTCAAGTTCAATATATATATATATAACATGAAAAATGCACTTAATGTTTCATGTCACTTAGTTAGGCTTAGGTGTGAAAATAAAATGTGACATAGCATCAACCCACAAAAATGGCACTTCCAATTTTTTTATTTAAACTCAAAAACATAACAACTCATTTCTTTAACTTTGACTTTAAGAACATCAAAATAATAACTTACCCAAGTCATATATATATATAATGAAAAATGCACTTAATGTACTGTTTTATGTCACTTAGTGATGCTTAGGTGTTGACTTAGCTATAATAGAATATTTTATTGTTATTTTAAAAGAGTTCACCCTTCAACTTTAATCTAAATAATAATAATTGCATGTGAATGTTATAAAAAACTTCTATGCACTGATATAAAAGTGAGGGCATACCAAAAGATGATTGTACTATAGAGAGCAAGGGGTCAACATGTTTAAAAAAGATGTGTAATCATTGGCACGACAATATCGGGGGATAAATCAACTTTAAATTTAATTTTTCAGGATTCCAAGGTAGGGTATAAAATATATAAAAAATTATAATTTCAAGGTAAGGTATAAAAAATATTGTTGGAGAAAGACAAAGCGGTATGTTTCATATTTATTTAATTCAAAGAGATAAAGAACCATTTCTTTCATATTTATTTATATTATATTAGAGGTATTATTTATTTATATTGTGCAGTCTGAAAAATTTTTGGGACATTTTAAACTTTAAATATTTAAATATGGAGAGTTTAAAATTTAAACTTGTGATTTCAATGAATTTTTGTCAAATTTAAGGTAAATTTAATTGAAAAATGTACCTAATAAAACTCCAAAACATATAATATAAGAAGTAAATTATGACTTTCAAGAAAGTATATGATAAATGAAAAAAGAGAACCATTATGACTATCAAGTTTCAGTACATGTAATAAGTTACATACTTGAGATAAAAAATAATATATAATAAATTTATGTATTAAATATTATTGTAATTAAATTGTATATTTAGATGAGTAAGATGAAAAATAGATTTTTTAATAATAATAATAAACTACATTTTATGAAGTATATGATATAACAATGTTTCTCATAAAAAAATGTATAATTTGACCTTAAAAACAAAAACATAATCACTTTGTTGTATAAATGAATAGAGTTGTAGGATTTGACATTCAAATGTTATAGATAGACAGAATTGTATGATTTGACAAAACACAAATCAATACAAATATATGGTTTGACAAAACACAAATGAATAGAGTTCCACGATTTGACATTAAAAACGTTAGACTTTATTGTATGTATGCTTTGCTTTGCCATTTAATTGTTACAAATGATAAATTCAATTTGTACGTATGAAAAGAGTTGTATGAAGTGACATAATGTCTATTTTACTTTGCAATTCAAACTCTATGAATGAATAGAGTTGTCTATTTTGACAAAACAAAAATGAATAGATTTTTATGGTTTGACAAAACATAATTGAATAGAGTTATATGATTTGACATAATCTCTACTATGCTAGTTTGCTATTCAATCCTTACGAACGAATATAGTTTTATAATTTGATAAAACACAGACCAATATAGTTGAATATAATTGTATGATTTGACAAAACACAAATGAACAAAGCTATATGGTTTGGCAGAGCATGAATGAATAAATTTGTATGGTTTGGCATGATGTTTGCTTTGTTTTTCCATTACTTATTATTCAGATTTTAATATTAGAAACATATTTCTTTCAATATAAAAAATAACTGAGAAAATAAGTACACAAGGAAAAAAATCACAATGATAATCCATTGAATGTGAAATGTAACTTAGAGAAACCCATGAGGATAAAACATTCAATAAGAAATAACAATCATGCCTTATTATTTTCACATTTATAAAGCGTGACATAACGAAAAATAATCACTCACTATGGAGTATAGGGGCACTATTATCAGCTACTACATAGTCACTTACTTTTTTTTCCTCGACAAATATCCAAACCCTCTTCTTTATCAACTATGGGAGAAAAAGTCAATATGATAGAAACATCCTTTCTTCCATTGCTACTTAGTTTTTAACATATATTCATAGTTGTCGGGGTTGGGGGATGCTTTTGTATTCCCAATTATAACTAGTTAGGGTTGAGGTTTGTGGTCCTATAAAATATTCCTAAAATACCATAAATATCTATTTTCACATGTGTGAACTATGATATTGATGTGGTTTCCACATGCTACTGAGGTGGTTAAAGAAAAGGTTAACTTATAGAGGCCAAATTTTTAATACAAACTTCATTTTCAATTTACAAAAGATTGTTTCAAAGATACCAATGTGTATTGATATTGCAAAATCTAACACCCTAGTGTTAGGCCACACTAGATCCCTGACAACAATGTAATCCACCACCAATGTCACCTCAGTAGAGAATCCCCCTGTTGTTTTGTGGGAAAATATTATCCCCATAAGGGAGGCTTCCCCAACAAGACTTAGATGACTAAGGGATCCTAAGCCAAATGGATTTTTAAGAAACTTGTTAATTAACATCCTAGAATAATCTTCAATAATGTATGGATCCAAGTGAAATGAAATAACAAGGTCAAAAAATTGATGGCTCAAGATAGGCCTTCAAAATGCTCAAATATATTCCAAAACACATGCTACTTTAATTGTAATGATTTACACAAAAGTATAAAGTGATGGATAATGGATGATCAATTCCTTGGCTCATTAAGGAATTTTTGGGCATATCGAGTTAGACGAGTGAGTCAATGGTTGAAGATCTTGGATGGAGTATGAAAAGAGAAGGACACCTTATTCTAACCCTGGTGACTTTCCAAACTAGGATATTTAAGGTCAATGAATGAAATCAAGACAAATTTTGCATATAAAGGAATCAAATTTCAATAAAGTATATAGCATTTATAAGAAGGCTCAATAAAACCTCAATCCAAAAATTGAAAACCAAATGGGAGATAATGCTCACATTAAGATAATAATATTCATCCAAGCATCACTTTTTGAATCCAAAGAAGGTTCATTCATCCAAAACATGTCTTCCCCAAGACAATTTGTTTCACTTGAAATATCCAAAGCCAAAATTCACAAAGAAAAATCATAAAAATTTTAGATTTCTATGAGATTTCTCCCCCAAATCTCCCTGCAAAAATGAGAGGAAGTGCACCTCTATTTATGCATGATAAAATAATATTGTTCTAAGCTAAAATCTCCTAAATTAACCTAAAAAGAGGCAAAAGACCTTCTCTACCAGTTGACTAATTGAAAGTAGTACAAAGAACTTCTAAAGCCACACCTACAAAAATTAAGAACTCAAGCCCCAAACTATGGCCCTTCTCTCTAAATATAATTCATAACTAATGTAATAAATGTAATTACTAGCTAATCAATCAGGATTATGTTAAATAGTCATTAGGTTAATGAAAAGGCATGTCTAAAAGACATGCCCATTCGTGAAAAGGTACCTGCATGGGTATAAAAGCGGGACCTCATTGTAATCATTCAATCATGTCATATATCTTATCAATAAAATATTATTATTATAAATACCTCTTGTGTATTTTTATAATTAAAGCTATTTCTGCTATCAAAGTCAACAAGCATACAAGTCTTCCGCTACAGTATTCAAAATTACGAATTCCGCTGCTACAGTGGTATCGGAGCCATATCAGAGCCATATTGAGGACAAGTTGAAGCAATGGCACACAACATTGTTCTACAAGCCTACGAACGTAGTTTACAAGCCCGAGCACATTATTTACCATATAATGTGCCATTACGTGAAAAGCCCGAAATAATTAGAAAAGTTCTAGAAAAGATTGAGCACTTAGAGAAGTTATGTGCAGAATTTTCTGCAATAGTCCATAATAAAGAAGATGAAAAATGTTGTAAAAATGAGAAAGCAGTTAGTTCTGATAAAGGGAAATCAAATAAAACATCTATGGAAAAGTCAACTAGGTATATTCCCCCACCAAAGCGTAAAAAAAAATAAAAAGGTAGAGAATTGTTGGAAGTGTGGAGACAAATATTTCGCAGGACATATATGTGCCTTTTATACAAAAAATGAAATCACCACCGTTCAAATAAAAGACAAAGATATTGAAAAAAAGATTTATGATGATGATGGAGATAAAGATGGTGACATGAGTGACAGTCAAAGGTATATGACAACTGAAAATATAAATACAGTTGTAGATGATGAAGGGGATCATGAGGAAGATATCAAAAGTATTGATTTAAAGGATTTGGAAAATGAAATTCGAAAACAAAAGGCCACAAAGGTAGTGGGGATTGTTGGAATAGGTGCAGTAGGAAAGCCAACACTGGCTAAACATCTTTTCAATTTGAGACGTTCGAATTTTACCCAGTCTGGTTATTTTTCTAAACTCAGAGAAGATTCCAATTTCCCATCCTTGCAGTGGCAGCCTTGTCGTGATCTGTTGGGTATGGATGTGCTCCCTCCAATTGGCCAGCACAAGCGAATTATACAAAATAGTTTGAAAGGGCTAAAATTTATGATTATTTTTTATATGGGTGGTGAAAAAAAAATCAAGAGTTCACTGGATGTGCAGATGCTGGAACATGGTAGTATGAATGTAATAACAGGTCATGATAAGTATATACGCATAGGTTATTTTGCAGATGCCTTGTTGTATGATGAAAAAAATTGCAGAAAAAGCATGCCCAAGGGCTCTTCTGTCATCATGCTTTCCTTCAAATAAAGAAATTTGAGGGATATGAATATTTATTGAGAATTCCTGGGTGTTTTCGTTGCCGCTTAAAATGTTTGGGGGAAAATATTGCTGACAATTGCGGCAGAACTTGTTGGACGAGGAAGTCAGAGAATATCTCTCAAGGACTTCCATTGCGAGATGTAGACACTATAATAAATATAATAAAAGTAGGTTACCAAGATATGGGTAATGAGGGAAAGGAATTATTCTTAGACATTGGGTGTTTCTTTTTGGAAGAAGACAAGGAACTAACGGTTCAAGTAGTAGAGGGATTAGGTTATAGTAACATGTCAGACGGCCTTGAAAGCCTCAGTCAACAGTGCCTTGTGGATTTTGACAGGCTTTTCCCTGCAGGTATTATAGGCCCTAAGAATTTCATTGTTACACATTGCATGACAGACTGCAGCCTCATGACTGAACAGAGACCACACAACTATATGCGCATAATGGAAAATCTATGGAAATGGAACCTGTCATCGACAATATTACAACATAGGGGTTTTAAAAATTATAATGCAAAATCAAATGACAAATTTGTGAGAGAAGACTGCGTCACTGCGTCTGTCCATCAATTTGCTGAGGAGTTAATTTGAAACTATCTGTCTGTCTATGAAGATTGCATTCGTCTATCTAGATAAGATTGTGTTCTTTTCATTTAGGATTATCGTTGACGTTTTCTGTGCTAAATTATCTGCCGGCAGGGTTTGAGAAGGGCTGCTTCGTTTCGATCAGAAGAATCCTCTGCGGGCGGGGTGTGACAGACGGACACACTCTCACAACTTGGTGAATAGTTTACGAAGCATGTATCGGTGTATCAAGTTAATAAACGGTGTGACGTAAAGAGGCGGTGGTTTCCATTTAATTAAAATGATAAGTAAAAGTTATACTATATAATATATTATAATTATATAATTTATATATATAGAAAAATTATTATTATTTAATTTAAATAATAATAATAAATAACTATATATATATATTAAAAAAGCAAAAAAATTAATTAAAGTTATTATTTAATTTATTAAAAAAGAAAAAAAGAAAAAAAAAAAGAAAAAAAAAAAAGAAAAAAAGAAAAAAAAAAACACCCTAGCTCTAAGATAGAGTATGAGGACGAATTATACGTTCAAAGATGACAACACAAGTGAAGAAACTTGGGAAGCAATTAAAGCAAAAAAAAAAAAAAAAAAGTATCCTTGTAACTTTGAGGACAAAGTTTCTGAAGAGAAGGGCAATGTTATGAATATAATTCATAACTAATGTAATAAATATAATTATTAAATAGTTAATTAAAGATTATGTTAATAGTCATTAGGTTAATGAAAAGGCATGTCTAAAAGACATGCCCATTCGTGAAAAGGTACCTGCATGGGTAGAAATGCGGGACCTCATTGTAATCATTCAATCATGTCATATCTTATCAATAAAATATTATTATTATAAATACCTCGAAGCTATTTCTGCTATCAAGTCTACCCACAATCTTGTCAAGCATGTGCAACCAAATTTAATGACTCCGTCAAGCATAAAGAAGAAAGTCTCACAACGCTCCACCATGCCTACCTTCCTAGCAATAGGAAATGGGGTTGGAAGACCCCAAGAGCAGGAGGCTCTTAGTGATTACTTTCTAGAATATGAATCTCAATCTCAAAGGTTCAAAGAGAATCTGAACTTCCAAGAGTTTTGTCAGATCAAGGATAAAAAATGACTCTGTAATAACAATAGAAGTGGAGGGTACATGCAGAACAATGATCTACAACGTACTATAGGTAGATTCTTTCTGCCTGCTTTAGATGGGTCATCCAAGTGCACAACCAAGGTTTGGGTGGAAAAATTAGGCATCTATTTCCAGCTAAATCAAGTATCAGAGATTGAAGCCATTAAGATAGCAGCGCTACACCTTGAAGGTGAACCACATGAATGGTGGTTTCACGGTCTATCTACATTGGGCATGCAGGTGTGACTGCATATGCAGAATTCACTCGGAGGTTGGTAGAAATATTTGACCGAAGAGATCCAGAGGCATACTTTGTTGAGCTAGCTAAGCTCAAGCAGTCGGGAAATCCGAAGACCTATATCTCTGAATTACTGAAACTTTCTGTCATGATGCCAGATCTTTCTACAGCTAGGAGAGTATACATGTTCATTGATGGGCTAGCAGAGCCTTTGTATGGGTTAGTAAAGTCCACTAAGCCAGCTACGCTCCAAGATGCCATTGAGAGGGCTAGGGACTTACAAGATGCTTTGCCAAGGGCAAGAGATCCATTCCAACAAAAACCCACCTTTCAGTCAAAGGGGAAAGATATGAAGGTTCGTCCCCCAAAGGGGAACCAAGGCAAAGGACCTCTTAGTGATGATGACCAGAGAGATTTGAGGAGGAGGAAGCTTTGCTTCACTTTCCAAGAATCATGGTCACCAGGGCATCGTTGTGCTACCAGAAAGGCACATTATATTGAAGGATTTTCCGATAGTGAAAATGAAGAAGAAGAAGAGTTGGAAGGAGATACCAACGTTGTGGCACCAAGAGGAGATCTGCCACCACCAGGAGGTGGAAATGGAGCATTTTCTCCAACTGGATGAGCCCTTGCAGCTTTGCGAGGAGTTCCCAAGTATCTGGCATTGATATTTTGAGGCACAGTTCAGGGGCAACAGGTGTCGGTATTGATAGACAGTGGGGATACCCACAATTTTATTGATACCCAAATAGTGCAGAGGAGAGGCATACCTATAGATGATTTTGAAGGATTCTCAGTTTTGGTTCCAGGAGCTAGAACCATGCAGTGTGTGAAGTATGTTCTAGCATTGACTGTAACTTTAGGGACTTACACATTGATAGATCACTTCTTTTTGGTTGATATTCCTGACACCAATGTGATATTGGGTGTACAGTGGTTGATCACACTAGGAAAGGTTACCACGGATTGGGAGACCTTGGAGATGGAATGGACAGATAATAAGAGCGATAAGCGCCAAATGATCAGGGGCATGCACACCTTTCCACCTCAGGTAGTCTCAGCACATAGGATGGAGGCTTATTTGCGCAGAGGAGACATAGAATGGGCAGTAGAACTGCATATGTTAGAGGTAGGAAGCAAGGGTACACCAGTCCACCTGGATGTGCAGTCTATTCTAGACCGCTATTCTAAGTATTTGGGGACATTCCACCAGGAAGGCCACCAGACCTGGGGTTTGAACATACTATTGATTTGGAGCATGGGATCCAAGCAGTGATCACCACACTCTATAGGCACCCCAAAGCCTACAGGGATGAGATTGAAAGAGTTATTCAAGATCTCTTTGCTTTAGGACATATCTGACCCAACACCAGTCCTTTTGCTTCTTCTGTGGTCTTAGTGAAGAAGAAGGATGGAACATTGAGGATCCGCATTGACTATAGAGCCTTGAATAAGAATACAATGAAGAATAGGTACCTGATTCCCAGGATCGATGAGTTGATGAATCAGCTGAGGGGATCGAAGTTCTTTTCAAAGATTGATTTGAGGTTAGGGTACCATCAAATCAAGATAAGGGATCAGGATATCCCCAAGACTGCATTTATATGTCATTTGTTAGATGATCCAAAAATAATTTTTATCATAGGTTATAGTATTTGAATAAAATAATTATTAATTTAAGATATTAAATTAATAATTATTATTCTAGAATATTTAATATATTTGTGAGATATTTAGAATTAAAAATTTGTTATTAAAAATTAGGACTCTAGAAAAGAGTCGTTTTCTAGGCTCTAAGTTAGGAGTGAAGTTAGTTGAGTGGTTAGAAGCTCATTTATTGTAAATGGACACTTGTTTATTTTCCAAGTGATCCATAACTAGATTAAGTTAGAGCATAGAGCTTATAAATAGGTTAGTTTCCTATTTTCATTGTAATGTGTAATGAGAGAATGTGAGAGTGAGTTTACGTGTGTAAAATCCTGCAATTTGCTATGTAATCTTTTTTCTTGATCAATAAAGTTGTGTGTCTGAGGACACTTTTGCACTTTCATGTGGTATCAGAGCCACGATAATGCTGTGAGGAGGAGATTCCAGCTCTATCAGGTCATGGAAAACTCAACTCCGTTGAAGTGATCAGCAAAAGATTGGTATGAAATTTGCAAATTTTTTATTGATTTTAGATCTGCAAATTCTAAAATCATTTTTTAAAGGAGCCACTGCAAATCTGTGTGATTTTTTTTTAATTGTTTGAGTGAACAAAAAAAAGGAGAGCGCTCTTGCCATTTCCTCACAGGGTTTATTTTTTAAAGATTGAATTAGTTTATAAGAAGTTTGTATACAGCGTTGTATATTTTATTTTTTTAAAGTCCTTTCATAAAAACATCGATTCTGCAAATCGATTTAGAGGAAAGTGCTGTATATTTTAATTTTTAAAAAGTCCTTTCATGTGGGGTCATCTGTAATAGAATAAAACAGCATTTTAAAATATTTTGAAGCGTTCAACCGGCGTTCAAACAACGCTTCAAACATTCAAACCAGAGTTCAAACAGCGCTTCAAACATTTTACGTTCAGTCAGCGTTTCGACTCCAACAATAACCAGCGTTGATTTCTGCATTGATTAATAACCAGCGTTCAGCTCATTTTCTGCGTTTGACATCGTTTGAAACAACATTTTTATGAATAGAACCAGCGTTCTGCACTTTTAGCATTTAATTCGCATTTTCAACAGTGTTTAATTGGCTTGTGATTCAGCGTTTTGTGGTCTGGCATCGATTCAGCGTTTGATTCAACGTTAATTTGTGGTCTGGCATCGATTCAACGATTTGTGACATCGCTTTTTGCGTTGAATCAGCATTTTAACCAGCGTCCTCAGTGTTTGGCATAGAAATAACCAGCGTCCTCCAGCAATAAGAACCAACGTTCAGTTACGTTTAAGAACTAGCGTCCTCAGCATTAATTTGAAAGCAGCGTTTAGAATTCTAAACAACGTTAATTTGGTTCATTTGATTCTAAAAAGTGCTCTTTCATGCTCTTTCAGCGTTTAATTGGCATCAACAGCATTGACTTCTGCGTTTAATATGATTTTAATTGCAAAGGAGTTATTAAAGTATTTTCTTTTGTAATTGGAGTATTTTTTTAAATTTGTAATTGTGATTTGCAATTAAAATCATATTTTATTTGGAGGAATAAGTTGAATAAGTAGAAATATTTTTTGGAGCATTGTAATTGGAGTAATAAGGGTGTTGTAATTTTTTTTTTTTTGGAGTAATAAGAAGATTTGTGCTTTGTAATTTGTTTATGGAGTGAAAGTGTGACTCAAAGTAATTTTACTTTGAGGGGGGGTAATTTTTTTTTTACCAGATTGTGCAAAAGCACCATTGTAAAAGTCAAATTTTGAAAGTTGCCTTGTAAAAATTTGAGAAATTGACTAGAGCCAAGTGAAAAGCTCAGTCAATTTTCTCCTGTTTCGACGACTATTCGAGGGTCAAGGCCAAGCCCCGATAGTTTGTTTTTTGCGTCGTGTGTTGCTGTTGTGTTGCGCATCTTGATTTTTTGGAGCTTGATTCGTGGTGTGAAGTCTTAACACTACAATGTCTAAGTTGATTAATTTCATTTCTGATTCCGACAAACTTGAAGGCTCAAAATCTTACAAAACATGGCAACGCCTCATCGAAAGCACTCTTGTTTATAATGA
The DNA here is from genome assembly GCA_034641835.2 of Pinus albicaulis. NCBI lineage: Eukaryota > Viridiplantae > Streptophyta > Pinopsida > Pinales > Pinaceae > Pinus > Pinus albicaulis. The sequence continues at coordinate 1,238,791,123 of CM076583.1, read as the reverse complement.
ACTATGGCATGATATTTGTGATGGAGATGTAAAGCCAAATAAACCTATAGATGCAACTGCGCTAGCAAAATGGGAAGTTAAAAACGCCAAAGCATTAGCTCTCATTAAATCCTCTGTCAATGATGAAATGTATGTCCATATCGAAAATGCTAAAGATGCATGGTCTGCTTTGAGAACTTTTAAAGAGTTGTTTGATACTCAGCCTCAATCAAAAAGAGTTGATCTACAATTAAAATTG
>CM076583.1:1238677533-1238790785 GCA_034641835.2 Pinus albicaulis | reverse complement strand
ATATCTCACGAACCCATTAGTGGAAATGGTTCCAAAGTGAACTATGCCCTTCTCTAGTAAATTTCTATTGTTGGTTGTTGGATGGAACTAGGAATTCTACCCTTAAAAGTGCTCAGATAATTTTTCGAAATTAACTCGAGCCTCCTCTCAATAAACCCACAAAAACCCAAAAAGGGTTTGGGATAGAACCACAAGTCACATGTGTCCCCAAATCTATGATTTGTGCCCTTTTGTCTACCAGAGAAGCTACACGAATCAAACCACTGCCAAAATTCCCAAGTCCCCCTCCAACAAATCCCCCCTAACTTTGTGAATTCCTCCCCTCAATCACCAAGCAAATCCCAACTCAAATGCTCCCCAAACTTTGAGTGTCTGCAACTGCATAGAAGCTACCAGTAAACCCTTATGTAGGCCCTGGGATAGAAAAAATTGGCCCTCTAAAATGCAGCACTCTCACTACTACAAATCACTAAGGAAAAATAATTCTCCCTAAGGATAAATCTCTGTGAATTCTCCGGCCAATAAATACTCCATTGATTTCTAGTTTCTCTCAACCCCCACAAAATTCATCTACACCTTGGGAGTAGCAAGCACCAACTAAAATAAACTTGTAAAATAACTCCTTAATGGTCAGGAATCAAATCCCCAAATTATCTCCTAAGGTGATACTCGAATTTCACTGAAGAAAGAGTTGGAATTTCTACTTGGAAATTCCATGTGCTAAACAACATGGTTGTCTTGGCTAAACAAATCAAGAGAAATCAGTTTTGAATTGTAAAATTACAAAAAATGCAAAAGTGAGGCTCTCTCACTCTATTTATAATTTTTTGGCCTCCTATCTCTCTTGGGGTCCCCACTCTCCCTAATTCACACCTCCTTCTCTTTTCTCTCTCCTCCAAAGGTGACAATTCCCTCCTTGGGTCGATTTTTTCTCTCTTGTGGCCCCCACATTCCACTAGAGTTGAAATTTTTCCTCTTTCCTCTTTGGTCCCAATGTAAGAAATGTCTCCTCTTTCTAAAATCATCTCTAATGCAGAAAAATCAAAATTGGGGATATGATAGTTCTCCCCGCCAAAAATTGCTTGTCCTCAAGCAATGCCTGAGTAAGTTCCCTCTCAATCAGTCGACCCAAATGGCTACTGCAAACAATATCAGGGTCCCAAGTGTGCCAATGAGTCATGCGTACCTCCAACGCTATCCTCTCATGAAGGATTCCCTCAATACCATGGTCCCAAGCCATCTTGACCAATGTGAAGCACCCCTTGCTCCACTCATTATCCAACCTGGTACAAGCACCCTAAGCCCTCTGCATACTATTAGTAAGCATAGCATCATGATAATATAAATTTTTGACTACCTCCTCATGCATCTGCTCTATTGAGACACCCATCTCATGTACTCGCCTCCTGGAGATGCAACCCAATCCTATGGAGATGAATCCCCACCCACATGATCTTCCCCCGCTATCCTCTTGTAGATCATCCCTCCATGTTGGTGAAGTCCCCCACACTAGAATAAAATCACTAAAATCCATTGGAATATCAGAATGACCTCCCCTTATCAAAACCATCTCATCCCTAAGGGTAGATGAAATATCAAGTACTGTGATGCCAGGGTCACATGCCCATCGTAGAAATAAATTTTCATGTTGATCCTAAAACACTCTGGTCATGATTGACTACCTAATACACTCATACCAGAACCTACTCTCTTGTAAACCTTGGTCATAATATATGTGATAATCAAGGCAATTCCCAACTTTCCAAGGTGACTCAACAATGCCCACACCTATCACTCAATGGTTAGCCCTAATCCTGAAAAACCACCTACCTCGCCATATGATGAAGACCTCGGTGATCGCCCATGTGTGAACTTGATAATGAACCTAGATCACCTGCTATCCTTAACATACTCACTAAGTAATGGAGTGTCCCAAAAATCAAATGGAACCCTGTATCCCATATCCATATTGGAGTTCCATAACTCCCAATCCTCACTGATTTTTTTGTGACATTTTGCTAGTTGTTGGGACCCATCTGTGTCTTGTCTCTGGCCACTGTATGTATCCAATGGATGGGAACCCAACATCAAGAATATGTCCTGAGTCTGGAAAAATTGTCTGCTCCTTCTAGACTACAAAGTAAAATATATTATCCTAGATCCTAATGATGTACCCAAATATTTCTTGGAGCCTAGGCATCCTCCTACTAACGCGGACTATCATCCCATGTACCTCATGTTATCCTAATACCTCATGTTTTCCTACTGAAAGCGCACCCTACAGCTCATTCAGGCTCACCTCCCTAAGTGTGAACTCAAGGGTGGAGTATATGCTACCTCTGCAACAAAACATGCACTCCCAAGGCTATACCTATAAACTCATGCCCTAACCAAATTCCACCACAAATAAGTATCTCTCTTAATACTTTATGTCCCAACTAATTGTCTTAAGTGATCCTCCCACATCCTATTGCTCGCAATGGATACATCAAGGGACAACATAAAAATACATTGCAAATAAAAACAATGTGGAAGAGAGACAGGTGTGAAAGTCCCCATGGATATCATCAAATGGTGCTGATATGCATCCCCATCGATCCCGAGTGAGCTACACCCAAGGGTATGTTTGTCGTCCCTATTAGGCAGTCTCCCTAGAGGTAATGCTCCAAACGCCCATGAGATAGTGGCACACACTACTACATATGACCAAGTATCCCTGCGCTCCTCTACATACAAACATGCACCTATATGCCCCTTGGCATACAACTGCACCCCATTGCACACCTTTGTGCACTACTAGACGCCACTACCAGCTATCATATCATCCCAAATTAGTTGGTATCCCCCCAATGATGAAGTATTTTTCACTCCATGCGAAACCTCGAGGTGGTGTGAATTTCTCCTCCTACTCAGTAAAAGCCCGCACAACATGACACTCCCCCATACACCTTTGTGGTCCTCTGCAAAACATTGAACTCTATGGCATGACTTTGTGCACCACTAAACACCTACACCAACTATTGCACCACCTTGCATCATATCCATCCCACATGTATCAATTCGTCCACTACTATTCTAGTGAATCAATTATGATGTGAGATACACGTCCTCATCTTCCCTAGTAGACCAAAGCGGCCTAGCTCCTCACATGCTAATGAGAATGAAACTATTATGCCTAGCCTCAGTAGCTCCTACATACAATATGATAATAAGAGAGTGTTGTCCCCATACAATACCCCATATGATGGCTTGCTATTTCCACCTCCTCCGACCAACCCTTGCCAGAGTATGTTACTCTCCCTATGACTCCATACACAACCAACATGCCCAAAAAACTCGCAAAGTCTACCTTCTCCCCTATCAATCCAACCCACCACTAATGTTGATGGAGATCCAAATATGTGTTGATGGTCAACCATTAGATTTTTCACACTACCAATGCCCTCACCAGCCACATCCATGATGTGGTGGGGAATCCCACCTGGATCCCAATGCCAACCTGGGTCTCTAGTATCCCCAATGTCTGGAAGCTCCTACTAAGCTTCACTCTCGACTACCACCGTCTCCATAAATATAGCCCACTCCATCGAGTACCAATTCAAAATCTAACACCATCCAACGCCAAGGGAAGGTTGAATGCATGTGTACCTGTATGCGAAACAACTCCAACCTAGGAACGTTGTGCCTTGTTCAACTCATGTCGTCTCATCCCACAATCTTGGTCAACACATGAGATCTTTTTAGGTAGCTCTTCCTCTCTCTCCCAAATGTGCAAAGGTAACCTAACAGTGTAATCATCCCTACCTATGTATGCCTAAAGAGGGCTTCTTGATGCTCCAATGCGTACTCCTTTAATTGTACCACTAGGGAGTCCAACCATTACCCAATATGAGTTATCTTGGCTGCTATCTCGGCAAAAACTGCTCTCATTCCATACAACTCCCTGTTCTACTGCAGAATGGTCTCTTAGATTGTCCTAGCCTTCATTTTCAATGCTAGAAGACTGATATGGAGCTAATGAAACTGTTGTGAGTGGCTAACATCTATAAACTCGGTCACAACTCTAGGCAGCTTGGTGTCTCCTGACACCTCATCAACTGGGGATATGTCTCTTATCACCTCTTCAATGGTGGGTAACTTTGTGTCCCTTGGCACCTCATCAATGGGTGTATCCACATGCTCCTCACAATCATGTGTTCACTCAGTCTCTTGCTCAATCTCCTCCTTAGGCTCACTGTCAATGTACCCACACCCTAATTCCCACGATATGAATTAATATCTCCTCCTGTTCCCATCATCTAACTAATCTCGTCTTGTCCACTCCTCTTGTGGAGGTTTGGTGCCCTGATTCTACTTACTTTTCCCACATGGTGTAAGTGGCTTCATTCCCATGGCTTGCACACCTATAGTTCCTATGTTATAAGGATGATAATAACTCAGTTTTATTCCCTTACTGATACACAATTTGGATAACACCTCTATAATCTCCTCATTGTTTCTGATGACCTCCTTCATGATTCTAAGTGTACTCCTCCCCCTTTGCACCATTGTAATGCCCATAAATTTCACCAATCATTGCACATGGATGCCTATACCCACATTATCATGCTAGCTTCCCCACAACTAGCCAATATCATTCTTTGATACCACTGTAGTGTTCCAAATCGAAAATTTACAGAAAACAACATAAACATGTACAACGAATAGAAACAATAAAAAAATACTGCACATGCATATCAAAATAAGCAGAACAACTGATCAATTTTATTAATCTCTAATGTTTAAAATGAGTACAAATAGAGTGGAATGAGTGCACCTTGGCTTGCTACAAAAAGTGTGCAAAATACAGGTGGAAAGATATGAAAATCCAAGATGAAAATGGCCCAAATTGGCAACTCGCACTACCCAAAAAATTAGTTGTTGCTATTGCAGGTGAACTGAGATTTCAACCCTCAAATATACTCCAAAAATTCTACAAAATTAAATGTATGCTCTCAACACCAACTCCAATAAAACCCTAAAATATCTCACGAACCAAGTGGTGGAAATGGTTCCAGAGTGAATTGTGCTCTTCTCCAGTAATTTTATGTTGTTGGTTGTTGGATGGAACTAGGAATTCTACCCTTGGAAGTGCTCAGAGAATTATGCCAAATAAACTTGATCCTCCTCTCAATAAACCCACAAACGTCCAGAAATGGTTCGGTCTAGAACCACAAGTCACCGGTGTCCCAAAATCTACGTGTTTCTCCCTTTTGTATTCCATAGAAGCTACAATAATATAACTTCTCCCAAAATTCCCAAATCTCCCTCCAAGGAATCCCCCTAAATCCTATAAATTTCTCTCCTCAATCGCCAAGCAGATTCCATCTTGAATGCTCCCCTAACTATGAGTCTCTACAAGTTTACAGAATCTTCCAGTAAACCCCTATGCAGGCCCTAGGATAGAAAAAATCGACCCTCTAAAATGCAACACTCTCACCCCTGCAAATAACCAAGGAAAACTTGTTTTCCCTTAGGATAAATCTTTGCAAATTCTCTGGCCACTATTCCATTGATTGCTAGCTTCTCTCAACCCCCATGAAATTATTCTACACCCTTGAAGTAGAAAGTACCAATTGAAATAAACCTATAAAATAATTCCTCAATTGTCTGAAATCAAGTCCCCAAATTCACTCCTATGGTGATACTCGAAGTTCACCGAAGGAAGAGTTGGAATTTCTGCTTGGAAATTCCTTGTGCCAAACAACTTGGTTTTCTTGGCTAAAAAAATCAAGAGAACTAAGGTTTTAATTGTAAAATGACCAAAAGATGCAAAATTGAGGCCCTCTAGCTCTATTTATGATCTCGTTTCCTCCTCTCTCTCTTGTGGTCCCCACTCTCCCTAATTCACACCTCCTTCTCTTTTCTCTCTCCTCTAAGAGTGAGATTTTTGTCCTAGGGTCAAATTTATCTCTCTTGTGGCCCCCAAATTCTACTGGAGCTGAAATTTTCCCTTTTCCCTCCTATATCCCATTTTCGAAAATGTCTCCTCTTTCCAAAATAACCTATAATGTAGAAAAATAAAAATTGGGGACATGAGAAATTATCAATAACTAAAAAATGGATGGTATGGATTTAATCTTTATGGAATTATCTAATCTAGACTTATGCAGGAACATAATAAAATACAAAAATAAACATAAACATAGAGATACAGGAGGAATAACACTTCGTTTCATTAATATCAAATACTGAAAAATGCTTACAGACATAATGGAAAATAAATTAGCTCGGGCGATGGTAAGTTATCTCTGAGAAGAGATGTGGCGTCTACATGCTTCTGAATTGTGTTACAATGAGGCTCTAAGGCCTATTTATTATTGAGAAACAATGGAAAACCCTAAACATCCAAAAACCTAACCCTATGAGATGAATTGCCAAAACTATGGGCCCCGTTTGGGTAAATTGGTACATCAATTTCCCGAGAACGTAACTTTGGCATACGATCTACGTTTGACATGCACAATACCTTATTAGAAATATCTATTTGAGAACTTCAAATTTCGAGCGTACAACATTGAAAAACACCCATTTTGGTCCTAATTTTCCCAAAAAATTTCGTTTAGGGCATCAAAACGGCTCCAGAAATTCATGACCCGAAAAAATGCCAAAAATAGTGAACTATGTTAAAATTATAGAAACTGAAAAACTTAAACAAACAATGCGGAGGGTCCAAGTGGAATAGGCAGGTGGCCACCAATATCCACCTAGATAATTTTCACTAAATATTCTTAGTAGTACTCAAGATAGGGAGATGATATTTGTTACAAAAGTAGTTATGCCCTTTTTGCTTTTCAGTTTAATTAAAAACATTATAAAATTAAGTTAAAATAAAATCTATATAAAATATTTTCTCTATGAAATGCATTAAAGTTTTTTGGGCATATGGTATTGATAAGCCATGGTATTGTAACAAAGCCTATTTATAATTCAAATATCTTCATGGTAAAGTGGGAGTGAATTTCCATGGTTAAGAATCTTGTTACATGTTTTTTTAAACCTCATATATTAATTATTTTTATCACAATAAATTTATAATTTAGTTATTTTTTATGATTTTTTTCAATATTGGCAAAGTGAAATCTATCATGAAGTAAGTTTTTTTATGTTTATCATGGATTGATGTTTTTCAACATTTATCAACCAATGGTGATAGCTAACCTACCTCCATCTATGAAGATAGTTGGCAACCAAATAAGGCAAGCAAAGAACAAGGTGATATGCAACTCATAGGTCATAGTGTCTTGTTTCATTCAAGGAACCTTTTGCTCACTCAAAATATATTGATTTCAATGAATTTTTAATAGAAAATAATGTTAATTTAAATTTATCTAACTAAGAAAGCAATGATTTCTAACACAAAAAAATATAAACATGATGGAGAGAATGATCAATGCTCCATGTTGCTCTCAATCACAATGAGGATAGTTTTCTCATAAATCTTCAACCTAATAATGAGAGAGGAAGGACATTAAGCTTTAGCAAGAATATTTCTAAATCAAACATTAAAACAAGGATGTTCAAGATAGCCATGATAATGAACAATAAGAAGGTCGAAACTATGACAAAAAACAAGGGTACTGCCCTAAATATGAAGTGGGCGATGAAGCTCACATTTCACAAACATTAGGACATTTGAGCTTCAAATTTGATCGTAGCCTTGATAATAATGGTGATATTTAGAAAATTAGGGTTGATCCCACATATAGGCAGCCAATGAAAAGTACAACTTCATCAACAAATTTTATTTTACTTTTCCCACGAAGCGTATAGTAGATGGTGATAGGGTGTTCTAGTAAGGCACTCCATGGTGTAAAGGTCACTGGTTCGAAACTCTGTGGGAATAAATTTGGCTATGCTAAGGGTTGGTGTGGCCCAAGATGGGTACGATCCCTAAGTAATTTTGATGGTTTAGATGCCTTGGGTCGCAATTACTCAAGCCACAACTTAAGCATGCCAGTCATCTCAGGACTCACGTTACCTAGCAAACAAAAACAATTTTGATTTTACTTTTGAGCTCAAATGCATTGGATAAGTGATTTAAAGACCTATTTGTAGCATGGACATATGAGAATTTCATAAAGAAATTCAACAAAGTGGATATTGGATATGGGTAGCTCATTCATTATTTTATTTTGTTTACACTCATTTACATTGGAATTTCAATCCTAACCAATATTTTTATAATCTTATTTGTGTCTCAAGAAATTTTTTCCCTCTTGGGAATTGTTAGGTCCCTATATTACTAGTATAGTCCCTTATTGTTGTTATTGTAACCCCCTTATTGTTATTGTTTTACCCCTATAACTCCCATATTTTTATTATTGTGCCCTTACATTATTATTGTTAGGTCGGCTAGGATTACATTGTCTCCCCATGGACTCCTATATATAGAAAGGAGGTTTGGTCATTTGTATCATTCAAGAATTGTTCATTTATGTAATGTATTGGAGGTTTACCCCTAGAAGTGGCTAATTTCTAAGGCATTGATCTCTCTTTTCTTCTATTTTTGGAGTTGGTTTCATAACATTTGGTATCAGAGCTTTCGATTCTAGGGTTTCGCTACTCCAAACAAGTCATTGTGGAATTTTCGCTATAACGTTTTTTCTATGAAGGTTCAGAAGCTGAAAATTTTATAGAGAAAATCCGAAATCATGAGGAACCTCCTGTAAAAATTTCAAATCCTGGTTCGCAATATTTTCATAGATATGATCTGTGGAAGTAAGGGATTTTTCAGGCTCCTGAATTTCACCTGAAACAGGTCATCGTGGAATTTTTGCTATAACTTTCTATCTACGAAGCTTCAAAAGTTGAAATTTTTACAAAGAGAACCTACAATCCTGGGGAACCTCTTGTAAAAAATTCATATCTTGGTTTGCAACATTTTTGGAGCTATGATCTATGGAAGTTAGGAATGTTTCAGGCTCCCGAATTTCATCTCAAAGAGGTGACCTTGGGAAAATCAGCATAACTCTCTCTCTGAGCATCAGATTGGATTCTGTAAAAGAGGTTGCAAGTGCACGGAATTTAGTTTCATCTGCATCAATTTCATAGCCGAAGGAGAAAAAAGTGACACATGGCATGCCGTACAAGTTCACTCTACTAAACCAGTCCATAATTAGGTCATTGTGGGAGATTGGGCATAACTTTGTCTTGAAGAATCCAAATCAGGTCAGACCTGTGGCATTTGAAAGAAGCCTTAGAGGGATACTATAGGGCCAAATTTCAGATATTAAGGATCCACAATTATAGAGATAATTTAATTTTAATTTCAAGCTCCTCAAAAGAAAGAAAAAAGTGTGTATCTTTTTTCTAAATTGCATAAGTCTTGTTTGAAGAATCAAGTTGAATTGATTCCAAGGGAAAATTGTAGAATAGATATTAGTATTGGGTTCTAAAATTCCCCCTAAAAATAATTCAACACCCATTAAGCCTTTAGAAGGCTCTACTATGACTCATGAAGACAAAGAATGACAACATGACATATCAAAATTACAAGAGCAAGTGCAACAAATTTCGCTCTCACAAAAAGCAACAAAAAATGACATGGAAGTTTTGAAGAAAGGCGTGGAAACTAATATGGACGGTTTGAAGAAAGGTGTGGAATATAAGATGGATTTTTTGAAGAATGGCATGGAAGCTAATATGGAATATAATATGGATGACATGGAAGCTAAGATCGATGAAAAAATGGAAAACATGAAGAATGATCTAAAAGCAGGCATGGAAGGTTTTACAAAGTTGATACAAGAAATGTTTCCTAATGGTGAAAAGATAGTAGAGGAAACTCATGATGAGAATAAAATAAATGTTAATTGTGATTTCATAAACTCTGATGCTGGAGGGAAGAACCACCATATTCCAAAAATGGATATGAGGAAGTTTGATGGCGAGGATCTCGTAACATGGATACTACAGATGGAGCAATATGTTGATCTCAATAATGTGCAAAACACACAAAAGGTACGCATTGCAACTTTACATTTAGAACAAAATACATTTGTATGGTATTGATGGCTTTGCTTCCGTAAAAAAATTGTCACTTGGTAAATTTTTACGGAGGAAATGATAGCACAATATGAGGATACAAAGAACAACACCTTCTTTAGCCAATTGATAAATCTCAAACAAAAGGGTTCAATGGGGGAGCACATTTAGGACTTCCAAAAATCGAATATAAGGGTAACTGATATTCCAGAGGAACACAGGATTGATGTCTTCATAGGGGCTTTAAAGGATAACATCCAATATGAAGTTCGCGTTTGGGAACTTGATTCATTGGAGAAGACATTCGGGCTGGCAAGAAAAATTGAATGTAAAATTACGATGACAAGAAAGCCTACCACTCACATCTATAAAGACGGAAGTGTTGCTACTCCTATATTTCCACAACCTACAAGGTTGACACCACAAAAATTGGAAGAAAAAAGAGAAAAAGGGCTTTGCTACAATTGTGATAGGAAATACACTAAAGGTCATAAGTGTGCTGAGAAGAAATTATTTTACATATATTATGAAGAGGAGGAAGAAAATGAACAAGAAACTTCAAAAGAAGAGGATATACACCAGGAACCAACCCTAGAAGAAGAAGAAATGAGTCTGACCATATCGTGTAACACATTGGCAGGAATTACCACTCCTCAAACTCTCAAGATAGAAGGACATATCAAGAAGAGAAAGGTAACAGTGTTGATTGATTCGGGTAGTGCCAATAATTTAATTCATTGTAAGGTAGCCAAGGAATTGAATTGTTTCCTATAGCCAACACCAAAATGTCAAGTGATGGTTGCAAATGGAGGAACTATAAATTGCTCTGGAAAATTCCATAATATCAAGCAAGCCATGGGAGAATATGTATTGAATAGTCCAATGCTTTCCATGCCAATGGGAGGTTTTGATGTTGTACTAGGAGTACAATGGTTACAATCTTTAGGGATGGTAGTTTTTAATTTTCAAGAACTTTTCTTGAATTTTTTTTTTGAAAGGAAATTGGATTATGGGGTATCGCAGAGAAGCCAGGAAATATAATAATCTCTAATGTCATGACAAAGATTCTGAAGAAAGAACAACGAGGCGTAATTACACAATTATGCTCACTAGAAGTTCCAACATCAAAATCATCTATTTCTCCATATCTCCAAAAATTCTTGGACAATCATTCCAAGGTGTTTGAAACTTCCAAAGGACTTCCTCCTATTCATGATCATGATTATGCTATTCATTTGATTCCAGGAAGTGTTCCTCCAAACATCAGGCCTTACAGATATCCTTATGTCCAAAAGAGAGAAATTGAACGTATCATTGCGGAAATTTTAGAGGCTGGTATAATTCAACCTAGTCAAAGTTCTTTCTCTGCTCCAGTAGTATTGGTGCACAAGAAGGATGGATCATGGCGCATGTGTCCGGATTATACGGAACTAAATAAGCTCACTATTAAAAATAAATTTCCCATTCCGGTGATTGATGAATTATTGGATGAATTAAATGGAGAAATTTATTTTACTAAGTTTGATCTTCGTTCAGTATATCATCAAATTAGAATGAAGACTGAAGATATTTCGAAAACAACATTTCGAACTCATGAGGGTCATTATGAATTTTTGGTCATGCCTTTTGGCCTTACCAATGAACCTTCTACATTTAAAGGGTTGATGAATTCCATTTTCAAACCCTTCATTAGAAAATTTGTGCTAGTATTTTTTGATGATATACTAATCTACAACAAGTCTTGGAAGGATCATGTTCAACATGTTGACAGGGTACTCAAAATATTGGAGGAGAAACAATTATATGCAAAAACATCCAAATGTTTCTTTGGAGTACAAGAGGTGGAATATATGGGTCATATTGTATCTCACGAGGTTGTTAAAGTAGACCCTAACAAAATTAAAGCCATTGAGGAATGGAAAGTCCCCACAACCATAAAGAAGTTGTGCATATTTTTCAGGTTAACAGGGTATTATCGCAAGTTTGTTAATAATTATGGGAGAATAGCAGCACCTCTAACAACATTATTGAAGAAAGATGCATTTTCATGGAGTACTGAAGCAACTAAGGCCTTTGAACATCTTAAAGAGGCAATGTTCCTAGCACCAGTCTTAGCTACGCCAGAGTTCACAAAAACCTTGATTGTGGAACGTGATGCCTCAGGAAATGGAATTGGTGTCATTTTAATGCAAGAAGGAAGACCCATTGCTTTTGAAAGTCGTCCAATCAAAGGAAAGTATTTACAAAAGGTTATTTATGAGAATGAAATCTTGGCAATACTACATGCACTAAATAAATGGCGACCTTACCTAATGGGAAGACACTTCAAGGTAAAAACTGATCATGATAGTCTTAAACACTTTTTAGAACAAAGAATATATTTAGAAGAGTAGCAAAAATGGGTCACAAAGATGTTGGGTTACGACTTTGAAATCATCTACAAAAAAGGGAAGCTAAATGTTGTTGCAGATGCACTCTCAAGAAAGGATGAAGAGGTGGAAGCATTGCTTTGTGCCATTTATATTATCCAACCAGATTGGATAACCGAAGCAAGGGACGAATTGAATAAGGACAAAGAAGTGTGGAAACTCATTCAAAAGTTGCAACAAGATCCTAGTACATCTGATACATTTAGTTGGAAAAATGATTCCTTATGGTACAAAGATCGCTTGTATATTTGCAATAATTCCCAACTAAAACAAAAAGATTCTTTTGTAATTGCACACTTCTCACTACAAGGAAAATACCCTCTATCGAAGGTTATAAAGGAGCTTTTTAGTGTTATAAAATTGGCCAAAATTTTCAAAAAAAAAAAATTGCTACAACATCTGTCTATGGTTACGGAGGTTTTGGAGGAGATTTTAACGAAAATTCAACACAACTAGAAAAAATGGGCGGTCGGAGGTTATTACAGATGTTTTTTTATCAGTGCGAAACTTTGGATTTAACACACCAGTGCGTACATGAAGACGGCACCCCGGGGCTGTCTCAATCGAACGAACGCACTGAGACATTTAGGTGTAAAATCGCACCGAGAATAGTGTTGGTCATACAATGCACGGGACCATTCTAATTGGTCTTGGGATTTTTGCGGTTCCCATAGGTTGTATCAACGCACCAGTGCGTATACCTTTATGATGCACTGGTGCATCGTATCACAGAAAGGCACCAAGATTTATAATTGGTATCGGTATTCGTGCGGTGCCCAATGATCGTAAAAATGCACCAGTGCTTATAGATACATAAACGCCCTGGTACACAGTATCACACAAACGCACCGATATTTATAACTGGTATCAGCATTTGTGTTGTGCCCATGGATCGTACAACGGCACCGGTGTGTATAGGCACATAAACGCACCGGTCAACAGTTACTGACACACTGGTTTTCATTTTGTTTTTTTTAGAAACATAGACCTGTGACAGTCCAATTATTGTGATTGTTCTAAATTCATTATTCATCAAAATTCAACACATCTTATAACAATATTCATATTAATTACATTTTTATTAATGCATTTGAATGTGTTTTTTGTATTAATTTGTTATATCATACCAAAACTATTGTGGTTTTTTAAAATTCATTATTCATCAAAATTTGACACATATATATCTTCTAACAATATTCATATGAATTAAATTTTTATTAGTGAATTTGAGAACGACAATGGAAAACGCAATGGAAATATTCAAAATTTCAAAATTTCATCTATTGGCGCAGTTCCATACTTTGTTTCCTACAAGTTTTATCCCCCATAAAAAATCATATATTTAATATAAAAGATGTTTTTGTTCTATTAATTATAGACGGAGCTAAGTAAAACAAGATCGATAGATGCTTACAAATTCCACAATTAAATTTTGATATGCCAAAATATACTCACAACCCATATTTAACCCAATTTCAGTCAATTCGTTTGATGGTTCTTCTTTGTATGTTAGCACCTGTTTGAAGACATTCAATGATGATTTTTGTAAAACAAATTAAAAAATACAAAATTGAAATCTAGTTAAATTGTTATAAGGAAGTAACAACTACTCACAAACTTAGATATCAACCCTTTTCTTCCTTGTCATCCTGTTTTATGTGCTAAATGGGTTCCATTTTCTTTTCTTTTCTGCAAGTAAATTCTTGAAAATTAATATTTAATGCTAAATTTTTTATTTTTTGTACCTAATGATCGAAAAATTCAATGATTACATATTAAATTTGAAGCACGTTGTTGTTGAGATGGCTCCTCCTACAATGCAATTTTATCCATTTCTTTGACCATCTCCTTATACACCTTTTTGGACATTCCTATAGGCATGTTTATGATATTAGCTCGTTCATCTTTTTAGATTTTTATAATCTTCCTGAAAATGTAACATGACAATAAAATATTTAATTTATATAATGATATATGAAAAGTAAATATAAAAAAAGTGATATTTATAAATAATTATAGACAAACATTTAAAGGAATATTACTTTTTCATTCCTTCTTTTTTGCTATTGTACGTTTTTGCTATTAAAAGTCTGACATGTCTCATTGACCAATTCTCTGGAAAATCTTCTTGTAGTTTAGATAAATTTTGGTTCTTGGAATCATTGGATTGATTTTTGTATTATATGTGGAAATAACGTCTATACATTCGTTCCACTAGATCCCTCAAACTTTTGTAAAAAATTTTCCCCATTTCGTTAACTTCCAACACCACTCCAGATGAGCTAAGGAGAAATTCATTTTCATTTGCATTTTCTATTTTTTTTCTTTTCTTAGAATAACATTCATTTTCCAAGTTGTTGGTCCCTGTAGAACATTAAACGGATGTGAATTAGTAGACTATTTGACACATGTTATCTAATAATTTTAAGTATATTATTAATGATAATTAAAAAAAAGAAACGCATATTGGATCGATAGTATTTTTTTATTCACCTGATTCATCCTTTTGCAATTTTTTCATTAAACTTTTACGCTCTTCTGGTCCTAGATCAAAAATAATGATATCGACCTTCATCATTTTGTGGCTTTGCATGATACACAGTAAATAATACATATTAGTTAAACTTACATATAGTTCAAAAACAATATTTTTTATAAATAATTTACAAAGAATTTGCCTTTTTTTATTTTCTTGATGTGTTAACAGTATTTTTGTTACTTGATCTCTTGTCAGTCATTTCTTTATCAATCTGAAGCCTGTACCATATCATTCATTAATATATTTATAAATACATTTTCAACTTTTCAAGTAGAAAATAAATCTCAAGACATTGGTGCGCCTTTCATGAGGTACGCACTGCAGCCGGTGCGTGGGGATATTAAAAACGCACTGCAAAATAGTATAATAGACCATATGGTGCATTGGGTATTATAAATGCACTGCAAAAACAGTGTAATAAACCATACGGTGTGTGGGGTATTATAAGCGCACTGCAAAAACGGTGTAATATACCGTATGATGCTATTCTCGTTAAATGGAGCACCGGTGCTCTATTTTAGATATGGCGCACAGATTTAGAAAAAATGTTTTCAATTTTTTTACTACACAGTACTTGCGCGGTGCACTGTATAATACAGTGCACCAGTGCGGTAGTGTACACAGGGCGCATCGACAAAGAAAAATACATTTTTTCCAAAAATTCACGCAATGGCCGAATGGATTGGGATCCGAATATGCAAGTCGTCTCGTGAGTTGAACGCCAATCTAAAATGAAAAACCCTAATTATGAAATCACAGAAACAGGGAGCAGAAAGGGAAAAAACAGAAAAAATGAAGGGTTTAGGGTAAAAATGAATAAAACTGCAGAAAAGGTTAAAAAATTGTAGAAAAAAAGTAAAAAAAATAATCAAATTTAATCACAAGATGGTTTGAAATTCTATGATACAGGGTTTGAATCACCAGAGGTTTGGTTTCAGATTGTCCGAATAGTTCTGTTCGAACGTATTTCGCTGCTCTAAGTGCCCTCATGCTCTCTTTCTCCAGGTCTGTCTCCTGTAAATATCTGGCTGAAAATTTTAGCAAAAATAGTGAAATAATGAAAAGTGTTTAGTATTTAAAGAATTATTTTATGAAATTAGATTTTTGAAAATATTTTGCCGCCCATTTTTCAAATTGCCGCTTTTTTTTCACTTAAAGAAAATAGAGTTGTGTTTTTTTTATTTGCATTTATTTGTTATAGGTGCGAAAGAGTTGTGAAGCACCAGTGCGTCTTCGTAATACGACGCACCGGTGTGTGTTATGATTATATGTGCACGGGTGCGTGTTATGTGCACTGGTGCGTGTTATTACGATTAGAATTACAATTACAATTTTAATTTTAGATACAATTACATTTACAATTTTACATAGAATTACAATTATAATTACAATTACAATTTTACAAATATTTTACATAGAATTCAATTAAAATTACAATTTTACAATTTTTCATATATATAATTACAATCATTTCACAATAAATTGAATATTACAATTACAATTAAAATTTTGCATTAATAAATATTTTACATACAATTACAGTTAAAATTACAATTAGTACAAATACAAATACAATTTTACATACAATTAAAATTTCAATTTCAATTACAATCACGACGTAATATTTAATAAATATCATGGTCATTTAATATTAAATTAATTAATAAACATCATCAAGATCATGACAACCATCGTATAACAAACATCGTATTCGACTAAAAAACACATTCAAACATCAAATTAACATTATATATTAACATCATCACAACACAAACACCAAATATACATCTCATGTCAAATAACTCATGATATCACATATACACATCTATCTACAAGCTAAACATTAAATTAGCATATCTAACATGACCTAACAATATGCGCCACATCGTGATGATCACCAACATGTAAATTAAGTACAACTGCAACATGAATATAAAATACATGGACGATATATATATAACTGAATAATGTTAAAAATACACAACTATAATATAAATGTCATGGATTAGCTAGTGGTAGTATAACAACATCAATAGCAGTACAAGTGGAAGCCTGCTCAGTAAAGGGTGTAGCCTCAACAGTTGATGGTCGAGCCTGCTCATGATCATGATCACTAGTACTAATGGATGCATCAGCTGGTGGTAGTACAACATCAATATAAGCAGTAGTAGTGGAGGCCTGCTTAGTGAATAGTGCAGCCTCGACGGTCAATGGTCCAGGCGCCTGCTCATGATCATGACTAGTACTGATGGATGTTGCAGGCTGCTGACTGCACATGGCTGATGGTCCAGCCTCATCTCCATGATGACTGCTGGATGCTGCTAGTGGAGCCTCATGCTCATCAGTCGCGGTACGAGGTGAACGATCATAAGATGCATGTGAGTTGTTGCTTGCAGACTTTCCATCAAGTGTCGCGGCTCGACTATTCCTATAGCTACATACAATCCTCCTCAGTGATGTAACAGTTGTCGTAGCTCCTATGACATGCCACATCAAGCCATACATGTCACGCGGCATGCCTCTCCACATCTATAATAGCCTATCATCAACATGTATGTATTTGTAATGAGCGGGCCTGATGTCTGCATCAACAATCAATGCACAGAGTTGGTTTCCCAACTCCATCCTATATCTAGTCTCAAGTCAACTACGCCTAGCAAAAGGCGGTATCGGTGCACCATGACCAGGAGCATTTCTCTCTGCTGCATCGGCCTCATCCTAATCATGATCACGACCATCCTCGGCATCAGCCATGTCCTGATCATCATCAGGATCCACACCTAGATCATGTGGTGGGTCCAAAATCTCCTCGCCATCAAAAGAGCCAATTTCTGCAAAATATATACAAGTACACAACAATAATTAGACAATTTCATTACACAATTTAATAAAAACAAGTTAAAAAAACATGTTAGAATAAATATAAATAAAACAATAATATTACCTCTATCATCTGGCGGCTCATCATCAGTGAAGAGGATGTTGGGACACCCTCGCCAATCTAATCCAGCATAAGGACATGGGACCATAATGAAGGGATGCAGCCCATCAACACTGGCTAGTAAGTCTAGTTCATCATGTGATATCCTGGCTGGAAACATAGTGTCTCCCCTCTTGGGCATCATCTGCCCCCACATGTGCATCTGGGCCTCGAACATCGGCCTACGAGGTTGTCGAACAAAAATAAGTCTCATCTCTGGAAACATCTCAAAAAATAAACAAAACAGCTCTAAAGCAAAAGGGAACTTGACCCTCCCTTGTGCATCAGCACGACATCTATCTAAGGCTGTACAAAACTGCCGCAAAAAAATGGCAGACCACCTGACAAGTCATGGTTATTGTACTAAATAATCAACATAATATAAAAGCGTGTAACTAATGTGTTGCCCATCACTGGTGTTGTGCGAAATGGTCGAAATGATAAGTGAGAGGCACTGCATGTCCTGTCTACCAAATGCACCTATACATAACTGACCTCCAGCTACTTGAAACTCCGAAGGAGACAGTACATGTGCTCCAATGTATCTCTGGGAGTAAACTAACTGACTCCCCACTACACAATCAGCCAGCACGTCTGGGAATGAGGGAAAATCCACTCCTCTCCTCGATAGTCCTGTAATAAAATAAATATCCTCCTCAGTGGGTGTGTACCACTAGTCAAGACCAACCCGGAAAGCCTGTCGGTGGGCATTCCACCTGCAGATAAGATATCTCAAAAACACACTATGGGCCTTTAGGGAAGTAGCCTCCTCATAAAACTTGAGGAGGCCTACCTACCTAAGGATCCCTTAGGTATCTACTATAATAGGGCCAAGGTATGCATATCTCTCCCTCTCTTGGGCCTCCCATTGGTGAATCATGTCATACTTTTCAACCTATTGTTGTTGTTATTTCTCCTCTTCTATCTGAATCATTGACATATTAAATAATTTTTTTTTTATTAAAACAGACATGTATTTAGGAATATATATATATATATATATATATATATATATATATATATATATATATATATATATATATATTGAAAACAAACAACATAACAACTAACAAAGCATAAACAAAAAACAATCTGGTGAGGCCACTTTTGTAGCAATCTGTCGCTGTTGGGTATGTGTTATATTCTTTCCATGACTAGCCCCACACGTTGTACATTGTGTCAGGCGCAGCAGGGGGGTCACAGGGGAGGCGACAACCCCCCCTGTCGGGGTCCAGGGCAGCACCTCGACAAACTTTTTTTGGTGTGCGGTCCCACTCATAGGCGAACCCACCCATGTTTTGTGCATGAGTTTGCACATGGTTTTGGGGTATGATGGTTTTCGGCCCCTGGTATTTTGTAGATCCGATCAAGGGAACTACGGTTATGTTCTAATCCAGGGTTAATGGATTGGGGTTTATGTATGCTTCGGCATGTATATATATGTGTTGTAACACTAAAAAGAATATAATGAAAAATCAAGCTGGTCATCCCAATTTGGGATCCAGGGGAAAATATCTGTGTTTATCTGTTTTATGTTTTATGCTCTCGCTATTGTTTATTTTATGTTATAAGATTCTTGTGTAGATAATTTTTATTCAGGGTTAAAACCTACATTTGGTATCAGAGCTGTTTCGGCTTCAAGTGGACGCCTTTGCTGCTGAGGGTTTTTTTCTCGAGCCTGAGGTAGACCCTGTTAAGTGGGAGATCTGCGGGATCGATTCTTGTGGTGAAAGAAGATGGCGAGCGGCAGGAAGATAGAGATCGAGAAATTTAATGGTCAGATTTTTGAGTTGTGGAAGCTCAAGATGGAGGATCTACTGGTGGATAAAGATCAGTGGATCGCGGTAGATCCAAGCACTAAACCAACGACAATGTCAGATGAAGACTGGAAGAAACTAGATCAGAAGGCTAAGAGCACAATACGGTTGTGTGTCTCAAATTCAATATTGTTGAATGTATCTGGGGAAGCCACGACGAAGAATTTGTGGGAAAAACTTGGGACTTTGTACCAATCTAAGTCTCTGGTGAATAAGTTGTTCCTACAAAAAAAGTTGTATAACCTGAGGATGAAGGATGGAGACTCGGTGACAGAGCATCTGAACACCTTCAATACTGTGGTAAGTCAGCTATCATCTGTTGATATTAAAATATCAGATGAAGATAAGTGCATCAGTTTGTTGTGTTCTCTACCGCATCAGGACAGCTTTGGTTATTGCAATAGGTAGCAATACAACTACCTTGAATTTTGATGACATTGTCTTAGCCTCATGGTTTGAGAAATGAGACGAGAATATGAAATGTAATGAGATGTATTATTTGTACAAGGAAGGTCCCAAAACAAACAAGAATAAGAACAGTGAGATCTAAATCTCCTAAATTTTTAAAGGCAAATGGAAATGTTAGAAGAAGGACACTACAAAAAGGAATGCAGATCTAAAGCTCCTGAGAAAGGAAAGGGATCTGATGATGCTCCTTCTGCAGAGGAAAAAACCACCTCAGATGAAGGTGGGGATGTGTATTTGGCTTCTTCTTCAAATACACATGTAGATCATGAATCATGGTTGATTGACTCAGGTGCATCCTTTCACTTCACTCCCCATTGGGAGTGGTTCTGCGAGTATGAGAAATATGATGGCGGTGATGTCTTCCTAGGGGATAATAGGAAAGGCCAGAATCATCGGACGTGGAAAGGTGAAGCTGAAGCTGCAAGGTGGAAGGATTAGAACACTTCCTGGTGTTCTGCATATTCTTGCATTGGCCAGAAATATGATTTCTGTAAGCAAGATGGATGATGCAAGTGTAAAAACAATGTTCGAGAAAGATTCCTGCAATATGGTTCAAGGAGCACTAGTATTAATGCGGGGAGTTTGGATTGGAAATCTGTACAAGCTACAAGGTACCACTGTTATTGATGGGTGTAACAGTTTTGTGGTTCCTGAAAGTGGAGTGGAAAGCCTAGCTGTCTCTGGAAAAAAGACCATGCTATGGCATCAAAGGCTTGGACATATTGAAGAGAAGGGCCTTCGGATACTACATAGAAATGGTATGGTAGAAGGTATGTCTAATTGCTCTTTGGATTTTGATTTTTGTGAACATTGTGTATATGGGAAGAAGAATCGGGTGAGTTTTCCTTCTAGTGCTAAGAGGGAGAACAAGATATTAGAACTTGTGCACAGTGATGTGTTTAGACCTGTGTCAATTCCATCACTGGGAAATTTTGTGTACTATGTTTCATTCATAGATGACTTCTCAAGGAATACATGGATATATTTCTAGAGGAAGAAATCTGAAGTCTTTGAAATTTTTAAAGAATTTAAGGGTCTGGTGGAAAACCAGACAGAGAAGAAGATAAAGGTGCTGAGGACAAATAATGGTGGGGAGTTCTGCAAGAAGGAATTTGAAGAGTTCTGTAAGAAGTGTGGTATAGCACGGCAGAAGACTACTCCATACACACCTTAGAAAAATAGAGTTGCAGAAAGAATGAACAGGACGCTGATGGAAAAGGAAAGAAGCATGCTCAGTGGTACTGAGTTAGGACAAGAATTCTGGGTAGAGGCAGCAGAGACTGCATGTTATTTGGTTAACAGATCACCTTCATAAATGTTGGAGGATAAGACTCCAGTCATGAGGTATGGACTGGTAAGAAACCCTCTTTTTCACATCTAAGGGTATTTGGATGTGATGCATATGTACATGTTCCAAAGGAGAAAAGGACCAAGTTGGATAATAAATCTGAAAGGTGCATCTTTATTTGGTATAAGGATGGTTTAAAGGGTTACAAGATTTGGAACCCAGAAACAAGGAAGGTTGTGTACAGCCAAGATGTGGTGTTTAGAGAAGTGAAATATGTTGTTACACATGAATTCCTACCAAAGGAACCCGAGAAGATAGATTTTGAGCTAAATGAGGATGAATCGGAATCTACAATAGAAGATGATTTAGAAGAGGAAGAGCCACAAACCCCAGCTTTGAGAAGATCGGTTCAGGAAAGAAGGAAACTAGAAAGGTATAGTCCATCTGCTTTCTGTTCAAGTTTTGCCTTAACTATAACTGATGATGATCCGAGAACTATCAGGGAGGCAGTAGATTCAGAGAATGGAAAAATCTGGAAGGAGGCCATGGTTGATGAGATGGCATCCTTGCACAAAAATGAGGCATGGGATCTGGTGGAGTTGTCGGCTGGAAGGAAGCCCATCGAGAGAAAATGGGTGTTTAAGAAGATGAATGTAGAAGGAAAGGTGGAGGAATACAACGCTTGGTTGGTAGAAAAAGGTTATTCCCAGGTGCCGGGAATTGATTTTGGTGATATTTTTTCTCCTGTTGCCAAAGTTACTTCTATTAGATTAATTTTATCTGTTGCTGCTGCATTTGATTTTGAGATATAACAGATGGATGTGAAGACATCATTTCTTCATGGGGATCTAGAAGATGAGATCTACATGAAGCAACTTGAAGGCTTTATGGTGAAGGGTAAGAAAGAACTGGTATGCAGGTTGAAGAAGTCTTTGTATGGGTTAAAACAGTCACCAAGAATGTGGTATCAGAAATTTGATACCTATATACGGGGACTTGGCTTCACCAGAAGCAAGGAGGATCACTGTGTTTATTTTAAATTAATTGGTGATTGTGTTATTTATTTGGTCTTGGATGTGGATGATATGTTTTTAATTGTAAATGACAAAGAAATTATCCAAGATTTAAAGACCCAATTGTTCTCCAAATTCGACGTGAAGGATCTTGGTGCTGCAAATTATATTTTGGGCATGGAAATTAAGAGAGATCTGGCAAATAGGAAGCTCTGCTTAAACCAGAGGAAGCATGTCGAGACTATATTGCAGAGGTTCAATATGCAGGATAGTAAACCGGTGCATGTTCCTATTCCTGTAGGTGTAAAGCTATCTGCTGAATAATGTCTGAAGACACAAGAAGAAGAGGAGGATATGTCCGATGTTCCATATGCAAGTGTAGTGGGTAGCCTGATGTATGTAATGGTCTATACTAGACCAGACATTGCACATGCAGTGGGAGTATTGAGCAGGTTTATTTCAAACATAGGGAAGGAGCATTGGACAGCAGTGAAGCGAGTTTTAAGATATTTATGTGGCACTAGTGATTATGGCTTGTGCTACCAGGGAAGACCAGGATTGGAAATAATGTTGGACATTCATGGCTTTGTTGATGCAGACTGGGCTAGAGATCTGGACCAAAGAAGATCTACAAGTGGGTATGTGTTTAGACTATTTGGAGGCACAGTCAGTTGGATGAGTAAAAGACAGTCTATAGTGGCTCTTTCAACTACAGAGGCAGAATACATACCAGCCACTCATGCAAGAAAGGAAGAAGTTTGGTTGCAAAGATTGTGTTCAAGTATGGGGTTCGTACAACAAGCAATAAGGATAGACTGTGATAGCCAAAGTGCAATTTTCTTAGCTAAGAACCCTGCTTATCATTCAAAGACAAAGAACATTGATGTTCAATATCACTTTGTTAGAGATATGGTTGAGGCTAAAAGGGTGTTGCTGGTAAAGGTGGACACTTTGAAGAATGTTGCAGATGCATTGACGAATTTTGTGAGCACTTAGAAGTTCTCCTGGTGTAGAGAAACAATGGGTGTTGAAGAATTGGCCCAATGACTAAGCTCTCCTGTGGCCCCCTGTGGAAAGAAAACAACAAGTGGGAGAATGTTGGGTATGTATTATATTCTTTCCACGAATAGCCCCACGCGCTGTACGTTGCGTCGGGCACAGCAAGGGGGTCACAAGGGGGGCGGCAACCCCCCCTGTCGGGGTTCGGGGCAACGCCCCGGCAAAAATTTGTTTGGTGTGCGGTCCCACTCATAGGTGGACCCACCCATGTTTTATGCATGAGTTTGCACATGGTTTTGGGGTATGATGGTTTTCGGCCCCTGGTATTTTGTAGATCCGGTCAAGGGAACTACGGTTATGCTCTAATCCAGGGTTAATGGATTAGGGTTTATGTATGCTTCGGCAAGTATATATATGTGTTGTAACACTAAAAGTAATATAATGAAAAATCAAGCTGGTCGTCCCAATTTGGGATCCAGGGGAAAATCTCTGTGTTTATCTATTTTATGTTTTATGCTGTCACTATTGTTTATTTTCTGTTATAAGATTCGTGTGTAGATAATTTTTGTTCAGGGTTAAAACCTACATCAGTGCCCCTAATGAAATACAACACACTAGCCTTGGTACTGCTATCTATTTTTCAAGCATCGTTGACTATATCTGAGTTCAAAATAGTGGTGTGTTGGCTGAAATATACGCCCAGGAGCGTATAGTCTTGTCAGCACACCAAATTCATGACAATTACATAGTCAATGGTGCGGTCTTTTACCCGGCTGCACCGTTGACACTCTCAGAATGTAGAATGTGGTGCACTGACATACAAAGGGGCAAATAATTCCATCAACGCACTGCACTCTGATTCCCATGGTCAACAGTGTGCCTAGCTATATGAATGCACCGCATTTTATTTTATTTTTAATTTAAAATTATGCGGGGCGCCTTTCGGCACCGCCCCAGAAATGGTGCGGATACCGTTAGCACTGGCAGTGCTGCTGCCTGTAAATTTTACAAGCAGCATCGCTATCCGGTGTGAGCCGAAAAACTCAGGCGCACTGCGTTACAAATTTTTTACTTTTTTTTTTTTAATCGTTATTTTTAAGTTTATTTCAAATTCTAATCCACTAAAAGTCTTAATTATGGAAAAACTAGAAAAATACCTGTACATTTCGCCGTTGAGGAGGCATATTGGCTGTAAAATTTGCAAAGGAAAATTTGCCCACTATTTTTCAAAATGCAATCTGGAGATTGGTGGCCAATGCAGAGTAGCAATGTGTGCAATGGGTGCAATGAGAGCATTGATGTCAAGGCGGCTCAGAGAAGGGGAAATGGCACTGGTGCTTGAGAGCTTTGGAGCACTGAGGAAAGTGAAAAATGCAGTTTTTTGGCCATAATTTTTTTTTATTTAACCCTATTCCGGTGCGTGGGGTTTTATAGGCGCAGTGGTATGCTTGCTTAAAATCACACTGGGCGGTATCAGATTTGGCGCATTTTTAATAATGCACCGGGGCAGTTCCCTAACACCGCACCAGGATGTTTCAGTTTTGGCATGATGTTTTGATGATGCACCAGGGTGGAATATTCATAAAGCACCAGTGCGGAATAGTCTTAAAGAACTGGTTTTTTTGCCTTAATTTTTTTTTATTTAACACTATTCTGGTGCGTGAGTTTTATAGGTGCACTGGTGCTCTTGGATAAGAACACACCAGCACGTTTTTGTTTTGGCGCAGTTTTTTTTTATGCACTGGAACGGAAGAGTACTAAAGCACCGGTGCGTGACCATAATAGGATGCCCCAGGAAAGTGTGTACGTCGCACACGCTGTCCGGTGTGCCAATGTTTTGTGTGCACTGGTGCATTCTATGGTAGAGCAGGCACTAGTAATTGAGAGCTTAGGAGCACTGGAAAATGAAAAATCTGGTTTTTTTTCCATAATTTTTTTATTTTTTTAATTTAACCCTTTACTGGTGCGCGTGGTTTATAGGCACACCGGTTTTGTTTCTTACAAACGCATCGGTCGTTTTGTGCTTTGGCGCATTGTTTTATGATGCACTGATGCGGTTTCTTTCTACCGCACTGGGTGCTTTCGGTTTTGGTGCGATGTTTTATAATGCACCAGCGCAGAAGAGTTGTGATACACCGGTGCTATAGAATAATACGATGCACTGGGCAGGTGTGTATAGAGTGCATGGTGTCCGATGTGCCAATGTTTTTGTGCTCACCGGTGCTTTTAGTATTCCAAAGCAACAGGGCGACGTTTAATGATAAGCGCACGGAGCGGAAAACATCCACGAAACCCTCTGCCCGCCAACCTCCTCTAGTAACCTCCACTATAAACGGATGCATGGGGTATTTTTCTGTGGGGTTCCTCAAAAAAATCTGCTAGAGGGTCTTTTCCTTGTAGTGTCTCCTTTAGGAGGACACTTAGGATTTTTAAAAACTTACCACAGGGTGAAGAAATAATTTTTTGGGATGGCCTAAAATATGATATTCAAAAGTTTGTGGTGGAATGTTTGGTTTTCCATCAAAATAAAGCTGAAACAATTAAGACCCCAGGTCTTCTACAACCTTTATCCATTCCAAGTCAACTTTGGGAGGAGATTTCAATGGATTTTATCACAAGTTTACCTAAGTTCGAAGGAAAGAGTGTCATCATGGTGGTAGTTAATAGACTTACCAAGTATGCACACTTTTGTGTGTTATCTCATCCATTTAAAGAAAGTACAATTGCTAGTGAATTTATGGAAACGATTCAAAAGCTACATGGAAACCCAAAGATTATTGTAAGTGACAGAGATCCCATTTTTACCAGAAATTTTTGGATGAAATTATTTTCTTGTTTGGGTACTCAACTAACTCACTGCTCATCTTATCATCCTCAAACCGATTGTCAAACTGAGATAGTGAATAAATGTTTGGAAAGATGTCTTCGTTGTTTTGTATCTGATAATCAAGTACAATGGGTCAAGTGGTTACCTCTCTCTAAATGGTGGTATAAAACTTCCTTCCATACTGCAGCAAAAATGACCCCATTTATGGCACTTTATGGATATCATCCACCATCCATCACATCTTCTTTAAGGGAAAATTCTAGGTTTCAAGCAGTGGAAGATCACATTGAGCATCAAAAATAAGTTCTCCAACTCTTAAAGGATAACCTAAATTTGGCATAAAATCAAATGAAACAACAGGTAGATCAACATCGCAGTGAGAGAAGTTTTGATGTAGGAGACTGGGTATTTTTATGGCTACAACCATACAAACAAATGTCTCTCAAGCAAGCTAAGAAGGATAATAAATTATTGCCAAAGTACTATGGTCCTCACAAGGTGTTGCAAAAAATTGGTACTATGGCATAAAAATTGGAGCTTCCTGCTTCGTCGCGAGTGCATCTAGTTTTCCATGTTTCATGCTTAAAGAAGGTTATAGGGGACAAACTTCCAGCTCAAACAATATTGCCATAACTTTATGAGGAAGGAAAAACCATATTGGAACCTGAAGCAGTCATGAAAAAAAGAACTCGACAGCTATGAACTCGATCAATTTCAAGGTATATCATCAAATGGAAGAACTTACCCACTGAAGATTCTACATGGGAGGATGAGAATTTTATACAGAAGCACCCAGAGCTACTCAAGCGTTGAGGAAAATAGTTTTTTGAAGGAGTGGAGCATGTTAGGTCCCTATATTACTAGTATAGTCCCTTAATGTTGTTAGTGTAACCCCCTTATTGTTATTTTTGTACCCTTGTAACCCCCATATTGTTATTATTGTGCCCTTACATTATTATTGTTAGGTCGGCTAGTATTACATTGTGGCCCCACGGACTCCTATATATAGAAAGGAGGTTTGGTCATTTGTATCATTCAAGAATTGTTCATTTATGTAATGTATAGGAGGTTTCCCCCTCGAATTGGCTGATTTCTAAGGCGTTGATCTCTCTTTTCTTCTATTTTTGGAGTTGGTTTCATAACAGGCACAACTTATGGTCATTGGAGATGATGTACCTTGTCCTTAAACTGTTAGTTTTTGTAGCATTGGATGTGTTCTATCCTTGAAATTTTGTAGAGAGGCTAGAATACATGAGTTCTCCAAAACCAAAAAATTGTTTCTAGAAATTCCACCTAAAGATGACTTAATTAGATTATTAGTCAGTTTTTAATTATTTCCTAAGTCTAAACTTAGGGAATATGATTAATTGATCAAAATTAATTAATTCATGGTGTGAATTTTCTAGAAAGTCACATGGATTGATATCTATTTAATCCTAGCCATTTATTAGGATATAATCTTGGTCGTTAAAGTCTCAACGAAGGATCATAAGAATAAGTCGATGGGGCTTGGAGAAATCACTTGGGAACTTAAGTAGTTCGATTTTACTGGGAAATAAATTTCCATAGTAGTAGTGTTTTGTTGTCGGAAGTGATTTATTGAGATCGAAGCAGTGAGAGAGGGGCAGAGATAATGAAGTCATAGGAGGCATTCTAGATCTGGTGAGTGCATTTGCAGAGAAGCA
Source organism: Pinus albicaulis (assembly GCA_034641835.2). NCBI lineage: Eukaryota > Viridiplantae > Streptophyta > Pinopsida > Pinales > Pinaceae > Pinus > Pinus albicaulis. The sequence goes on along the minus strand of CM076583.1, from coordinate 1,238,762,714 downwards.
GATAAGCCATAGTGAGGTTGACGCAGTGGCATTGTAGTAGCTTCAATGGAAAATTCGTAATTTTTGGAGGAAAAGCAGTGATTCATTGTTGGAAGATGGGCAAAGCTTCTAGAGGCCAGGAGGGTCAGTTTCTCAGACACCTTGAGGTGATGTTTTCCAGAGTTGAGTGATGCAGAGCATGCATGAGAGTGACGCAGTGACTACGCAAAGGCATTTTGGACGGCTCCAGATCGAGTTGAGGTCAATGCTCAGATTCATGTGTGGAGTGAGGAAATTCCTCACTAGATATATTTTCCATTTTTTTCTCTGTAGGATTTCTATTATGGGCATATAACTGTACTCATTTATTTCACTACTGCATTATAATAAAACCCTAAGTTGTTGCACTGGTTTTCCCAAGTTGGGTTTTTTTGGGGACATTGGTCCAAAAATAATAGTGTTATTTGTGTGTGTGCAGATATTTATTCCTACGTTTATGTTTCTTCCATATTTTATTTGTGTAGGTTGTAGTGCGATTGATTCAGTGTTTTCCATAGAAAATTGCAAACAAATTGTTAAGATTTAATTTAACGATTAGGATAACTATTTCCAATTTATGCAATAGGATTCAGAGTAAGCCGAATTTTCACATGGTATCAGATCACATATGATCAGCTAGAGAGCTCAATAGCTGAAGAAAATAGGAGTTTCACTGCTCTGCATGAGCAACAGTTTGAAACCGTAGAGGGTAGTGCAGTCACCTTGGCCAAGAGGTTAATTTCTTGAGAAAATTTTTATTTCTCTAGATCAAGGAATTCTAGAGGCAGAGGGAGTAGCCAATATTTTCTTGCAGAGTAGATCTGTAGCTAGACACAGTAGTTTTGCAACAATTCTCATGAGCAAAACTAGCGTCGAGTGGAAGAAGAACACACAAAAAAAGGGAAAATTTCTCTAAGGGGATCTCGAGATTTAGAGATCTAATTTTTCTAGTTGCAGATTGGTAGTAGTTGTAAGCGGATCTTCTCACTCCAGAAGGGAGTGTGAGTAGTAGACCCAGTAGCCAAGCATAATGAAAGAGGGATATTTTCTGGTTTATTTTCTCCAATTTTTAGTTTCAAAGTTTTTGAATATTTGCAAGGATGACCATGCGAAATTGTCAGAGGAGGTTGTGCGAGTTAGCCAAAATGTAGATCTAGATAGCAATTTGACTTCTAGTTGTTGGAAATAAATGTCGGAGGAAGTGCCAGTTATCTAGTGTGATTCACAAAGAAGGAAGGGTCTCAACGAGGAACTAGGCTTGAAAGGAGATAGTGGAGCACCAGATCTAGGAAGAGGAGTGTAAGACTCCAGTGTGCCAGATGGGTAGGGTTCAACATAGTTGCAACAAGGAGATCAGTCATTTTAGTTCCATATTGTTGTAGAGGTACCATCACCTTTTTTATAGGGGCCCACAATATCATTGTAGCAGGTTCAATGTCAAGGGGTGCAACTTGTCATTAGAGAGTTGCAAATATAGTTGCAGTTAGTACCCAAGAGAGAGTTTCAAAACTATTTTCCCTGACACAGGCAATGCGAATTTCCCAGTTGCAGTATGCAGGTGGAGTTCCAGCCAAGAGATTCCCAATGCAGAGCTACGTAGTCCAATTTCCAATATAGGAGGACAATGCGAGTTTCTAAGAGGGAGTAGATATATTTCCCATAGGGAGATCTAGACTTATAGGGAGTCTAGTTTCAGAGGGACTAACCTTATGGAAGCTAATACTTCATGATTTGAGGAGATCAGACTCATTATTGCAGTAGTTTCAGCAGTAATGCAGAAGCATCAGAAGAGCAGTAACACCAAAAATATGAGTAGATAAGACTTCACCATGTTTGCAGACATATCTATAGGAGTGAGCTGGAGTGACTTGGTTTTGCAGTCCAAGAGTGCTACAGTTGGGCAGGATTCTTGAGGAGGTCCACCTCTTGAATCAATGCCTTGTTATACAAGCCCATAGTATTTCAATAGCAGGATGGACCAGTGGCAGTTTATGCAGTTAGATGCCAGAGTAACATTTGCAGTCAGATTTTGGGGAGTGCATTGCAGAGATGGCAGAAGTGCAGTTGGAACAATGTAGAGTCAACAACAGCGCATAGCCTTCAGTGGCAGCACAGAGGCTAGTAGTAGCAGGACTCAAGTGACAGATGCATCATAATAAACACAGTTGGTTCAGTATTTTGGAATTTTTTTTTTTGTTGTATATGTTGCAGTTGTAGCAGTAGCAGATGAGAGAGAGTTGCAAATGTTGAAGTAGCAGAAACAACAGCGTTGCAATGCAGATGCAGTGTTGGCAGCAGTTCAATAGGGTCAGCAGCCACATAGATGCAACACATATCAGATTTTTGCAGCGATTGGTGGGCAGTAGTAATCATACATCATCAACGTGATAGGAGATGGTGCAGAGACTGGTTATTGTGGTAGCAGTTACAGTACTAGAACACATTCCTCGCTTAGAGGGAGTGTTAGTTGTTGTATCATCAGATGTGTTCTAGCCTTGAAATTTTGTGAAGAGGCTAGAATACATGATTTCTCCAAAACCGAGAAATCGTTTCTAGAAATTCCACTTACATATGACTTAATTAGATTATTATTCAGTTTTTAATTATTTCCTAAGTTTAAACTTAGGGAATATGATTAATTAATCAGAATTAATTAATTCATGGTGTGAATGTTATATAAAGTCACATTGATCAATTTCTAGTTAATATTAGCCATTTATTAAGATATAATATTGGTCGTTGAAGTCTCAACGAAATATTATAAGAATAATTCGATGGGGATTGGAGAAATCACTTGAGAGCTTGAGCAGGTCGATTTTGCTGGGAAATCGATTTCCAGGGTAGCATTGTTTTTTTGTTGGAACTGATTTAGCGAGATAGAAGAAGTGATAGAGGGGCATAGATAGTGAAGTCGAAGGAAGCATTCTAGATCCGATGATTTCATTTACAGAGAGGCAAAGAAGCCACGGTTAGGTTGATGCAATGGCAGCATAGTAGCTTCAGTGGGAAATTTGTAATTGTTGGAGGAGAAGCAATGATTCAGTATCGGAAGATGGGAAAAAATTCCAGAGGCTAGGAGGGTTAGTTTCTCGGACAACATCCGACGAGACAACCTGAGGTAACGTAGTTACGATCTGAGTGACATATAACCTACGTGAGAGTGATACAATGACTGTGGAGAGGCATTTTCGACGGCTCCAGATTGAGCTGAGATCAGTGCTCAAATTCACATGTGGAGTGAAGAAATTCCTCACTAGATATCTTTTCCATTTTTTCTCTGTAGGATTTCTAGTCTAGGCATCTAGTTGTACTCTTATATTTCACTACTAAATAATAATAAAACCCTTAGCTGATGCATCGGATTTCCCAAGTTGGGTTTTTTGGGGGGACAATGGTCCAAAAATAATGGTGTTATTATGTGTGTGCATATATTTCTTCCTGCATTTATTTTTCTTCCGTGGTTTATTTGTGTAGGTTGAAGTGTGACTGATTCAGTGTTTTCCGTAGAAAAATGCAAACAAATTGTTAAGATTTAATTTAACAATTAGGAGAATTATTTTCAGTTGTTGCAATAGGATTTAGAGTAAGCCTAATTTTCACATGAACTTTCCAAACCCCAATGGCATCTACCATCCTATGATCCCTATGCATGCACAAGTCTCATAGGATTATCAAATTACATACATGGTTTGTGATGGAAATTACATGTCGCCTAGTGGACCTACTTTCTAGATAGGTTTGATAAACAAGTGCTTTTTTTCATGATCAACTCCTTGTAGCTTACTCTCAACATTTGGCATTTAATTTTATTTTTTCACATTTTTTCGAACAAAACAATTTATTGCCCAAAAGTAGAGATTTAGAAGAAGAAAAATTTTGACTCCATATCCCAATGTATTAAGGCATCGATTTATTTACCTTAGAGTCTAATTCTTTGTATCTCATAGGAAGGAGTCATCTAGTAAAAGGAACTGATTTTATCACCCTATTGAATCTAATGAAATTCCATGGAAAATTACATTCGAAACCAACCTTTTTCTTCATGGTTTTCACATAATTCAAAGGATTTTTGACACTTAGCCAGATTCCCTTACCCTTTTATTCTTTTGGAACCTTTCATGAATGTTTAAACCTTTTCTTTCCTCTTCCTTGTTCAAATTCCACTTCCTCCCAAATGAAAAATCAAAGCAGGAGCTCCTCCACTTATTTGAATTATGCCTTGGATCAATCTCTTGATTGGTCCCAATTCCTTCATCAAGGCCCTTCTCACCTATTTCAATTATATCATGGCCGAAATTCATAATCGATCATAGTTCTTTAATCATGCCCTTTCTCACCTATTTGCATTGTTCCACGGATCAATTTTCCAAATGATATTTATTTCTTAGTTGATCCCCTTCTCACCTTGTTTGAACTATTCCTTGACCTGATTCCTAATCATGGCCCTTCTCACCTTGCTCAAATTGTGTTGTGACCTGATTCCTCAATCGGGGCCCTTCTCACCTTGTCCAAACTATGCCTTGGTTTGATTCCCTTATCAAAACTGGGCCCATTTTCACATAATTTAAAATATAAAGGTCAATAAAGGTTGGAAATTTAAAGAAGAAAGTGATCCTACAAAAATAATACAACATGCAAGGAGTCTCCATGAACCATAATTGTTTTAGGTTAGAACTGACACATGGGAAACATAATTGTTTAATTTAGAACAAATATATGTGGCCCTAATTTTAGGTATTAAGAGATATTGGTGGCACCAAAGTAGATAGTAAACTCTAATTCAAATATTTTGATTAGTAAGTCACACGAAAATTAAATGTTTATCATTGGTTTCCCAAATTTAGCTTCCTAATTGAACACTTGGGGCATTTTTCCTTGGTGACATATAAAAAAATGTTTTTATTTGTTATGCAAGAGGTTTTTCATTTAAGAGTGTATTTTCAATAGCTAAAGAGGGTGAAATAAAGTCAAAGTTAATTAAAAATTGAATAACTACTTCATCCATCATGGTTTTATTCTAGCAAGAAGCATTCTCCCCCTTACACTTCTCACCTCTTCCATTATCGTCTTACTATAAGCATCATTTGAGTAATAGGTTTTGAAGAGGGAAGTTATGAGGCCCTAAAAATTTATTTTGCAATCCCATAGCCCTAGTTCATTGACTATATAAATAGAATAGTTGTTTAATATCTAAGACTCCATGATGGCCAAAACATTGTGAAATCACCAATGCACACACAAATGATTTCCTTTATGTTGTGGTACAAATTGTATGATCCTAGAGGGGGAATAGGAGAAAGGGAGTCCTAATCTCTTAACATCCAATGCCAAGAAGAATAAAATTTGGAAGGAACCTTATTTGCGTTGGATACATAGCATATTTTTAAAAATCGGTCGCTTCAAACTGGTAACCGATCAAACCAGTCATTTAGATAGGCATGGGTAATGAACCAATAGGAAACCCAAATTTAGGGTTGATTTATACCTGTTTTCTATTTTTGGAGGGGTGAAATCCCTTGATTCCTTCAAAACCACCTAAAAATCCATCAATTGGGGTCCTAGACTCCCCTTGCACGTGATATTTGAGCAATTGATTAGGGACAAAACCAGGCAATTAGGCCCAATTTGATCTCATATGTGTGAGGGAGTCTACGACCCCCTGGTGGTGGGTTTTTTGGTCATTTTGGATGAAACTAAGGGTTGTTTTCCTCAAAAATATCCCCCCTTGTCTATAAAACCAACCCTTCCCCTCTTAAACCCTAAAACTAAACAGAAAACCTTACTCATCCTTTGGAATGTTAAAAATAAATAGTAATTTTAAATTCTTAAATCCTCATCCAATGTAACTAAGCTACATTTTGAATTTTTTCTTCATAGATTTGGATGCTATAAGATAAATACCTCCTTTCAGATATGTTCTCCCCAATATCATACAACCCATACCACACCCCAAAGGACATCATTTTTTTGTGCATTGGTGATTTCACAATTTTTTGGCCATCATAGAGTCTTAGATCTGAAACAACCATTTTACTACTCAAATTTTTAAAATTACCCTTAATTGTTTCAGGATGATTGAGAGTGCTTCCAACCTTATCATACTTCATATGGAGAAATTATAATTTCATATCCCACTCAAAACTCAGTAGAATTAATTATTTTCAAGATTTTTTGATTGATAAGATTACAACATTTTCATTAAATTCTATCATGTATAATGGTATGGGATTTCCTTTTAATCAAGAGCATGTAGCCTTTTGTGTACATTGATGTTGGTGTTATTTATTGTTGAACTCCTCTAATATTAGTGGTATTAATTCTCAAACTCCTTTTTCATGGCCTTAAAAAAATGTACCCTTCACTTAAACCAAAATAACTGATTCAATATGTTAAGTGTTTTCTACCATATTATAAAGTTGAGGAGAAAAATCCTTCACACAAACTAGAATCGTTTGTTACACATGTTAATATTTTTAAATTTCTACAATATTAAAAGGTTAAGGAATCTAAGTCTGAAGACATTGAATCAGATGATGTTTATGTAGCTCTTGTTGACAATCCCATTTTTAGTAGTGGTGAAATAGTGTGAGGTTGATGAGTGATAATGTTGATCAATGATTTGTAATAAGCTAATGACCCAGTAGCTTGTAGCATTTTTTTTGGATTCTAGAGGTCATTTAGAGCCTCATTGATTATGTATTTTGTTCTTGATATGTATGGCACTCAGTTTCATTTTGATATATTCAACCTTATATGTGATACAGATGAAAAAATGTTGCATATTTTGTCTCTAATGGTTTGGAATCATGGTTTGAAATATTAAAAATATTTTTTTTCATTGAAAATTAATTATTTTATGTATTTTTTTCAAATCCAGTTCAATTTGGTTCTAGTTTGAAACATAGTTACATAATTGGGCTATTTCAAAACCCGGTTTTCGTTTTTAAAACTATGATGAGCACCAATGTTTTTCCCATAATAGGAACAAATCTTGCCTCCCTTATCCACTAGGAATATGTTCAACACCAAATGGTAGGAATCCAAAAACCTCTTCCCTAGTATCGACTAATGCATAATGGAGAACAACATTTGAGTGGAGGTGTCACATGAAAACAATCAACAATTAAAAAGTGAGTAAGTCAATAATGATAATTAACACTTGAAAACTCGAGACACAAAGTATCAGTGAGAAACCTATTGATGTAGAGGAAACAAGCTCTAGAAAAGTAATGACCAATAATCATGTAGTTGAAAATTCCTTGCATAACAATCACACTTGCAAAAAACACAGAATTCAAGCAACAATGTTCCCCACTTGCACAATCGGCAAGTGATGACATCCACCTAGGTGACCCATGTACATAATGAACCACCCAAGCGTGATGCCCTACTATGAGAAAATAATATCGACAAGCCAAGAATGTTCTATAATTGTTGATAAGGTTTTATTTTTCCTTAGTTGTTGTGGGGGAATAAATGGAACATTCATATTGATGTTGTGTGTATGTGTTTGATATTGAACAAGGATTGAAGTGTGTCTATGTGACATTTAAGTGTCCATTGATCTGATGCTCAAAAATTAAAGTTTTCGCAATGGCTCGAAACCTATTCTCTTGTGTATATCTCATTGTTATAAATCCAACACAATTCTTTTTGTGCAAAACTGACATCATATGCTACCAGAAAGTTCATTTTCCCAAACAGGAAATTTTTGGCAAAAAGATGTGCAGGCTGCCCAGTTAGCAATCTATACAGCTGATTGGGCATGCTGACTATGTAGGGTGACTTGGCTTCAGGATTCAATGGCAACATGACAAGTGGAATTTTCTTATTGGTACGGCTGGGTTGTTTTTGATTGGTTGTTATTATTTTTTATGTGGACCAACCATAAGGTCAGCACGTGGCTTAGCTAGAGGATTCCACGTGGCACCTCAATGGCTGCTAAAATTTATGCAAAGGTCAAGGTGATGTCAGCGGGGGTTGAACCCACTACCTCCCAACAACAAACCACTGCATATACCATTCTGTCATGCTTTGTGACAACCATATAAGTCACGAGGTTATATTTGAAATGTAATGGTGGCACAATTGGAAAGGGGGTCAAGCTAAGGCCTGTCCCCTGGCCACCCTCACACCATGAGACCACGAGTGGGGGGGCTAGGGGCTAGGCCCTAGCCGACCCCCATAGCAATAACCATAACACTAACCACACATGTGATAGCAAACCCTTATTGTCATTGTAAACCGAATCTTCCGCACTCAAACCACAGTTGTAAACCGTAACCTCCAATCCACCATCCCATTTTAATGTGCCAACCATGATGGCCAGCCTCGCCACCAACCTCACCACTAGCATAACTATTATCCCTAGCTCGCCATGTGATTTCCACAGTCCTCCAACCCGTGACCGTCAATCGGGCCGCCAGCAGAGGGGGCCAGCCCAAGGTCCTATGGGACCCCACATGACCAGGTTTCCATGTAGATTTTAGGGGCTTATTGGCCAAACTAATGGTCCTACAACTTCACCCACCGATTGGGAATCGTGCCAGTTTTGGAGGGAAATTTCCACGCTCGGGGTGCCTATGCTACTTTTGGGCTGAATTGTGGGGAGTTTAGCTACAGAATTGGGGAAAAGAGAGGAGGCATAACTTTCCCATTTTTTGGTATTTTTGGGAGAAGAAAGAGGATAGACAAGAATTTTTGATAGCTCTGAATTTGTTGGAGTATTTTTTGAAGCCATTTGAGCACTGCAATTCATTGTAATCACCATTTTATGATCATAGTGAAATAGGTTCAAGAATTGGAAGCTGGACTAGGAGACGTAGACTAAGAGGGGTGAACTCCTTCATCTCTTGTTGTTTTGTGGTTTTTGTTATGGATTTATTTCTATGTTATTTCTATTATTTATGAGTTAAATTCATGTTTAAATTTGTTAAATAATTTAACTTAAGTACTTCAAAAAATCATTCAATTTACTTGCAATTTATACAATCCTCAAGCACATACACATACAGATCAAGTTTGTTATCAGAGCACTAGTTTTATTTACTGTTGTAGCATTTAATTGTTTGCAAGTTTTTCTGATGCTTACAAGTTTGAAGCTCAAGAGAGGAGAAGGATATATTGTGGTTGCAAGTCCTCAAGTTAAGTCAAGGACAAGGAGAGCACATTTGGCACAATCTCCACCACAAGTTTCACCTCAAGTTGTACCTGAAGCTTCAGTAAGCATGTCTCTTGAAGGAGGAGCTAATAATATGTAAGAGGATGAGAATACTTTTAGAAACACATTATTTGACATGACTGAAATGGTGAAATTTCTCTATTAAGAGAGAAATTCAAGATTGCAGGGCGAGAGTTCCAAGCCTTCAAAAGGAGAGGGTTATTCTACAGGAAAAGGAGATGATGACAATCCTTCAAAAGGAAATTTTGACAAACCACCATCTTCTCCACCATCATCTTCACCTCCATCCTCACCTTCATCTTCATCCTCTTCCACAACAACCTTTACTCAAACACCTCCACATACCCCAAAGGGTCATGGTAAAACTCCCTTATTGAAACTTGATATTAAATTTGAATTGCCTAAAAACTTGATAATTGGGTTCGTCAACTTGAAGTATATTGCAAGATTCAAAACATCAAAGATGATGAAACAAAGATTCAGCTGGCTTCATTAAGGTTGGAAAGTGCTGCTTTGATTTTGTGGGAAGCCAAAACACAAGAGGATATGAAAAAGCATGATAAGGTCTTAACCTCTTGGATAGATTTTATTTCTGCACTTAGAAGATAATTTTATCCATTAGCTTATGTGAAGAAGGCTATTATGGATTGGTAGAATTTTATACAACTAAAAGGTCAAAGTGTGCAAAGTTACACCCAAGAGTTTAGAAGAAGATCTCTAATTTTTGGTGTAGACTTTTCATCACAAGACACTTTGTTGAAATACATTGGGGGTTTACACAATTATTTAAGGAATACTATCCTTATGTTTAATCCTAAAAGTTTAGATGAGGTTTGTGTTCAGGAAACACATCTTGAAGCAAGAGGGAAAAACATTTCACAAGAGGGTAGGAAAAATCCATTTCAAAGTGGAGACAAAGTAAAGAGTAAATTCAAAGGGAAACAAAAGAAGAATGCATCTGTCAAGGAGGAAGGAGAAAACTTAACATGCAAACATTGTTCCAAGGAGATTCATGATGAAGCTCATTGTTGGAAGCTTCATCTTGAGATGAAACCAAAAAATTTTAACAACAAAGGGAAGCAAAAGACAGTTTCAACTACACAACATTATTTAGGATCCAATTCGGGAGATGAAACAAAGATCACAACAATGGGAATGAAAGTTAAGGACATGGAAATAACTAGCTCTTCAAGTTGTCCTAATGATACTCAAGATGAGAAAACAAGAATTGAACTTTTCCATATTCGAGTTATTTCAAAGCATACCAAAATTGATACACTCTTTGATAGTTGTTCACAAGCAAATTTTATTTACAAAGACTTATTCAAGAAGTTAAATTTAGAGACCATTCCTCATCCAAGGACTTATAAGAAAGAATGAAAACTTACAAGTGACAAGGAAATTCATACTTAGATTTTCAATTACAACAAACTTTCTTGATGAATTTGAACTTGATGTAGTTCCACTTGATATTTCCAATATTTTTTTGGGAAGCCCATATATATATGATAGGAAATATATTTTTAGTTTCCATGAAAACAAGTATCACTTTTTCAAATATGGTATTGAGTACATTGTTAGAGCACATCGACATAAAATAAATCTTTCACTTTTGAATGCCATAAAAATGAAGAGACTTATTAATTCTATCAAGAATTTTGTGCTTTTAATGGTCAAACACAATAATGATGTTGATAATGAAGCTTTTCAAGGTTGTGACTAAAGATTGAAATCTAATTTGGTTGAGGTTGTTAACCAATATGATGATATTTTTTAGGATGCCAAGGGATTGCCTCCCAAGAGGGGAATCCAACATGAAATATAATTGCAGCATGATTGTCCTCTTCCTAACATTGGCATGTACATGATGTCAGTGATGGAAAGTGCATAAATTAAAAACCAAATTCAAGAGTTTTTAGACAAAGGGATCATCATACCAAGTACTTAGATATGTGGGTCACCTATTTTTTTGGTGCCAAAAAGGGATGGAATATGGCACATGTGTGTGGACTTTCATGCATTGAACAAGATTATGGTAAAGAACCGTTACCCACTTCCTAGAATTGATGATTACTTGATCAATCGAAAGATGCTAAGTATTTTACTAAGTTGGACTTAAGGAGTGGTTATCATCAAATTAGAATTGCTGAATGAGACATATGGAATACAACATTCAAAACAAATCAAGGCTTTTTTGAATGACTAGTTATGCCTTTTAGTCTTTGCAATGCTCCTGCTACCTTCATGTGTGTGATGAATGATGTATTGAGGCCATTTATAGATGATTTCAAGATAGTATACTTAGATGACATCTTGGTTTTCAGTAAATCTCGTGAAGAAAATGTCATGCATGTCAAAATGGTACTTGATGTCTTGAAGAAAGAACAATTGTTTTTAAAGATGTCAAAGTGTGAGTTTGGAAAAACTTATTCAGTGTATTTGGGTCATATTGTTGGAGGAGGTGAATTGAAAATATATCCCTCCAAGGTTGATGTCATTTTGAATTGGCCAAAGCCCAAAACAATTACGGAGGTAAGAATTTTTTTGGGAGCAGCCAAATATTGGAGGAAGTTTATTGCTAACTTCTCTTCTATCACAGCTACATTTCATGCATTGACAAGTGTGAAGAAGGTCTTCCAGTGGGGAGGTAAGCAGCAAAAGGTATTTGATGCATTGAAAGGAAAATATAAATTCAGCTCCTGTACTTTCTCTTCCATACTTGAGACAATCATTTGAGATTCAGACTATTGGAAGTGACTATGCCATGGGTGCAGTCCTTATGAACATGGTAAGCCCATATGTTTTCATTAGGAAACTTTTAATGGTGCAGTGATTGATTATCCTACATATGACAAGGAATTGTGTGCATTGGAGAAAAGTGTGAAAAAGTGGAAACACTACTTGATGGGTAAGGAAACAATTATTCACACTAGTCATCAACCATTGCAATACTTGCAATCACAAAAAAAATTGCAGCAATCAAGGCACTTTCGATGGATGGGTTTTTTCAAAAATTCCATTTGGTGATAAGGTATAAAAAAGGTATCTATATCAAAGATGTTGATATTGTTTCTAGGCCTATTATTAGTGTTGCTACTATTCTTGGGCATAATTTTGTTTTGCATGAGATCTATGTTGAACAATATGATTTAGATAGTGATTTTCAAGATGTATATCCAATTTTGAGTCAAGGAAACTATTGTGGCTCATTTTCATTTTTCTTTATTATATTTTCGAAAATACAAAATCATATATTTAGAAAATATGACAAAATTTAAATCCTTCATATGCCGAAAAATCATTTCATTTTTGTATATTGGTCAATTAATATGTTTTTCAAAAGCATGTGAAGGTGGGACCGACTGTTCCAATTAACAGCCGTGCTAATCGTCGGGTGGGATTAAAAGAATTTTGACTTAATGAAGATTAGCGGAAACCTACGGGAAAAAATAGCCTGCAAGTTAGCAGAGGAGGTGCCTCCGTAGTTGACTCCACTGACCACCTGTTGATCAATATCAATGGCTCACAATCACTGTGGGGGCAGAACCCTGATGGATGCTCCGTACCCCAGAGCACCCCCGCAGTGATGTAAGTATCCAGCTGGAATACAACTCATCTGTCGCGTCATGGTGTTGTTACTTGTCTGCTCGAGAATTAAATTGGCATTAATTTTTGAAACTCCACACCATTAATTTAAGTTGTCAAAGTTTTCATTTACCTTATTGCTTCTCATTCTAAGTTTTCCAAGAAGTCATCCTAGTCACTGTAATTTCTTACCTCTACGTCTAATTGTCTGCCACCCTAAATTATTTCATGGCTAAGCAGTCTTTGTTGTTCGGATATTCTAGCCATATTCCTCTCATGGACACTGAACAAGACATTAGAGATCCTACTTGCACCGTTGAGAATTTTCCCTTCTACCAGCGAGTTCTTCTAAATTAGAAAATTTGGCCTATCTATTTAGCCATGGTCAATTGCAGTGTTTTTCTACATGCATTCCTAGAACCCATATTTTTCCCGAATTTGTGCATTGGTTAGTGTCTGCATTGTATCCCGACAAGTGTTTTATGATGAATTGTTTAGGGGAGAATGTTCTTCGAGTCACAGCTCAGTTAGTCCATTAAGCCCTTTGTAATCCCGAGTCTGAATCTTATGTCCAGTTCACTGATGAATCATTGGCAGAATTTTATGATAATCTTGCAGGACGGGAGTTTACACAGATTATGTTATTTCTGAAGCCAGATACAAAACGTTTTTTAGCATATGATAAAGAGTTCCCATTGGATATTTTCGATGTAGAAGTCCAGCTAGTACTACAATCTTTGTTAAAGTTACTTGGAAAGGAGGATGTTTCTAAATTTGATAGGTCAGTGTTGGGGTTATTTGCCTTGATGATGAAGCCTAAAGTGGTGTTGTATATTCCCTCTTACTGGAAAGAGACTATTAACACTCATCTTATGATCTTGTCCCTTACCGGGTTTTTCAAGTTTCCTTCACTGATTACTTATTTATTCTTGTATCAAAATCTAGAATAATTTTTACATTTGGGGCTAAATATTATGGATGCAAATAAGAAAAGACAGTTGCTTGTATTTTGGATAGATACAATAAGAAATTAACCAATTGAGGGAGGGATGTTTGATTTTGCTGCTTATTTCATGCCAGTTTCCTATAAGGTTTTGAATGGAGTTCCTCCACCATGTTTTTTACCAAAATCCCAGGAGTTTATTCAGTTAAGTGCTAATTGTAAGTTTGGGGATTGGTTTGTATATGATGATTATTCAAAAATTATATTATATGGAGCTAGGGTTGAACCTTATATATTACCAAGCTTTTTCCTCATAATATTGTTTTCATTAGAGTTTATTAGACAAATTCTGAATGTAGATTAAGTACATTTTGTTCCAATGAAGAAGGGAAATTTATTTAAGTTACCTATCTCTATGGGACCTTTCATAGTGAATATGAGGCAAGAATCAAATGAAGCTAATAGGATGTTAGAAAACATGCACTTGTTACTTGGTGAGAAATCGGCCTATGATCCTCACAAGGTAATCTCTAACATATGGGTTGAAAATGGTTATTCTTCTTTTGTTCATGACAGTAGGCCTGAAGTAGAGAAGTTGGCTAACAAAGGTTTTGCAAACTATGTTATTTCCAGCATTCAGACTCCAATCATTTCTGAAAAATTAAGAAAAAGAAGCAAAGAAAGTTGTTGATTCTAAAGATGAAGAACATAGAGCTGAGAAGAAGGCTAGATTGACTGAAGAAATGCCAAGCTTCCAACCTGGTTTCCTTCTTCAATTAGGAGATGCTCAAAATGCACCAGCTTCACCATGAAGACATGGAGATGTTCAGGATCAAGTTTCGTTGATCAAGAAAGTTTTTTCTCAAATTGCAGAAAAGAATTAGAATTTTAAAGCTACCATGGAGACTCAAGTTGAGTATCAGATTACTCCTGGCCAAACTCAATTGTTGACTCCTATGGACTTAGGAAGGGACCATTTTAAGATTTCTTTTTCTCACCCATCTAAAATGACAGAAGGGTCATCCAACAGTTTTAAAACTATTAATTTAATTGTTGATGTGAAGAAGATCCCTTTACTTGAAAAAGTTAATTTGCATATGCAGACAAGCCAATTGATTGTTAATGATCTAACCAAAACTAGTGCAGCTGCTCATAAGGCAGAAAATATGTTAGGAAAAGTGATCAAACGGTTAAAATTGGAGAGGGCTAATTCCAAGGCTCTTTCAACTCAGAATGAATATTTGAAGAAGATAATTGGAAAAATTGGAGTGGATCCTAATGATAAGTCAGATGTACAGAAGTTGTTACAAATTGTTAAGTTAGAGATCAATGTATTAAATAAGAAGTTAAAGTTTCCTACTGGAGAACAATCAATGGCAGCAGAGGTAGCAGAGGTAGAGAATGAAAAAGAGAGACTCTTACAACAGTTGTTGTAGAAAGAGGAGGAGATTTCTAAGTTAAAGGAGTCTATACTTAACTTGAAAATTCAACTTGATTTTCATTCTTGCACCATAGTCATGTCATCTAGAACTGATGATCTAGCAACAATATTGTCCCAGTTATGCACATATTTGAAAATGGTAGAAATTGATCTTAAAAGACTCAAAGAGAGCTTGAGACAGTGATGAAGATAATGTAGACCAAAGAAGGAGAAGTCAATAAGTATAAATTACATTTCCAAACCACTTATGATGAAATCAAGGGTCTTAAAGAAACGTTGAAAGGAAACATAACTCTTATTCAAGCAAAGGATATTGTATGGAATGAGATCATTGAAGTCATGAAAACATCTTGGGAGTCCTTGACAATAGTGTCAGAGGAAAGGAGCATAGTCATAGATTTACAGGAACTGGTTATGGCTAACAAACAGAAGACTCTAAACAAAGCTTTATGGGAAAAGAAATTCATTTATTTTATCAGTTCAAAGATAGATCAGGAGCTGGAGAAAATTGAAATTAAATATAGGACATTGTGTGTTCTAGAGATAAATAAATTGATTATGAAAAATGCTTGCAAGAAATCGACAGAGAAGAAGTTGACATAAATTAAACAAGATGTAAATAGATTTGATAATATATTTGAAAAAATGACCAGAGCTGGGCTGCCATCATGTTGGGATCTCAAAGGCAGTATTATATCATGGGATTCCTATGAGCCATTGTTAGTGCTAGAAAAGAGTAATATTGATAACACCCATGAGAGAACTACAATCTTAAAAGGATCTACAGTGGTTAATTTCTTACAGAGGCATTTTCAATTACTAGAGATGGTAAAGAATTTGTTCACAGAACAATCTACTTTCAACAAGATCACTATCTTCAGATTAAAATATTACAATTTGGTCAATTCTCCCAAAAATAGCATAGAAATCTGGAAGAAGTGAAAATCATGGATGACTGATTCATCGGGTGACACCTCAACATCTCAGAAGGATATGACAAAAAATTTGGAGAACACAGTGACAACCAATCAAATCTAGATTCAACAAATAGATTGATGATTTAGTTTTATTTATATTTTTGTTAAAAGATAAATGTTGTAATGAAGTTTTTAATTGTCATGTAATAGGTAGTTTACATAGTTCTAGGTAGTTCGAACAGTTACAAGTAGTTCCAGTAGTTACAAACTGTTTTTTTATTGTACTTAAACAAATGAGAAAGAAAGAGGGGGTTCTGATTTTTGGACCTTTGGATGACTGAAAATTTTGTACTTAATTTTCTGAGAAATTAATGAAAGAAGGTCAAGTTGCTTACACCTGTTGATGTTGAATTGTGTTTCCAGTTTCATCCTATGTTTATTCTTCTTTGAATGAAGTGAAGAAATGTATTTTCGGGTCTCTTTATTACATCTATAAGTAAGAGTTAAATAACCTTAATTGCACTCCTTCACTCCAACTATTCTATCTACATAAATTTCTTTCGATATTTGAAGTGCTAGATTCTGTTTCTTAGCATATAATTTTAAGTTTCCCTTCCAGTTCTTCTTTTCATTCAACTATCAGCAGTTAATGGAATTATGAAGTCTTTCATTATATCAGATTATTGAGGGTATAAAGGAATTTATTTTCAAAGGTATTAAACAAAGACCATCTGATATCATAATTTTGTGGCATAAATTTATAAAATGTCTTAAGCACTAATTCATTACCATAGCCAAGGGATTATCTCTTGAAATACAACATTTTTTAGCGCCGTTGCTAGGGACAAAGAATCAAAGTTCATTTTACTTGGGTTTTCTTTATATTTCCTCTAGTTGTTCAGTGAAGATGAAATATTTGGCTGTGTTTGTTATTTTCATAATTCTAGCTTTCAAAAGGCCTCACGCTAGGTCAGATAACTCGCAACAAAAAGTTCCTACTTTTTCAGATCCTGAAAAATTGGTTTCTAAAAAGGCTCAGAAACCAAAAACCCCTTCAACATTTGATCCTACATTGTCTGCTCCTGGTAGCAGTTCTCATAACCCTTTGTTTGAAGATATCTCCAAGGAACTCTCTTTCTTAGAACAAGATTCACCTTTCATGCTCATTAATTTTCAAGAACATTCTATTGAATCTGTTTCTTTTACCTTTTCACAAGCTCAACAAAATATAGTTTATGGTTCCTCTACTGTTTTTCATCAACCCACTCCCATATCAGTCTTTTCATCACGTTCATTCACTTTCACAGCAGGTTCATCAACCTCATCCACCCAAGGAGTTGTTAATCAAGGTGCAAATATGGAAAAACCATCCTTTTTGGTGAATATATATGCACCACCAAGTCTTCCGCAACTAATTAATGTCGTGCCTCAAGAATACCTCAAATTACTTCCTCGTTTCATTGGAGAAGATGAAGTAACTATAGAACAACATTTACCCTTGTTTTTCACTTTTGCTGAAAATTTAAATGTAGAACATCTTGATGTTTTAATGAGACTTTTAGTGCAGTCTCTGAATGGAGAGGAAAGAAAATGGTTCAAAGGTTTACTAAATGTTTCAATTAATAACTCGGAAGAGTTAGAAAATCAATTCACTCAGAGATGGGGAGAAAAGAGAGATCATGGTTATTCATTGATAGAGTTTAATGCAATTAAAAGAAATCCCAATGAAAACATTTATGAGTTTGTTAAGAGATTCAACAAATTGTACAATAGTTTATCTATAGAGATGAAGCCCCCTCCTATTGGAGCAAAGGTATTTTTTGCTAGGGATTTTGAAGCTGATTTTAGTTTTACAGTGAGAGAGAGGGGAGAGCCCATACTCTTGAGAAAATACAGACAGATGCGTTGGAAATTGAAGCTAATATAACTGCAGCCGAAAAAATTAAAGAAAATAAATCATTTCAAGAGAACGGAAAAGCAAAAGAAGAATCACCACAGGATCAAAGAATTGATGATATGACAAATGTGATTAAAAATTCATCAAACAAGCTAGTGAATATGGACTTAGAAAGAAAAAAATCCCAAATACCAGTACAAAAAAATAGAGGAGGATTTAATCCTCAATTCAGAAATCAACCCCTGCAAATTTTGCAGAGGGAGAGAAGAGATCAAGACCAAGTTCAAGCGCCATTGTATATAGAATCAGCACCTGCTCAGTTAGCAGAAGATGATCAAAAATAAGCTGAAGATTAGATATCTGTTATTTACACAAGAGAAGATGAAGAAGAGGAATATTGTGAGGGAGAATATGTTGAAGCTGAGGTGTCTTTTGATCAAGATGAGATGGATGAGTATTGTAGGAAATTTACATATTTAATGCACGCTGAGTTGCATAAGAAGTATGATTTAAGATCTAGAAAGAGATCAAGGGTGCAAGATGATGAAGGTGAACAACAAGATTTTGTTCCTTCTCCAATGGTGACTCCAAAACAAAAGAACTCAGTAAAACAAAAAAATAAAGGGAAACAACATGTCAATCCAGTAGATAGAACATAAGTGCAAAAAGCTGAATCTTCCCAAAACAAGTTTGTTGATACTAATATTTAGGAGAAAATCATTCTTGTACCTGAATAGACTTCAAATCCTAGAAGGAATGAAGATGACCCTGAGAAGAATGTCAAGAAAATTCAAGTTTTCAGTTTATCAAAGGAGTTGGAGAAGGTCAAGATTCATGTGCCTCTCCTTGAATTAGCTGACACCAAGTTACAAAAAATAAATTGCAAAATTCATTAATCTCTCATAGATTGAAGACATAGGTGATACTATGAATTTGCAAGAAGAAAAACTAGTAGTCACTTTTGGTCCTCACGTAGAAGAAGTAGATTCTTATGTTCCTTCGTTTTACATTTCATTGCTTCTTCATGATTTTATTCTCCATAATTGCATGTTGATTCAAGTGCTTCTCACAATATTATGCCATTGTATGTTATGAAAAATTTGAATTTACTGGTTACTAAACCATACAGGGACCTGTACTCATTTAATTCTAAGAGGGTATAATGTGTTGGGATAATAAAATACATGGTAGTATATTTGGCGTAGATTCTAGCAAAAAGTATTATGATGGATGTAGTGGTTGCTAATATTCCAGCCAGATTTGGAATGCTCTTATTAAGATCTCGGGGAGAAAATTTGGGAGGAGTTTTAAAATTAGACTTCACTTATGCTATCAATCCTGTTTTAAATGGGAAGAAAGGAGTTTGTACAGAGAAACAATATTTTTGAAAACTACCACAACGAAAGATGCAAGTAATTCCCCCATTTATAGTTAGGAAAAAGAAGATCTTTCTTGTTTTATGCTGCATGAAGATGCTGAATTTGCTGAAGAAAAAGAGAAGCAGCTCTCTTCAGTAATTGTACATAATGAGTTGTATTAAAAAAATATTTGGAAATGTTATTTTGATGGTGCCTACCCAAAGGATGGCATAGGAGCTGGGTTCTTATTGGTATCTCCAAAAGGTAATATTATGCCTTTATATTTAAGTTAGAATTTGATTCAACGAATAATGTAGCTGAGTATGAGGCTTTGATCTTAAGTCTTTAAACTGTTAAAAAAATGGGAATTCAATGTATTTCCAAGGTGATTCTGAATTAATTATAAGGAAAATTAAAAATCATTGTCAAACCAAGCATCCGAGGTTGAGATCATATAGGAATGAAGTTTAGGATTTGGTTGAGAAATATTTTGAATCCTTAAATCTTCAGTTTATTCTGAGGGAAGAGAACATGTTGGAAGATCCTTTAGCAGTTGAAACTAACACCTTGAAGCCACCTATGAATCCAAGATTGAGGTATGAGATTGAAATTAGACACATGCCCTCTATTCCTGACAATGTGAAACATTGGTAGGTGTTTCAAGATGATGAGCAGATAAATCATTTCCTGACCATGATTGAAAATTTTGAAGATGTTGAGATAGATCAAGAAGAAGAACAGACATAGCAGAAAGGAGAAATAAGAAATCTTTAGCAGTCAATAGCTGAGAAAAAAATTATCCAATTAAAAGATAATGTACTTCCTAAAGGATTAGTTCCCCTTGAAATATTATTTGATTCTAATGATGTTGTTGTCAATTCAAAGAAAATAAATCAAGAGGGAGAGATGGAAGACTGTAATTTGGGAACCCAGCAGGATCCAAATATGGTAAAACTATTCAAAGGTATTCCTAAAAATTATAAACAAAAGTACATTGATCTCTTTAAGAAGTATATGGATGTGTTCACTTGGTTGTATGAAAACTTGAAAACATATGAAAAAAACATAATTCAGCATAAGATTCCATTGAAAGAAGGAATCAAACCACATAGACAGAAACTCATATAGATTAATCCATTGTTGCTAGCTCCAATTGAAAAAGAAGTGAAGAAATTGTTGCAAGAAAAAATCAGTCCCTCTCAGATATTCAGATTTGGTTTCTAATTTGGTTCCTGTGAGGAAGATGAATGAAGAGATAAGGTTGTGTGTAGACTTTAGGAATATGAACAGATCATCTCTGAAAGATAACTATCCTTCGTCGAAAATGGATTATGTCTTACAGAAGGTGGCAGGAGCTTACAGGATGTCTATGGTTCATGGATTCTTTGAGTATAACCAGGTGGCAGTGGAAAAAGAAGATCAGAAGAATACTGCTTTCACAACACCTTGGGGCACCTTCATGTATGCAAGGATGCCATTTGGCCTTATGAATGCAGGTGCAACATTTTAGAGGGCCATGGCCATAGCGTTTGTTGGTGACAAATTTGTAGTTATATATCTGGATGATGTAATTGTTTTCTCAGGGTCAAATGATGAGCACTTGTAGCATTTAAAAAATACCTTTCAAAAGTGCAGAAAGTTTGGTCTATCATTAAATCCCAAGAAATATTTATTTGCCTTATAAGAAGGTAGATTATTGGGTCACATAGTTTCAAAACTAGGAGTGAAGATTGATCCAGCAAGGGTGGAAGCCATTTACACAATTCATTTACCCAGAAGTAAGAAATATGTCTAGAGATTCTTGGGAAAAATAAAATTTCTAAGGAGGTTTGTGCCAAATTATGCTAATATTGTGAGAAATATAACATACATGTTGAAGAAAAACGCAGAAATGAAATGGGATAAGGAAGCAAGAGAAGTGTTTGCTAGAATAAAGGAGGCACTGCAGGAAGCTCTAGTTCTGATTAGTCCAAATTATCAAAAATCCTTTTAGGTATTCTCATTTTCATCCCCCACTACTATTATTGCTGAGTTGTTGCAGAAAAATGAGGATAGAAAGGAGCATCTAGTGGCATTTTTCAGTAAAGTTCTCAAATATGTTGAGCTCAAATACAATATTCTAGAGAAACAAGTGTATTCTTTGGTCAAAGTAATGAAATGTGTTACAGTCCCAAATAACTACTTATTTCCCTATTTCTACTGTAAAATACGTGCTGTTTCAAAGTGAGGTTGAGGTAAAAATAGGCAAATGGATAGAAAAAATACAAGAGTATGATTTGGAATTTAAACCCACCAAGTTGGTCAAGGGACAGGGTTTAGCAAATTTGTTGACAGAAACAACTTTTCAAGCCTTGGGAATTAATTTTTTGGCACCAGTGGATGGATTTATCAATGAAGAAGGTCAGAGCAAGTCCAAAAAAAGTATTCAATACAAATTTTTGTGCTCGGATTGGTATAAAGATATTGTGCATTACCTGTGTTTATTTTCTTTTCCAACTTCACTAAATAGAACAAAATGCATAGCTCTCAAGCTCAAATCTCAACCATATGTTAAAGTAGAAGAAAATATATATTGGAAATATCCTACTAATATTTTTTTTGTTATGTTTGATTGAAGGTGAATCTATTGAATTCATCAAATAATATCATGAAAGTCTATGTGGAGGTCATTATAGCTGGAAGGTCACTACTCATAAGATTCTCAAGTCAATTTTATATTGGCCAACCTATTTGTAGATGTTTATAGACTGGTAAGAAGTTGTCAGAAGTTGTCAGAAATGTCAATTGTTTGCTGAAAAGAAGAGACTTGCTCCATTACCTCTCATCGCTATATTCATTGAATAACCTTTCAAGATATGGGGATTGGATTTTATTGAAGAAATCAATCCACCATCAAGTGGATAGTTCAAGTGGATTCTAACTGCCATTGATTACTTCACAAAATGGGTTGAAGCAATAACCACCAAAAAGGAAAACGACCAAGTGGTGATGAAGTTTTTGGAGGAGAACATTTTCAGTAGATTCGGATGTCCAGTCAAAATTGTGACTGATAATGCTAAGGTATTCAAATCTGCTCATTTCATTAATCTCTTTCAAACATATAATGTAATTTTATGACATTCCACGACATATCATCCACAAGGGAATGGATTGGCATAGTCTTAAAACAATACATTGGTCAGAATCTTAAAGACGACAAACACCAAAAAACAGAAGGTCTGGGATATGAAGTTGAAGTTTTCGTCTGGGTAGTTCAAGTCACTACCAGAAGATCTACTGGTAAGTCTCCCTATGAATTGGTTTATGGAACTCAAGCACTATTTCCTACTCAGTTGGCCAAACCAGTGATTTCTTTCCTTCAATAAGCTCAGGAAGAACATAATGCTCTGGTGAGAAGATTGAACAAATTAATTGAGTCAAGTGAAAAAAGAAACAAAATCAGGGATAACTTGATTTCTTATTAGGAAAATATGAATTCTATATTTGACAGAAAAGCAAAAGAAATTATCTTTCAAGTAGGATATTTGGTACTAAGATGGGACACCATAAGAGAAGAAAAGGGGAAGAATGGTAAGTTTGATCCTCTATGGTATGGTCCATACAGAATTACTGAGGTAAGGTCAAATAACACATTCATTTTGGAAGATCTAGATGGAGAATCAACACATATGCCTATGAATGGGAAGTATCTGAAACATTATTTCCAACATTAAAAGTTTAAGATTTCACCATTGTACATACCAGACTATTCATTGTTCATATATCATCAAACAATATTTGACTCCATGCCCGAAGTGAAGGCACTAATCTACGGTTCTTAGTGTTTCATGGCAAAAAACACTATCCACAGGTGGAGCCAGATGTTGTGGCTCATTTGCATTTTTCTTTATTCTATTTTCGAAAATACAAAAAAGCATATATTTAGAAAATATGACAAAATGTAAATCCTTCATATGCTATAAAATCATTTCATTTTTGTATATTGGTCGATTAATATGTTTTTCGAAAGCATGTGAAGGTGGGACCGACCATTCCAATTAACATCCATGCTAATCTTCGGCTGGGATTAAAAGAAGTTTGAATTAATGAAGATCAGTGGAAACCCACACGTACAAATAAACCGTAGGTTAGTAGAGAAGGTGCCTCCACAGTTGACTCCATTGACTGCCTGTTGATCAAGATCGATGGCTCACAATCACTACGGGAGCAGAACCCCGATTGATGCTCTGTACCCCAAAGCACCCCCGTAGTGATGTATACATCCAACTGGGACACAACTCATATGTCTAGTCATGGTGTTGTTACTTTTATGATCGAGCATTAAATTGGAATTAATGTTTGAAACTCGGTGCCATCTATTTAAGTTGTCAAAGTTTTCATTTTCCTTATTTATTTTCATTCCGAGTTGTCCAAGAAGTCATCCTAGTCACTGTAATTTCTTACCTCTGCGTCTAATTTTCTACCACCCTAAATTATTTCATGGCTAAGTAGTCTCTTTTGTCTAGCTCTTCTAGCTATATTCCTCTCATGGACACTGAACAAGACATTAGAGCTACTACCTGCATCGTTGAGCATTTTCCCTTCAACCAGTGAGTTCTTCTTAATGATAAAATTTGCCCTATCTATTGAGCCATGGTCAATTCCAGTGTTTTGTCTGCATGCATTCCCAAAACCCATATTTTTCCCGAATTTGTGCATTGGTTAGTGTCTGCATTATATCCCAGAAAGTGTTTTGTGATGAATTGTTTAGGGGAGAATGTTCTTCAAGTCACATCTCAGTTAGTCTGTCAAGCCCTTCGTTATCCTGAGTCTGAATGTTATGTCCAGTTCACTGACGAATCATTGGCAGCATTTTATGATAATCTTGGAGGACAAGATTTTACACAGGTTATCTTCTTTTTGAAGCCAAACACAAAACATTTTTCAGCAGATGATAAAGAGTTCCCATTGGAGATTTTTGATGCAAAAGTCCAACTAGTACTACAATCTTTGTAAATGATACTTGGAAAGGAGGATGATGCTCAAATTGACGGGTCAATGTTGGGGTTATTTACCTTGATGATGTAGCCTAAAGTGGTGTTGGATATTCCCTCTTACTGGCAAGAGACTGTTAACACTCGGCATATGAGCTTGTCCCTTACCAGGTCTTTCAAGTTTCCTTCACTGATCACTTATTTATTCTTGTATCAAAATGTCGAAAAATTTCTACATTTGGGGCTAAACATTATGGATGCAAATAAGAAAATACAGTCAGTAGTATTTTGGACAGATACAATAATAAATGAACTAGATGAGGGAGGGATGTTTGATTTTGCTGCTTATTTCATTCCAATTGCCTATAATTTTTTGAATGGAGTTCCTCCTCTATGTTTTCTGCCAAAATCCCAGGAGTTTCTTTAGTTAAGTGCTAATTGTAAGTTTGGGGATTAGTTTGTATATGATGATTATTCATAAATTAGATTATATAGAGCTAGGGTTGAACCTTATAGATTACCAAGCTTTGTCTCCATGAGATTGTTTTCATTGGAGTTTATTAGACAAAGTCTGAATGAAGATCAAGTACATTTTGTTCCAATGAAGAATGATCATTTATTTAAGTTGCCTATGTCTGTGGGACCATTCATAGTGAATTTGAGGCAAGCAGCAAATGAAGCTAACAGGATGAGAAATGGGCCCATGATCCTCACAAGGTAATCTCTAACAGAAGGGTTGAAAATGGTTATTCTACTTTTTTTCATGACAGTAGGCCTGAAGTAGAGAAGTTTGCTAACAAAGGTTTTATAGACTCTGTTAGTTCCAACATTCAGACTCCAATCATTTCTGAAAAATTAAGCAAAATAAGCAAAGAGAAATTTTTTGATTCTAAATATGAAGAATAGAGAGCTAAGAAGAAGGCTATATTGACTGAATAAATACCAAGCTCCCAGCCTAGTTTCCTTCTTCAATTAGGTGATGCTCAGAATTCACCAGCTTCACCATCAAGACATGGAGATTTTTCAAGATCAAGTTCCGTTGATCAAGCAAGTTTTTGCTCAAATTTTAGAAAAGAATCAGATGTTTAAAGCTAGCATGGAGACTCAATCTGAGTATCAGATTACTCTTGACCAAACTCGATTGTTGACTGCTATGGACTTAGAAAGGGACCAGTTTAAGATTTTTTTTTCTCACCCATCTGAAATGACAGTAGGGTCATCCAACAGTTTTAAAATTATTAATTTAATTGTTGCTGTGAAGAAGATCCCTTTACTTGAAAAAGTTAATTTGCATATGCAGACAGGACGATTGATTGTTGATGATCTAACCAAAACTAGTGCAGTTGCTCATAAAGCAAAAAATATGTTAGGAAAAGTGATCAAACAGTTAAAATTGGAGAAGGCTAATTACAGGGCTCTTTCAACTCAGAATGAAGAGTTGAAGAAGATAATTGTAAAAATTAGAGTGGATCCTAATGATAAATTAGTTGTACAGAAGTTGTTACAAAGTGTTAAGTCAAAGTTGAATGTATTGAATAATAAGTTAAATTTTCCTACTGGAGAACACATAATGGCAGCAAAGGTAGCAGAGGTAGAGAATGAAAAAGAAAGTCTCTTACAACAGTTGTAGAAAGAGGAGGAGATTTCTATGTTAAAGGAGTCTACACTTAACTTGCAAAGTCAAATTGATTCTCATTCTTGCACCATAGTCATGTCATCTGGAACTGATGATCCAACAACAATTTTGTCCCAGTTAAGCACAGAGTTGAAAATGGCAGAAATTGATCTTAAAAAGACTCGAAGAGAGCTTGATACAATGATGAAGATAATGCATGCCAAAGAAGGAGAAGTCAATAAGTATAAATCAGATTGCCAAATAGCTTATGATGAAATCAAGATTCTTAAAGAAAATCTGAAAGGAACATAACTCTGATTCAAGCAAAGGATATTGTATGGAATGAAATCATTGAATTCATGAAAACATCTTGGGAGTCCTTGACAATAGTTTCAGAGGAAAAGAGCATAGCCATAGATTCACAGGAACTGGTTATGGATGACAAAGAGAAGACTCTAAATAGAGCTTTATTCGCAAAGAAATTAGTTGATTTTATCAATTCAAAGACAGATCAAGAGCTAGAGGAAAATGAAATTAAAGATAGGACATTGTGTGTTCTAGAGATAAATAAGTTGATTGTGAAAAGTGTTTGCAAGAAGTTGGCAGAGAAGAAGTTGACAGAAATTAAACAATTTGTAAACAAATTTGATAATATACTTGACAAAAGGACTAGAGTTGGGCTACCATCATGGTGGGATCGCAAAGTCAGTCTTCTATCATGGGATTCATATGAGCCACTGTTAGTGCTAGAAAAGAGTAATATTGATAACACCCATCAAAAAACTGCAATCCTGAAAGGAGCTAGAGTGGTTAATTTCTTACAGATGCATTTTCAATTACTATGGATGTGTAATATTCAAAAAATTTAGCCTTCAACTAAATGGAATATTATATTTTGGTTTATCACTAGATAGGTGAATAAGTGGGTAGGGAGGCACATAAACCTCTTTGGAAGGAATAATAACACTCCTAATGTGAAAGGAGGAAGAATAAGCAACTAGATTAAGCACCTTTGGGTGTGAATTAGAGGGAATATATGTTGAATAGGTCAACTTTGACCAAGTCAACAACGCTTTCATGGAGGAGTGGCATTCATGATTAGACAACGCAGTTTTAGTGGAGGAAAAATTGCATGAGCTTGGTGGAAAGTATGGATGGGACCCAATGTGAGAAGTCTCACACACTATATATGGAGGGGATGGCAGCCATTGTTATTCATGTTTTATATTATCATTTGATATTGGTTTGTTTAGACTTTGCTTCCTTTTGTTGTTTAGCAGAGTTGTTGTGCTATTTAGCACAAGGGTGTTCCTAATCGTGAATCCCTATCTCATCCTCAGGGAAGGAGAGGTTCTTTGGGCTGTTTTTCCTCATTTTGGCATTCTGGCCAAGCTACCTCCTTCAGCTACAACGCAGTTTCTATTTAGAGCTGGCTTGTGTTGCAGGGTGCAGCAAAGGAGGATCACATAGAGTAATTTCTGGGCTTTTTTCAGTGGAGAGGTAGCCTATCCATTGGAGGATCAGAAAGGAGGGATATTGGGCATATTTTACATCTTTGGCAATAGGCCAACCATCTACCATCCCTCATAGAGTAGTCACAAGCTAGAACTGCGTTATTTTTGGAGGCAGTTGTTGGGAGGGTTCATTGAGCTCATCAGCAAGGTCTATTTCTGAGTAGAGGGATCATCCTTATATTTAGGAATACCATTGGATTAAGACATCATTATTTCATATCTTCCATAGCCTCATTCTCTTTAGTTCCAGTTTGCAGTGACATCTCAACCCCAAGGTTATTTGGCACATTGTATATTTCTTGGTATTTCTAGCAATATTTTCTGGGTTGGCTAGAAATCATGTATTAGAGCCCACATCTTCTTTTCTGGGCATTTATTTTGTTTCAATCAGCCATATTTCATTTATGTATGTTTACTGAAGCAGCTGCACTGATATAGACAGCGCTGTCACTGCTCTCTGGCATTCTATATAGTTGCAGCAACTCTTGTGTTAATTGTTCTGATCATTGGAGGCTCGTTCTTATTGCTTGAGTGGCTTAACCCTCAAGATATTTTTGTATAGAGTTGATGATATCTTAATAAAATGATGTATGCATATTTATCCCTCTTATGTCATGTTCAAATTTGTTGTGTTTTACCTTATTATGTCTTGTATTTATGCTATTTTTGTATCGGAGCATAATCTTGGCTCAGCCTATGCATTCAATACATTATGCCATTAGGAGAAGAAGCTTCTTATCATAGAAAGGAGAAGTTATACAGAAGAAACAAAGGCATGAATCCATTATTTGGAGAAATAAAGGAAAAGAGGATATCCCGGCTTCTTTTCCAAACTATGAAAAATATCAAGGAAGATATCAAGGAGATGAAAGGGGAGAGGTGTAGAAAAATTCCAAGAGGGTTTGAAAGTGAAGCAATCCCTAGATATTCACATGATGGGTGTGGACATCCAGCCACACATGTAGATCCACAGTGCAGTTTATTTCCCACATTCACTGCAAGAATGATGGAGGAAGAAGATGCACCAAGGGAGGATACCTTGAGTGACTATCTTCAGGAGTATGAGTCTCAATCATGGAGATTCAAAGAGCACTTGGACTTCCAAGGGTTTTTCCAACTCAAGGAAGACAGAATATCTAACAACCATAATAGAAGCAAGAGAGGTAGAATCTTTCTATCTAACTTTGATGGATCGTCAAAGTGCACATCCAAGGCTTGGGTGGAGGAGCTAGATTCCTATTTTCAGCTACACCAAGTCTCAGAAAAGGAGGCCATTAGAGTAGCAGCGCTGCACCTCAAAGGTATGGCCCATGATTGGTGGTTTATTAGTTCTACTTCATTTCATCATGCAAGTGTAAATAGTTATGCAGGGTTCACTAAGAAATTAGTGAAAATATTTGATATTAAACTTTGTGAAACATCTTTTGCTGAACCAAAAAACTCAAAACCTTTGCATGAGTTGGAGAGACTATTTTACCAACTCCACTCCATATTTCTGTTGAAGGGGATAAAAACATGCATAATACCTTGCCAAGGGTAAGATCCCCACTTCTTGAAGATCCCTCTTCTATAGATGAAGACATGGAGATTACTCCTTCAAGGGAATACCAAGATCAAGGGTCTCTCATTGATGGTGAGGCATTCTCAAATATTGATGAAGAGGATGAGCAAAGAAGAGCTAAGAACGTTGTACCATCAGGAGAAGATCCATCACCACATGGAGGTGGAAAGGGAGCCATTGCTTCCATTAGAGGAGCCCTTGTGTCTTTGCAAGGAGTTCCAAATGGTCCAACATGTGGGAACCAAAGCAAAATTCCGAAGCGGCATGTACCAGTTTTTGTGGATTGTGAGATGGGAGGAGAAGAAGAGAAAAAGGATCAGCATCAAGGAATGATGAGAATTCACCTTATCTATTTCAGGAGGTTTCTGCACAGAAGAAGGAGATTGTATTACGTAGTGAAACGAGGGACAAATCAGTCCACTCATATATACAGTCCACTTCAGACTTTGATGTCTCACTACATTTTGGAATTCCACCTAGGAGGCCACCAGATCTAGATTTGGTGAGAGACATCTTGCCATTTTCTCCACCACTCATAGATCCCAGAGAGGTGGATACTTTGGAGGGGTCTAGTACAACGCATAGACTTTGGTATAGACTCAAGGGCGGGGGGGGGGGGGATTCTCCCATTTTCAGCATTACCCACTCTCACTACATATTCTGTGGTGACATAAGTTGCTGCAGTGATGGAGGATGGCACCACCATGGTGCAAGGGGGTTGCTCCATGGATTGGGAGAAACAGAGGGTACTTCCTTTGAGGAAGGAATCCTCCATACATTGGAGTATATGGAGGCCACTCATGCTTATATTGGCCAAGATCAGGAGGTTATTTTTGGATGGTAGCTTCTCATGGGAGGCCAAATTCCAAAGGCCACCACTTCTACTTGAGCATGAGTAGCTGCATGATGGGCATGGCAGCACTTTGGAGGATGAATTTGGCATGATGGATGTCAAAGGAAAGGACAACAGCATGTGGGGAACTTCACATTTCAGATCTACATCGTTGTCTCTTAGGAGGGTTGATCCATATTGGAGGTCTCAACTTTTGGTAGAGTACTCCAAGGATCTTGGTGCTTGCATGATTCTTGATGACCCGGAAGGAGATGATAGATACATGGTGGATGATGAGGTCATCTATTCTTATGGCAGAGTCTTCTTGACTAGAGCTTCTGAGCTCAAGGAGAAGTTTCTACATGCAACACATGTGGACTTTCTTTCCATGCACTTTGATGCATATCATTCCTTGATGGAGGAGTTCACTTGGGAGGGAATCAAACAGGATGTATATCAACATATGGAGAGATGCATAGCTTAGATGATAATGGAAAGGTTGTCACAACCACTTCCATCCTCATTTAAAGTGAGGGAGAACTTACAATTGAGCCATTTTAGCTCAATGACCAAGGTACATGGTAGAGGATGTACATTTATGCATGATGATTTATACTTATTTACCTTTTTTGAGCAGCATATTGTACCAAGGAGGATTATTCTTTCTTGTATATGGTATTACGGTGTACTTGAGACCATTTGCAACATTGATGTTGGCCATTATATTGGTGTTTTGTGGGGGAGGCCACATGATTCTTGGTGTGCACCATTGGCACCATATCTTACATTTATGATCCTATATTATAGGATGATTGTGGCAGAAAACAAGTGGTTGAAAGGACACTTGTTAGACTTTGTTTTGAGGCAAGTAGGGGATGCACTGTGCTAGTTCCATATGTGGAACTATGATCCACCTTTCGGTTGTCATGTGGAAACTTGTTTTTATTTTCTTTTGCTTCCATATATTGATGATGTTCTTATGTTTATGGAAAGCTTTGTTGGGAGGGTGGCACAAGAGTTGAAGGTGCCCATTGGGAGTATGATTCTCCACACTTTATATATTGTATGTTCAGGAGAAACCATGGACAAACCATGACTGCTACACTGCATCTCTTGTCTTCATGTGGGAGGAGCCATTTGGAGAACTTGAGTTCTTGGGAAAGGCACTTCATGGATGTTTTTTTTGGTGGGGTGACTTGGGTCATTCTTGGAGGCCATAATATTTCGGCCCAAGATCAGCAGCAGCCCCATACATACCATAAATGGAGAGAGAAACAAATTGGGTGGAAAAATATAATCTCTCCATGCAGCCCCAATACATTGCATAAACCGGGGGTTGAGTATTTATTTGATGAGCTACCTAGAATGGCTCATTTCATTTGGATGATAGCATGGGTATGGGAGTCTCTCATTGGGAATGAGATCCCTTATGTTTTTCATCACTCCTACCTTGAGGAGGCTATTGGAAATCAAGAAGGTTTCCACTTACACCTTCCACTTTCTCATGATATGAGCCATTTGGTTTTGCATACTTGGGAGGAACCATTGGAGGGAAGATTTATTGCAGATTATTTTGAGCAGTGGTGGGGACTATTGATGAGGAGGCCGAAAGAGGAGGAAGGGAGGAATTTTTTTCCACCTTTACATTTGCTTAAGGACAAGCAACATTTTGGAGGGGAGGACTGTAATATTCCAAAAAATTAGCCTTCAGCTAAATGGAATATTATAGTTTGTTTTATCACTAGGTAGGTGAATAAGTGGGTAGGGAGGCACATAAACCTCTTTGGAAGGAATAATAACACCCCTAATGTGAAAGGAGGAAGAATAAGCAGTTGGATTAAGGACCTTTGGGTGTGAATTGGAGGGAATATATGTTTAATAGGTCAACTTTGACCAAGTCAAAAACATTGTCATGGAGGAGTGGCAGTCATGATGAGACAACACAGTTTTAGTGGAGGAAAATTTGCATGAGCTTGGTGGAAAGTATGGATGGGACCCAATGTGAGAAGGCTCACACACTATATATGGAAGGGATGGCAGCCATTGTTATTCATGTTTTATATTATCATTTGATATTGGTTTGTTTAGACTTTGCTTCCTTTTGTTGTTTAGCAGGGTTGTTATGTTGTTTAGCACAAGGTTGTTCCTGATCAAGAATCCCTACCTCATCCTTAGGAAAGGAGAGGTTCTTTGGGCTGAATTTCCTCATTCTAGAATTATGGCCAAGCTACCTCCTTCAGCTACAACACAATTTCTGTTTAGAGTTGGGTTTTGTTGCAGGGTGCAACAAAGGAGGATCACATAGAGCCATTTCTGGGCTTGTTTTTTAGTGGAGAGGTAGCCTATCCATTGGAGGATCAGTAAGGAGGGCTCCTGAGCATATTTTTACATCTTTGGCAGTAGGCCAACCATATACCATCCCTCACAGTGCAGTCACAAACCAGAACTGTGCTATTTTTGGAGGCAGTTGCTGGGAGGGTTCATTGAGCTCATCGAGAGGGTTTATTTCTGAGTAGAGGGATCAGCCTTCTATTTAGGAATACCATTGGAGGAGGAAATCATCATTTTAGATCCTTCATAGCCTCATTCTCTTCAATTCCAATTTGCAGTGACATCTCAACCCCAGGGTTATTTGTCACATTGTATATTTCTTGGTATTTCTAGCAATCTTTTATGGGTTGGCTAGAAATCATGTATTAGAGCCCACATCTTCTTTTTGGGGATTTTATTTTGTTTCTATCAACCATATTTCATTTATGTATGTTTACAGCAGTAGCTACATTGATATAGACAACTTTGTCACTGTTCCGACATTCTATATAGTTGCAGCAACTCATGTGTCGATTGTTCTGGTCATTGGAGGCTTCTTATTATTGCTTGAGTGGCTTAACCCTCAAGATATTTTCGTATATTGTTGCTAATATATTAATAAAATTATGGTTGCATATTGATCCCTCTTGTGTCATGTTTAGATTTTTTTTGTTTTACATTATTATATCTTGTATTGCTGCTATTTCCATTTTGGAATATTATAGGATGGTAAAGACTTTGTTCACAGAACAACCTACTTTCAAAAATATCACTGCCTTCAGATTAGAATATCACAATTTGGTCAATTCTCCCAAAACCAGCATAGAAATCTGGAGGAGGTGCATAGCATGGATGACTTATTCACCGGGTGACACCTCAACATCTCAGAAGGAAACGTCAGCAAATCCAGAGAACACAGTGACAACCAATCAAATTCAAATTCAGCAAATAGATTGATGCTTTAGTTTTATTTACCTTTTTGTTAAAATATCAATGTTGTAATGAAATTTTTAATTTCCATGTAATAGGTAGTTTACATAGTTCTAGGTAGTTCGAACAGTTCCAAGTAGTTCTAGCAGTTACAAACTGCTTTTATATTTTATTTAAACAAATGAGAAAGAAAGAGAAGGGTTATGAGTTTTGGACCTTTGGATGACTGTAAATTTTGTACTTAATTTTCTAAGAAAATAATGAAAGAAGATCAAGTGTCTTGCGCCTGTTGATGTTTATTTGTGTTTCCAGTTTCATTCTATGTTTATTCTTCTTTGAATGAAGTGAAGTAATGTAGCTGCAAGTATCTTTATTACATCTGTAAGTAAGAGTTAAATAACCTTAATTTGCACTCCTTCACTCCAACTATTCTATCTACATAAATTTCTTCCAAGATTTGAAGTGATAGATTTTGTTTCTTAGCATATCATTTTAATTTTCCCTTCCAGTTCTTCTTTTCATTCAAATATCAACAGTTAATGGAATTGTGAAGTCTTTCATTATATCAGATTATTGAGGGTATTAAAGAATTAATTTCCAAATGTATTAAACAAAGACCATCTTATATCATAATTTTGTGACGTACATTTATAAAATGTCTTAAGCATTGATTCCTTACCACAGACAAGGGATTGTCTCTTGAGATACAAAAAGGAACCAAGTAAAGGAATTGGATTATCATATGCATGATAACTTGTTTTTCCATCTTTGTAAGCTTTGTATTCCACGAGAGGAGAGATTCAACATCATATGGTAAGCACATACTTCTCTTATTGCTGGTCATTTTGGTGTAATTAAGACGGTGTCACAACTACAAAGTTATTGTTATTGGCGTCGTATGCTTGAAAGTGTGTCACGTTTTATTAAAGTATGTTCGTTATGTGCTGTCAGTAAGCCTAGAAATAGAAAGTTTGGATCATACACACCACTTCCAGTACCTTATCGTCCATGGTAGAGTGTTTCTATGGACTTTGTTGGAGGACTTCCTAGGTCGAAAATGAATCATGTTTATCTTTATGTAGTAATGGATAGGTTCAACAAAATGAGTATTTTAATGCCATGTAAAAAGAAAATTATATCTGAACAAACTACTTAGTTATTCTTTTAGAATGTAAGGGTGCATTTTGGATTACCCACATCCATTATTAGTGATCGAGATTCTCGCTTTGTTAGGAATTTTTGGTCAAGCTTGTGGGGACTCATGGACACCAAATTGAAAAAGAGTATAGCATTTCATCCGCAAACAGATGGTCAAACAGAGGTGGTGAACATGATACTGATACATCTTCTTCGTGGTTATTGCAGTAAGCATCCTAAGTTGTGGGATGAAAATTTGCACTATATTCAACATGCTTACAACTGGGCCAAGCACTCTTAAACTCAAACATCACCATTTGAGGCATGTTTTGGATACTTACCTAAATCTCCTTTGGATTTCATTTTTGGGAAAGATGTTTCTATTGAAGGTCATCGTGACATATAAAAATCTAAAAATTTCATTGAACAAATCCAATTGGTACTTCAAGCAGTTCAAGAACAACTGGAAAAGAGTCAAGTCAAGTACAAAATAAGGCACGACAATCATCGTGTATATCACAATTTCCAAGTTGTTGATGAATTTTGGCTTCACATTAGTAAAGAAAGGCTTCAAGGAGAAGGTAAAAAAATGAAACCAATTTGATATGGTCCATTCAAAATTGTAGAAAAGATTGGTGATAATTCCTTCAGGCTGGATTTGCCTTCATATATGCAAATTTATGTTGTTTTTAATGTTGAGAATTTAAGGTTGTATGAGCCTCCTTTGATTGAATATCAAATAGAGAGTTCAAATTCATTCTACTGAGGATTTCTCTCCTGAATACCTTGACGAACTACAACAAGACACCATTCTTGATAGAAGGGCAAGGACTTCAAAACGAGGAATGTGGAGTACTGTCGTGTGGGGCTCAAAGGAAAAAATCCAAGTAAATCCAAATGGATCGAGATTGGAAAGGTGAGGGAATTGTAACCTCATCTACTTGAAAACTGAAAGTGATCTTTTGGGGTCCAAAAGCTTGCAGTGGGGAGGAGTGATCTGGTGCTCAAAACTGAAAGTTGTCGGAATGGCTAAAAACATGTGTGGTTGCGTAGATCTCGTTGTTATGAATCTGGCGCAATTCGTTTCACGCAAAACTGACACTGCATTCTCCCAAAAATGAGTTCTATTCGTTTTCCCAAAC
Organism: Pinus albicaulis; assembly: GCA_034641835.2. Lineage (NCBI taxonomy): Eukaryota > Viridiplantae > Streptophyta > Pinopsida > Pinales > Pinaceae > Pinus > Pinus albicaulis. The sequence goes on along the minus strand of CM076583.1, from coordinate 1,238,727,360 downwards.
ACGCAAATTTTGACAAAAAGATGTGTAGCATGCCCAGTCAGCAGTCTGTACAACTGACTGGGCTAGCTGACTTTGTAGGGTGACTAGGCTTCAAGAGTCAACGGAAACATGAAAATTTTAATTTTCTTATTGGGACGACTGGGTCATTTTTTATTGGTTATTGGTGTTTTTTATGTGGACCAACCATATGTCACCATGCGGCACCTCGATGGCAGCTAAAATTTATGCAAGGGTCAAGGTGAGGTCAGTCAGAAGGGGTCGAACCCATGACCTCCCAGCAACAAACCACTGCATATAAAATTCTGTTGCACTTTGTGACTTAACCATATAAGTCATGAGGTTATATTTGAAATGTAACAGTGGCACATTTGGAAAGGGGGTTTGAGCTAAGGCCTAGCCCCTGGCCATCCCAGTGCCACAAGATCGTAGGCAGGGGGCCGGGGGCTAGTCCCTAGCCTGCCCCCGTAACAATACCATAACACTAACCACGCATGTGATAGCCAAACCTTACCGTCGTTGTCAACCAAACAGTCTGTGCCCAAACCGCAGTTGTAAACGATAACCACTAGTCCACCATCCCATGTGAACGCGCCAACCGTGATGGCCAGCCTCATAACCATCATAATCATTAGCCCTAACCCACCATGTGAGCACCATAGTCTGCCAACCCATGACCTTCAAGTGGACCACCAGAGGAGGGGGCGAGCCCCAGGTCCTATGGGACCCCACATGACCAGGTGCGTGCACAGATTTCAGGGGCTTATTGGCTAAACTAATTGTCCTTCAATTTTTCCCACTAAGCAGAAATCCTGCCAAATTTGGAGAGTAGTTTCCGCACTCGGGGAACCTGTGCTAGGTTTGGGCTGAATTGTGGGGAGTTTAGCTGCAGAATTGGGGAAAAGAGAGAAAGAGGCATAGCTTTCTTTATTTTTAGTTTTTTTTGGGAGCAGAAAGAGGCTAGATAGGAATTTTTTATAGCTCTGAAGTTGTTGGAGCAGGTTTTGAAGCCATTTGAGCACTGTAAATCATCGTAATCACCATTTTATGAGCACAATGAAAGAGGGTCAAGCATTGGAATCTAGACCAGGAGACGTAGCCGAGGAGGGGTGAAATCCTTCATCACTTGTTTTTTTTGTGGTTACTATTATGGATTTATTTCTCTGTTATTTCTGCAATTTATGACTTAAATTTATGTTTAAATGTGTAAATAATTTAACTTAAGTACTTCAAAAACTCATTCAATTTACTTGCAATTTATAGAATCCTCAAGCACATACACATACATATCATGCACACAAGCTTTAGAGTGTGCCTATAGATGATGAGGTGTTCCCACAATGTTGATACATGCGCATAGAGATGAAGTGTGAAAAATGGCCAAAGATGATATCATTGATGTTTGATGTCTCCAACATCACAAAGCCTATGCCACTCTTGAGCTTAAATATGTGTGTCATGCAATGATTGGTTGTTATTTATCCACTTTGGGATATAGGTCTGGCTATGAATGGAATTTATATATATGTTAACATTATGTAGATTTTCACAATTATTCACATTGCAAGATGATTTTTTGGACAAAAAATGTGTTTGTTAATTTAGTTTATCTAACATTTCAAGTGGAAACTCCACCCATCATCAACGACATAAATCTTTGAGATGATGTGAACAAGTGTCGTGAGGAGAATAAATAGAACGGGGAAGAAATTAGTCATCATGAAAAAATGAATTAATTGTTAAAAATTATTGAAAATGATTAATTTTTCTTAAAAAGGAAACCAAATCAAAGGAAGGGGAGGAATGAATCAGTCATCCTCCCTTGAACCCTTCATTTAACAACATCTCATTCTCCAGGCCCCCCAAATCCCCAAAATTTATGGCCAACCTAAGATTAAAAAATCTTGTGTTCCCCTTAGACCCGTTGCTAGTGCCATATGGGCCCCAACCCACACCCTTGGTCACTTCTTAGCCAAAATTATCTAATATTTTATTGTATATTTCCCCTCTTTCATTAAATATCCCTTTGATTTCATTCTCAAATAAAAGAAGATTCATATGGATGAGAATGACATGATGGTTAGTTTTGATGTATTGTCCATGTTCTCTAAGATCCGTGTTCTTGATGCCATCTCAATTTTCCCTAAGATTGTAGATTTTGAAACCATAAACCTTATAAAATTATGTGTTTCTTCCACTTTATTCTCATTCAAAGGAACTATTTATGAACAAACTGAAGGCACTACCATGAGATCCTCCTTATCCCCAGTCGTAGCCAATGTCTTTGTAGAACACTTCAAAACCTTGGCACCTAAAGCCAAAGTGTTGGTTTTGATTTGTAGATGACTCTTTTGTCATTTAGCCTCATGGACTACATTTGTTTCATGAATTCTGCGCCCATATTAATATTATTTCTTCCCATATTTAATTCACTATGGAAATATAATCAAATAAATCCCTCCCCTTTCTTCGTGTCCTTGTAACCCGTCTTCCTAATGGTTCCCTAAGCCACCAGGTTTATAGGAAGAAGACTCATATTTATCAATATCTTCATGCCCTTTCTCATCATCACCCTTGTCATAAATATAGTGTCCTTACGACCCTTATTTCTAGAGCCCTTATTATTTATGATCCTCAATTCCTTAATAAAGAAAAGGCCCACCTAACACAAGCCTTCAAATCCAATGTATACACCACATCTTAAACAAATAAAGCTTTACATAATGTCAAAAGCCCTAAACCTAAATACTTGGAACCATCTCCCCCTAATGTGATCGTTACTCTTCCTTATATTAAAGGGAATACATGTCAAATTGTTAAGATTTTATCTAAGACAACTAAAAAAATTGTCTTCAAACCCTACAAAACCCTTAAACATGTATCCCAATCATCCAAGGATAAATCGGACCCCTTTCTATATTTTGGTGTTTATTAGGTTCCCTATTCATGTGGTAAATCCTACACCGGTCAAAGTGGTTGATACTTTCGAACCCACATCAAAGAGAACATAACATATATCACCCATAATCACATCCCTAAGCCATCCATTGTCGGTCACTCATTCAAAACTCAGCATCTTATCTATTTTGATCAAGCTAATATATTAGCATTTTTTCATTCTCATAATCCTCGAATCATTCGGGAAGCTCTCAAAATTGAAAAGAACCCTAACAATTTCAATAGGGAAGATGGTTACAACCTAAGTCGGTCTTGGAACCTTGTTATCCATCACCTATCCCAATAATTCTTCTCTTTGGTTTTTCGCTTTTTTGTTTGCTCCCCTTTGTTCTTACCTTGTTAGCTTTCTCTTTAATTTTTATCAAGGAAAGTTTTAGGGGAAATTTTTTGTTAATTTCCTATTTTTTTAGACATTTTATGAAGAAAAAAAATGCATCCATTTGATTAAAAATTCACCTATTTTTTACATATATATGACTAAATGGATGATATTCACAAAAAAAAATTACCAATTTTAATAGTAAATTATATGTTATTAATTGAATATTCGCCTAGATTCTATCTGTATGAATTTTCAAACCAAAATATTTGCCTATAATACTATCATAGAAAAATATTTGAATCCTTAAAAATTACCCTTGCTATCATTCTTTGATTTCATTTTAAATTTTGCATTTATTATCTTTTACCATTTTTTCTTTATTATTCTAAATAATAATAATAAATAAATAAAAAAAATTTATTTTAAAATTTTATTTTAATTCCACACTCTAATTTTAATTTTCAACACAATTTAAATTTTGATATCTTGAATTTCAATTTTCTATTTAAAATATTTTTAAATTCACTATTATTCTCTAACTCTTCTTTTGTTTTTTAAATAAAAGGACTTTTTTCTCACACTATTATATCTTTAATATTTTTTTCTCCTATATCTTGATCTACCATCATTTCAATTCAGAATATTTTTTTTCCAAGTCTATCATTTTTCCATTTGAAGGATGATCATGCAAAGATAAGTTTATATACCACTAATCAACTACAAGTTTCCTCCTAGATTTCCCCATACAACCATATCAAAAGGTATTATATGTTGATCCATGCATCAGAAAATGTTATCAAATGTTCTATGTCACTCTTGTGGTACTCTGACATTCTATAGGTTTGGTAAACCTTGCTCTAGTGTCTATGGGTTTGTACATTATAACTGGATATTTAGACAATGGTCCTTCCTAGGACAACTAAGGGGTTTACTCCTTGTACTCATAAGAGATAATTCGTCTTTGTCATTGTTTATTCCTAAGACTCCTTATTCTCTAAGAGAACATCTATTATTCAAAGTCTTTGGTTCACTTATATTTTGAAGGGGACATATAGGAGCTAATATATATTTAACTGTAGCGCTAAGGTTTTACTCCTTTATTTGTTCAGTCATCTAAATTATTGATGTTTGGAATTATACTCTTTTCATTCATTTTATTAACTCTACACATTATAATTATATGCATAAATTGTGTGGATCTGTCACATACCCATTAATATGTATCTTACCAAATTACTTGTGATACAAGTTCACTAATATGGCTTTAAGCTAAATTTATAAAAACTATTTAAGTGATTCCTGTTTGGAGAGATTACAATTCATACTTGGGTATTCTTCATTTGTTTTAAATGATCTGAATTAGTGTATCTCATCCATTATTAAGGACATAACCACTTTTATGTTTATATGTGCCATGGTATGAACCTTTAATATGCCTAAAGGAATATGATTCTTTTATATTTTCTATTTACATTATCCTTACCACAGGTGTCTCCACCTAGTAGGAACTTAATTTATTTCACCTATGCATGGTACATATCTGTAGTTTGAGAATTAATTTGAAACTATTAACTAGTTCGAAAATGGTGAAAGTAATACGAAATAATCCTTTACATTGAGTTTTGATGAACTAGAATGTTCGCTTTAATTTACCTTTACACCTAGAGATCCTACAATGGTTACTATCCTGTCATTCATGTGAATCCCATGGGAACTTGGGTATGGTTATCCCAACGACGGTATCAATTCCTTGGCCTCAATCCAATGGTGGAAATTTCATCTGGCGAAACTATAGTATTTACTTTTTCCTTCTGTAATTCCACTTTTCCATTTCGTTTCCTCTCTCGCGTTGTAGTGAGTAACACTGACACTAAAGGCTTCATTTCCCTTGTGTCGACGTGTAGTGGCGGAAAGGATCCTTTTCCACATGTAACACCTACTCGACCACATTCATTACCTCCAACATTGAACTACATTGATCATCATAGGTATGTTAGTGAGTTTTTTGTTTTTTTTAGTATTCAGGTCCTTTCAGTTTCTCTCCTTTTTGATATCATGCCAGAGTTCCCCTAATGGTGTATCTTATTAGGCGTGGGGCAGTTGATGAAATGTAAGCATGTCTTATTCCCTGCCAGAAGTTTCTGTTGTCGAAGGGTTTTCGATTCGATTTGGTTGACTTTGCAAATATTTATGGTAACTCTCTTCGTCATTTATTTTTTTCTTCAATTAAGTTTCGAATAGGATTTTTTTTCCCCTCTTTATCATAATCCTAACCTTATGTGAAAAACAGGTTCAAGACTTAGCTCGAGTGTTCGCTCGTTCCAAATACTCCTTGGTAAAAAAAAATTCTTTTGTTTTGTGGTTTCGACATCGAGCATGATTCTCAAGCAGAAAACTTGTTCGCAATTTGGAAAAGAGTTGAGGTTTTATCTCTTGAACCCGGGTCTAAGTGTAGTTCTGACATAAATGCAACTAATTTATAGTGGTTTCTGATGTTGAGTTCTTAGTCACCGAATTAAAGAGGTCGCTTACACTTTGACACTCCTTTGTGCACAGATGAGGCATTAATAGACCGTTATTTACACATTTTATTTTTCCCCTTTATCTATACTTTTTATTATGTGTGTGTGTGTGTGTGTGTGTGTGTAATTTTCCTCATATGTGCAATGTAGTCCCTTGTTATGAGTTCCCTAGCCAAGTTTAAGGTGGTTCACAAGGGTTGGGATTATTTACCTGTATTGAGGATTATTTCCTTTCGTGGCAGGATTTAGGGGAAGGTATTCCACTTGAGTTTCCCTTCCAGCAGGTATTCTAGTCATTAGTTTCCTTAATTATATCACCTATCCCTCTTGTTAAATTTGACTTTTCCGAAATCGTTAAATTTTCTTCTTGTTCTCACAAATTGTGCATTTTTATGTTTCAAGTATCACACCCAAATCCAAACCAAATTAGATCATATGCATACTAGTCATGATGCCTTTACAACACAAGGTTCTCATCCCTTCTATTCTAACGATTTCAGGTCGACTCCCTAAACATTATAATAAGCATGACATCTCTATTCCAAATGATTATGCTAATGCACTCACCATAAAAAAACTTGAAATGAAATCCTAGAGTTGTATATTGATGGTTGTCTGTTGAATTCATAAGGGTTTTGGCTCGAACTTAAAATTAACTCTGAAGTTGTAATTTTTTTTTTTAGTTATCTACAAAACTTTGTTTTGTTTGTTCTGGTGATTGAGCGAAATTTGTTATCAATATTATTAGATGAGGGAGGATACCTGGATTTATTTTTGTTATAATCCGGAGGCACTGGTCAATATTTTTTTCTTGTTATTTACGTGTAAGTTCCATTAGACTCCATTAATGGTGTGGATATATATTACTCTTAAATTTGAGTACCATGGGGTCTGTAGCAATTGTTTCCCCTCTATGCATGCATGTAATAGCTATAATATCCTAAAAAGATTTTTTAGCGTTTTTACTAACTTCAATTTGGTTAAGAGCTCAACAGCTCATGCCTTATAGTTGTATTGATCTTAGCAACTAAGTCAATTTGTTTTGTAAATACCCATGCTTATTTCCTTCCATGCTTAATCATGTACTTGTATAGTTAGTACAAGAAAAATTTGCAGGAGTAGTTATACTTTACACATTATATTTCAATAACTGCAAGGTTTCTAACTTGTCCTAAAATTCTTTAAGCACTCGTCAATTCCTTTCAATTATATTATTTTCCAAACATTGTTAAGTCATTTTTTTTCTTTCTAAAACTCGTCGCCTACAAAGGTTATCATCTAGTGGAACATGACAACAATCCTCTCCTTTTTGTGTAGTATTTATTTCCTAGAATATGTATCTTTAATATACCTAAGCCTTTTCTAGATCTATCACTCTTATGCTAGGTTATTCCCTTCCCCGCGAACATACAGAACAAGTTCCATCTAAGGAAGAACATAATTAATGACACTTGTCATAAACACATCATGGATAAAATTAAAGCCCGATCAATCCCATAAATATTTCTTAAAGTACTCTTATATTTCCTTCAATACTATTCAACATACTTTAAACTATATCTGCTTCATACTTCATCAATTTTTTTCTCACAAAATCATAATATTTTCAAATTGATCATCTATATACTTATATAGTCAACCTCATTATTACATTTCACCGAGCAGTGCCTACATAAATATTTCAGTTTCCTATGTGAAACTATTTAGCCTATATTATCGTTAACACCCTAAGTATAAATTTATGCAAACCATCCCCTATCATCCAGAATATACACAAATTTCTTGTTTTAATAGGCAACATAATTTCAACGAAACTATAATCCCAACCAGAATTTAATATGCGACAAAATTTCAACAAGATTGTAGTCATAACAAGAATTTAATATGAAGCTTAATTCCTACGAAACTATCATCCTAACCATAATTATTGCTAGAAATTTACTCAAGAAATGAGCATATTCCTCCCGACCACGAACTGTATCCCCCAGTTCTCCCCTGACCTAAGGCTTCCTTGCCTCTGAAATCAACAACCCTTTTGATTCCTTGATGGTTTTTTTTTTTATAGATTTCCTTCCCAGTAGATTTTTAGAAGCGCCCTACTTTAAGGTCTGCTAGCTTTTTGCCTAGGCCCTTTTTTTTCGAAAATAAGTTTCTTTTTTTTTTCTTTAAAGCACACCTTTCTCTCCTACAGTGCTTTATTCCACCACACTTAGTATTTCTCTCCAACTAAGTGATTAGCATCATCTTTCTCTCCCATGATGTTAATATTTTTAAATTATTTTCTCCTAGGGAATTTTTAGGATAATTTTTTGGAAGGTCCATGTCAACATAACCACCAATAGCTTTTTCTAAGCTAGTAAGAAGTATTCTCGTCTCTAGTGCTCTTTCCTGAATTATATCCCAACAATTTATTTATTAACTCAAAAAATAATAAAAAATTACATCATCACATAACTTCCATCATGACTTCCATCACCATTTACTCACATAAGCGTTCAATTTCTAGAAATAGTAATTGTTTAAAAAGCAAATCCATAGGAGTGTTACATCCCACCCCCCCTTGAAATAAACATCGTCCTTGGTGTTTCCTTAATTCTATTTCTTTAAAGAGGAGAAGGAATTGCATCCTACATTTCTTATTTCATTTCCACAGTATTCATTGCACTTTATTTTAAGCGATGGTTCAGTTCCAGAGTAAAGCATACTCTTGTCTTTCATTTCAACCTCATTTTCTAGCATGGTTTCATACATGCTGACCAGGTGCTTCCCATTTTAATTCTTGCATCCCATCATAAGATTATCTACCTGCACCCAAAAAATCTATCCACGTGCACCAAAAAAGGTCAGCAACATTAGTATAGCATCATAACAATACAATAGTTAATTTGGTACATTTGTTCACAACTAAGCCAAGTGAAATGGACATTATTTAATATGGAATTCAAAATATGGAATTGTCAATTTCCCTTCATATCACTTACATAAAGAAAATGATAATTAAGGGATTGTTTGCAACATTCTATTTTATGTTGTCATTTTGATATCATTGTATCAAATATGCATCTATCCTACATACCTAAGTCACAGGACAACCTACTTTATTTGTTATTTCCTTGGTTATATTGTTTTCAATTCCACCCCAAAGTGGACTTAGTTAAGTCCACCTTGGTTTTTTTCCCACTTGCATCATACCTATTCACAGCCACCAACCCTAAACCTCAAAAGTATGAGAAAACAAAAAATATAGAATTCATAATACTAACCCAAGTAACTATGGGTTGTCTTGAAAAACTCAAGTTTCATGGCCAAAACAACAATTTTAACTTCACGTATCTACAACATTGTTTTTCCATTTTTACCACTTATCCACTACTTTTATTTTACTCACTCCCATGAGTTTTTCAATTTTTCCTACATTGTAGGTTATTTATGAATATTATGTGTATCTTACTCATGGGTTTAACTATGGGGTCTTTTCCCTTTGTGTTTTTATGTGCATTCGATGTTTTAACCCACAAAATATTAGTATAGTTGTTTCCATCTCGAACATTTTCACACACATGTACACCTCTCTCTCTCTCTCTCTCTCTCTCTCTATCTCTCTCTCTCTCTCTCTCTCTCTATATATATATATATATATATATTAAAGCAATACATCAACTATCAACAATTAAGTTTAGGGATTTTGTTTCATGTTATGGGTTGCACCATTCAACCATAAACTTCTATTTTTTCTTATTAACTGCTCCAGAAAATTCATTTAACATTCCCAATTTAACTAATTGCATCATTCCAACCAACCTTTTTTATGGTAATTTTAGTTCACTAAAAAAAATCTAATTTGTGGAGTTTTTAATGAAACTACACACTAATCCTAATTCCCATACAATTTTGATACCATTGATTCTCGAGATTGATGCCAATCAAGGTTTTCTTTGCCCTTTTTAGGGCCTATTAAAATTCATGTTTTTTTGCACTCTTGATTTTAGCTTCGATCCATTTGACTCTTATCCATTTTACTGTAAGACAAAAATTTTCTGCATTTTGTTTTTCTTTTGCACTATATTTGAGTGCCTTTGTGTTTTTCTAGTTCTTGGGCTAGTTAAAATGCCACTATTACTATATTGTCAATGTGATAGTCTCCAATTATTCTACGTAGTTTTTCATCTTCGTGATTGATTTTTTTCCTTTAACCCCAATATAAGGCAGTATTCTATCTTGTCCCACGTATATATCACACATTTAGTAGGTCTTTCACATATAATTGTCTACATTTTTCCCAAGATATCCTCTTTGTTACACAGTAATTTGTCATTGTCCCTACAATCCCCATCTCGCCCATTGGAGGGTCATTTATGTGACCAATAAACAGTGTCATGCCTTGCAAATACCATCATTGCATCCCTTTCCATGAGGACAACAATTCTTCTGTTGACCATTTACTGAGCAGACCACTAAAAACACCTGTTTTTGCCTTAGCGCTGGTAGCCAATTATGCCCTCGCACCAATGAGGAAAATTAACACTGAGCATGCGCCAGTCGGTGCTCTGTCCCAATTAAGCACCCGTGCCAATCTGTTTATGGAAATTTTTTTAAAAATAGAGGCGAAGTTTCGATCACAACAACTTCGTGGATGAGTCATAGGGAGTGGTTTGACTGAATAACCACGACCTTCCTCCTTTGGCCTCTTTTTTCCACCTTATGGGGAAACCTCCCAAGGGATAAGGCCTCCCTTCCACTATTGTAGGGATCCCAAACTCCTCCTCTCCTCTGTAAATATAGCCATCTTCCATTGATGTGCTAGTTGAACATGTTCTGGTTGAACAGATAGCTGAAAAAGTTAGCATAGAGAGGAAGTAATTATAACTTCGGGAGAATAGTTCAGAGTGTGATTGTTTGTGTGTGTTGAGAACATAGTGAGATCTTGGACCTTTGTTCATGAGGGTGTGGCAAACGTGCTTGGATACAGCCGCCGGGAGATAGCCTCAAATTTAGGCTTGGTTGTAAACTCCCCTTGTCTTTATCATAATAAAATGCATCTAATGTTTATCTTCCATTCTTGTTTACAATTATAATGAGATTTCTAGCATTCCTTGATCAGTTAGATAGGTTGTAATTGTTTTATGTTTGTCGTGGTGTTACGCTTGTCGTGTTGTCTTGACTGTCTTTACAGGTAATCGAACGTTGGTAGCAGCGTGCATCGAGCTTGGGAAGAGCGACGGATCAAGTAGCTTCGACGGAAGACGACAACATAGCATCAGAACAAGGTAGGTCATCTTGCTTGATATGAATTTCATTTACAATCTAGGAAGGTATATGTTAGTACGTTCCTATAGTTGCTAGACCCACCCTAGGGCTAGAGGGATCGCCTCTGTCCGCAGAGGGGATTTACCTGGACAAAAAATTGGCAACTCCGCTAGGGAGTTTCCTTTGAGTTTGTCACTCTTTGAGGTCTTAGTCATTCAATGGATTTAGTCGAACGACCATTTCCCTGTTTGTTCCTATGTTTTTCATCAATTACAATCGTTTAGTTTTTTATTGAAGTGGTGAGTCTGGTCTTGGTTGGAAGAAATTCTTTGTTTTTTCCTGTTCAGGCATTGGCGCTTTTATTTTTTTGACAGTCGCACCAATTGGCGCTAGTTATCAGTTAGCAACCCGTGCCAATTGGCCATTGGCACTATTTTTCAGTGGGCAAGTCGCGCCAGTTGGCGCTAGCTTCACCCACCAAATTCGTGTCAATTTCAGGGTGTGTGAAAAATTGAAGTTTTTTCCCTAAATCCTTCACCAGTGTGTCTTTCCCTTCCTGTCCTTTTCTCTGTATGATTTACACATTCTCCCCTTTACTTTTTCACTTGTGAGCATAGATTACATTGCTCTTTGTTCAACTGAAAAGTCTTCTTTCTTGATTGCTTGATGTAAAAGGGAATGAATGCCTTGTTTTGAGCTCATGCTTTGGAAGTCCTTTTTGTGCTTGACCTTGACATATGTCTTGTAGCCTTTTGAGGAATTTCGTTACAAACTGTTTAAAACAACGATTGCATTCTTAGTGTGGTTTTGCATCCCTTTTGCATTCATCCTTCCATTAAGGAGATTTGCGTTCATTTAGTTTTCATCTCAAAGTTTTCTTTTCGTTAAAATGCATTAGATCACATTGCATTGAAAAGTATTTTTGAGATTTATCATTGAACTTAGATCACATTGTTTAATGATTGAAAGCTAAAAGTTGCATCGAGTGCATTCTCTTTCATTAAAACCATGCATTAAGTAGATTCTCGTTTCATCGAAAAATGCATTGAGTGCATTCTTATTCTTTCAAAAAAAGGGAAATTGTGCATAGATTACAATTGCATAGTTTTCAAAAAAGAGGATTTTGCATAGATTACATTGCATAATTCGCATCGTTGAATGTTTTAGACTACTTTTGGATAGTGAAAGTCATCTAGTTTGGAAAACGTTTCGTTTTCAGTGTTGTTGTTTGTTGCATCATTGTTTGGAACTCTTCCCTTAACTAGATAACATTCATCGAATTGAAAGATTTCTTTCCTCATATAGCTGCATATAGGAGATTGTTAGATGACATGCGGTAGGGCCTTGAAACCGAGACATAATTCAAGATCAACTTTAAAATTTATTGAATTAACCTAAGGAAACATTGAAACCTAACGAAACATTTAGAGGTCTAGGCTAGTGACATGTTCTGGCGTCGTTAAACCTAGTAGCTGTCGTTCGCCATCTGGCTTTAGACAGCGCTAGTACGGACTTGTGCTCCCCGTACCGTCGAGTATATAAAGGGAGACCCTTCTAGGTTGCAATCCTTTATCCATAGGAAGCCGAGTCTGCCGCCTTGTACCTGTGATACACCGAACACAACATTCAGGGAGACTACTTGCACGTACGTCAAGTCCTTGGTCATTTCTGTTTCATTTGATTACCAAGGTGTATATGGCAGTTCACGGGAACCTAGTACACCCTTTTGCCTAGACTACCTGAGTAGTCATTTTCAATCTTTACTGACTCCATAAATTTGAAAAGATCATCAAGCACTGGTCCTTTCATGCTTGTTTCAACTTGAAAGTGGTAGAGTCACCTTTTGCTTGTTTCTCGACTCTTAAAATATGAAACAACAGAGTCTGGTTTTAGTGTCTTAAAAGTTAATTGCCCACGAAATATTCCTAGTTAGAATTTTTGTCCTTAGTGTTTTATTTCAAGGTCGTTTCCGATGGCCACTTTTCCAGAGTTTTCCAATCAAGGAGTCCCCTTTGAAGGGAGTCCTAGCCCTTTTCCTGCTTTAGGAAATATTGGTGCTCCTTATATGGCCACGTTATCCTTCCCTGGGTTAACTGTTGGGTTTCCTGTTTGGTTGTTTTAAACCTCTGTAGTCTCAAGTGTTCCAGCTACTGTACCATCCTATCCTCCACCTGAACAACATCGTGCTGATTCTAAATTGGACCCCTCCCCTTCTTCGCCCGTTTCTTCATCCTCCTCCTCTACTTCGCCTGGTGAAAGTCTGGATTCTAGTACCCATGTGGCTAAGAAGAAGAAGAATAAGACTAAGAAGAATAAGTCAAATAAGCGAGAGGCTAATTCTGCAATTGTTGCTTCTAAAACACCTGCTCTCGATGAACCTTCCAACCCTCCGCGAAAATTTAAGTTCCCTTGCATGTTGTGTCGGGGAAACCATCTTCTTTGATATTTCCCTGGCATTCCCAAGGTGCTCGAAGTATGGTCCAACGGTCGTCCGCCATTGCATTTGACTTCTAGAAATCATGTTGGTAACACATCTTCGACTAGTACTAATAAGACTCGTAAGAAACAGGGTAAGGTTACCAATCCCTGTAAGTTGTGTGAAGGGCATCATCCCATTCACCTTTGTCTGTACATGGATGAAGCCAAGAGAGTGTTGGACAACCCTACTATTTCTGCACCCTTCTTTCCGACTGGTTACCAGAAGCTTTCTTCGAGTCCTCCACTAGTTGATTCAACGATTGGTCAAGAGTCATCCTTGGTCGATCCCGCTCCCCTGGAAATTCTAATTCAGGAATCCGTTCCCAACCAATCATTGGACGTGGCATCGATCGACTTGATCCCATCTATGGTTCATCAGGTCTTTTCTGTCGAGAGTGGATCTCATCCCCCTCATGTTCTTCTTGTTTCATCATATTCTTCGGACTTGGAGAAAGTTTCTTATGTCCCTGTAGTTCAAGGAGTTTCTCCCCCTACTCCTGAGATGGAGATCAAGGAAGATGCTCCTCTTGGTTCGGTAACACTGAGGGAAAACCATCTCAGTCCGATGGTACCCCCTCCAAGTAGTTTGGTCGCTTCCTTCGATTGGAGTCGATTTGCAAGATACCGCCTTGCGTCTTATGTGCCTTTTGAGATAAATGTACAGACCTTTGATCTGGTCGTACCCAGCACGATTATAGGTGAAGGTGCGTCTATTAGTATTCTGTCTTCCACTACTTTGCAGGCTTTTGGTTCTCCACCGCTTATGCCTGTTACACAGAATCTGTTGGCTTTTAACAGAGGAACCAGTCAACCGTTAGGGATCCTTTCGAAATTTCCTGTTACTTTGGGAGGGAAAACCGTCCATATGGACGTGATGGTTGTTCCAGGCCCCTTGGATTTTAATTTACTCTTGGGCCACAATTATACTTATGCCATGGGAGCGCTTGTCTCCTCCCTCTTTCATGTGATGTGTTTTCCGCACCAATGTTGGATCGTGACCATTGATCAGCTTTCATTCTTTGGTCCTAACATGACATTTGGTCCACCATCATCCCTTTCGGGTCTTTATCCGCTAGTTGTATCTTCCCTGCCACAAGTTAATTATGTGGCTATCTGTCCTGTGCCCGCATTCAGTGATAGTGCCATTGTGCATCAGGTGTTGGGGGCATTACGTCCTTATTTCTAAGATGTTTTTCTCCCATCAATGAGAACCTCTTGGAAGCCATGACTTCTTATTCATCATGATGAGTTGTCTTCGGAGCAGAGTTAGTTTTCTTATGTCAAGCTCCTTAAAAAATGAAACAAGCTCGTCAGAGCAGAGTTCGTTTTCTTGTGTCAAGCTTCTTAAAAAATGAAATAAGGTCGTCGGAGCAGGGTTTGTTTCCTTGTGTCAAGCTCCTTAAAAAATGAAACAAGGTCCTCGGAGCAGAGTTCATTTTCTTGTGTCAAGCTCCTTAAAAAATGAAACAAGGTCTTCGGAGCAAAGTTCGTTTTCTTGTGTCAAGCTTGTTAAAAAATGAAATAAGGTGTTCTGAGGATAGTTCATCTTCTATATCAACCTCGTTAAAAAATGAAACAAGGTCATCTGAGGATAGTTCTTTTAATGTGTCAACCTCGTTAAAATAATGAAACACTTTCCTGTTCAATTCGGGTCTTTGATAAGATCTCGTAAAATCCCAGTCGAGTCTTTCTCTTGATCTCGTAACTTGAACCTTCACTCCATCTGCCTTTCATATGGATTGAGGCTTGGGGGGAATGTACCTCGAATTTAGTCACCATGCTAGGGGCATGCTTAATTTTTCAAGCATAGTTTGTTTTCGTTTCAAGCTTGTGTAAAAATGAAACCGATTTCAAGCATAGTTTATCTTTGTTTCAAGCTTGTGTAAAAATGAAACCAACTTCAAGAAGAGTTTTCTGATTTCAAGCTTGTGTAAAAATGAAACCATTCCCATTTTACCTCTCGTGATTGCCATTTTATCAGCCTGTTTTTCCAGATGAGCGTTGGCTTTTTTTTCATTCCATCATCACTATATGCTTGGCCGAGCATATGTCTTCACTTGGTTGTTTTACCCATTCCTTAGGAATCGCTGTGATGAGTGGTCTTGTTAGCCAGCCTCTTGACCTTTATCTTGTTCTGAGTAGTTCCACCATCACCAGAACTAGTTTCTGCCCTTTATACCACTCGTTCCTCTAGGAGGAGTCACCTTTCAGCTCTTTTCTGACTCTATAAAATTGAAATATTGTTGAGACGCTTGTCGTTTTGAACTCGTTAAATGGCTGCGAAGCGATATCTACCCAGTATACGTTTGCCCATTTTTCAGGCTGGGATAGATTATTTACGAAAAAGGAATACTCTAGCCTATTGCGACTAGGAGGTTTTCTTAGACACAGTTTTCTACTTTTTCGGATATGAGGAACTATCTACGAAAAGGGATTGTTGGAGTTTTCTTTTCCGCCTTCTTTTCAAACTCTCTAAATATGAAAATATGCCAAGTTCTTCCTTTGTCAAACTCGTTAAAAACTGATGACATCGGACTCCGTCGTAATGACGTTACTCGAGTTCCTCCTTCCTAGGGCTCGTAAAATGTACTAGGTTGGATTTGTCCGAAGGACAAACTTATATGACAAGCATATGCTATCCTCTTCAAGCTTGTGTAAAAATAAAGAGGTACTCGCCATAAATGGTGGGGGAAAATGGAAGTTATTCATTAGTTGTGTTGGCAGTATGTCACACTTGAACATGACACTTGTTTGCAGTTCGTGTCGGGTTGGGATATCTTCACTCTGTTACTTTGCCTCCATGGGTTTGGGAAATCCGTTTGCCTCTCATTCGATTAAAAATCTTGTCAACATGACCTCTGACCCTATTTGAGTCAAATGCTGCCAAATTCCAGAGTCGTGTCGCCGATATGTTCAAGAGAAAATCCTTCTGCAGTTTATACATTCCTTGATCCTCTGTTTCAGTCTTCATTCACACTCATATTTCATCCTTTGTTTCGTGTCGATGATGTGGGATTCATTATGACCCTCCTTCAATGGATCACTTCCTGTCGACTTCAGCTCATTATCTGGGAAGTTGATCTAGAGACTCATTTTTGGTACCTTAGAGCTTGCATGCCCTAATGGCAAGTTCTTCGCATTCGACGACAGGTTCACATCATTGGCCTTCGATCGGGTGATTTCACTGGTGTTCGACTTCAGCTCACTATCCACATTCCGTGGATTGTACTAGTAGTACCTTGAGAGCCATTGACATTATGAGTGGTTTCTCTCGCACTTGTTAACGGTTCACATCATTGACCAGTAATCAAGTGATTTTCTAGCATGTTCGACTTCAACACGTTTATTCACATGTTGGAATTTGTACTTTGATCAGGTGGTGTTGGAGCGCAAAACCCTGGGCTTCGATCACAAAAGTCCAGGTTGCGAGTAGTGATGAGTCATTCATGATTATATACATGATTCTTTAGATGGATGGTTGCGACCATACCATGGGTTCTCTTTTTTTGATCCTCTCTATATGGATGGTTATGCCCATACCATGGATCTATTTCATATGATCCCTTTCATTCGGATGGTTGCGTCCATGCCGAGGATCCATTCACATGATCCTTTTCTTGATGGATCGTTGCGCCTATACCATGGATTCATGTATTTTCATCAGAGTTTTTAGTTATGTATATGTATCTATGTTTGATTTGCAAGTCTCCCGACAGCAGCGTTTGGTTCCTTGCACGTACTTATAAAGCATTTCACCCCTTACTCATGTTCGGACTTCATACTTTAGGGGGCATCTGTTACACAGTAATTTGTCACTGTCCCTGCAATCCCCATCTCGCCCATTGGAGGGTCATTTCTATGACCAATAAGCAGTGTCATGCCTTGCAAATACCATCATTGCATCCCTTGCCATGAGGACAACAATCCTTCTGTTGACCATTTCCTGAGCAAACCACTAAAAACACTTGTTTTTGCCTTGCGCTAGTAGCCCATTATGCCCTCGACCAATGAGGAAAAGTAACACTGAGCCCGCACCAGTTGGTGCTCTGTCCCAGTTAAGCACTCGCGCCAATCTGTTTATGGAAAGTTTTTTAAAAATAGAGGCGAAGTTTCGATCACGACAACTTTGTGGATGAGTCATAGGGAGTGGTTCGACTGAATAACCACAACCTTCCTCCTTTGGCCTCTTGTTTCCACCTTATGGGGAAACCTCCCAAGGGATAAGGCCTCCCTTCCACTATTGTAGGGATCCCAACCTCCTCTTCCCGTCTATAAATATAGCCATCTTCCATTGATGTGCTAGTTGAACATGTTCTGGTTGAACAGATAGCTGAAAAAGTCAGCATACAAAGGAAGCAATTATAGCTTCGGGAGAATAGTTCAGAGTGTGATTGTTTGTGTGTGTTGAGAACATAGTGAGATCTTGGACCTTTGTTCACGAGGGTGTGGCAAACGTGCTTGGATACAGACCTGCCGAAGGAGAACCTCAACATCAAGGCTTGGTTGTAAACTCCCCTTGGCTTTATCATAATAAAATGCATTTGATGTTTATCTTCCATTCTTGTTTACAATTATAATGAGATTTCTAGCATTCCTTGATTAGTTAGATAGGTTGTAATTGTTTTATGTTTGTCATGGTGTTACGCTTGTCATGTTGTCTTGACTGTCTGTACAGGTAATTGAACATTGGTAGCAGCATGCATCGAGCTTGGGAAGAGCGACAGATCAAGTAGCTTCGATGGAAGACGAAAACATAGCATCAGAACGAGGTCGGTCATCTTCCTTGATCTGAATTTCATTTACAATCTAGGAAGGTAGATGTTAGTATGTTCCCGTAGTTGCTAGACCCACCCTAGGGCTAGAGGGATCGCCTCTATCCACAGAGGGGATTTACCTGGACAACACTCTTCTTCACCTAATCTCTTAGTTATAATTTCTTTACCTTAGTTCCATATATATCTAAGGATAATTTCATCCTTCAAGGTTATCCATCAAAAATATATTTTCCCTTTTGAGGGCCATAGTAATTTCCTCTTAAATATGTTTATATATATATATATATATATATATATATCATGTTTTCATGCTTGAATATTTTCATTGGTCACACTCTACCCAAATTATTGAGGGTATTCCAATATCTGAATTCCTCAGTGAAACTTACTTATCAGTCCTACAACCAAGCATGTTGAGGACATCCATAGTGATTTGATTCTAGACCCTAAGAGCATAATATTTAGCATACTTGTGCTTCAATTATGTTGTTAGCACTTATTTTATTGATAGAATGTTTCATTTGTACCAATATTAATATTAAATATGCTCCAGAACACTCTTCATTGAGTAATTGTGGTATTGTATTACACCACATTTGCAGGGTACTGGTTCACAACCCCTCTTTCTAAGCCATTTTCTATTGGTATTTCTATATCTTACAATGTTGCATATCTTATGTACGCACTACATGCTCATGGTTCCTAGTGTCAAATATTTTCTTATATGGTTGCATGTATTTTCTTTTGCTTCTTTTGTTTCTTGTATTATTCACCACACACGCCTATATATATAGACTCTTGGTTTTGTTCTTTTCACAATGTCCCAATTTCTGCTAGAAGATTCCTCTTGTTATACACATAATTTCTGTTGGAGCACACTTTGTATGGAAAAATTTGTTATAAGATTCTTATACGACTTCCTTCAGTTTATTAGCATAAAAGCTTACACAAGCCTTTTATAATGAAATGGTCAATGAGGTTTTCCTTCCACAATAATTCTTCCTTGGATAGAATAATAATACACATCATGATTACACGCAATTACGCATTTTACTTTCATACAATTATAAATATGTACATAATTTGTGTGTTTTTTTTTGGCATTCCTTCGTCATTATATGCTTAATGCTATCCTTAATCCATTAAACACATTTTATAACTTACTGTTTTTATTATTAGAGAAATACATTCCTCACTAGATATGCTTGAATATTGATTACTTTATGTAGTCGGTAACAACTATTTCTTCAATATTTTTGTACATGTTTTGTATCTTGTACAATATTCATTGTTGCTAGACTAATGTCACAACTAGCTTCAACCATACAGTATTATGCATGAGACTTACTGGTGTAGCATCCTTGTATAACTGTCTAGCACTTGCACATAACATTTTTTCATATAAAAATTCATGTAACGTTGTTATTGCGTTATTGAGTGTGTAGTATTACAGACCATTGCATATCTTTGGGAAAAATCAGTACACTCATTACATCTTTCATCTTCTATATAACGGTAGTACATTCTCCTTTGATCTGAACATACATATACCACTACCCTTTTTTTCTATTTTCTTGGTATAAATGCTAGATGAAAAATAAAGACATTGCTCTTTTTATTTATTTATTTGGCACAGTTATCACTAGTTATGCCTTATCCATTGGCATTCCCTCATTTCTTTAAGTTTATTTAATTGAGCAGTGTATTTATTACTCCATCTTTTCTCAATTTACTTTTCTTTTTATATCTTACTCTACTAGGGTCTTTTAGAATGTATACACTTGAACTTTTAATGCATTTTTACATAGTCATACCTAATGTTTCTTGATAATACAATTCTCTCATTATAGCTATAGCAATAGCGATTATCAGATTACTGATACCTCTCTCTATCAACTTATTGATGGATTGGTTTACAAACTGTTAGTTCTAGGTTTCAATTCTTTTATCCTTCCAACACTTTTGTTGTAGAAGGTGATACTTCCTATTCTATTCACACCTAGTTCTAGTCTAGCTGAAGCTCATTCTCATCTTATAGTTGTGGGTTGGCCCATAGGTCTCCATGTTGAACCTACAACTCTAATACCACCAATCACATACCCTCATTTCCATTTCAATTTTTTTTTCCAAGTCTATCATTTTCCATTTAAAGGGTGATCATGTGGGGGTGAGTTTATATACCACTAATCAACTACAAGTTTCCTCCTAGATTTCCCCATATAACTGTATCGCAACGTATTATAGGTTGATCCATGTGTCACAATATGTTATCGAATTCTCTATGTCACACTTCTACTACTCTGATATTGTATAGGTTTGGTAAACCTTGCTCTAGTGTCTATGGGTTTGTGCATTATATCTGGATATTTAGAAAGTGGTTCTTCCTAGTACAACTAGGGGGCTTACTCCTCCTACTCGGAAGAGATAGTTTGTCTCTGTCATTGTTTATTCCTAAGAATCCTTATTCTCTATGTGAACATCTATTATACAAAGTCTTTAGTTCACTTATATTTTCAAGGGGACATATAGGAGGTAATATATATTTAATTGTAGCATCAAGGCTTTACTCCTTTATTTGTTCAGTCATCTAAACTATTGATGTTTGGAATTATACTCTTTGCATTCATTTTATTAACTCTACACACTATAATTATATGCATAAACTTTGTCAGTCTGTCACAATACCCATTCTTATATATCTTACCAAACTACTTGTGATGCAAGTTCACTAATATGACTTTAAGCTAAATTTATAACAATTATTTAAGTGGTTCCCATTTGGAGATATCAAAATTCGTACTTGGCTATTCTTCATTTGTTTTTGATGATATGAACTAGTGCATCTCATCCATGATTAAGGACATAACCGCTTTTATGTTTATATGTGCCATGGTATGAACCTTTAATCTGCCTAATGGAATAGGATGCTTTTATATTTTCCTTTTATATTATCCTTACCACAGGTGTCTCCACGTAGTAGGAACTTAATTTATTTCACCTATGCATGGTAGATATTTGTAGCTTGAGAATTAATTTGAAATTATTAACTAGTTCGAAAATGGTGAAAGGTTAATATGAAATAATCCTTTACATTGAGTTCTGATGAACTAGAACGTTCGCTTTAATTTACCTTTACACCTAGCGATCCTACAATTGTTACTACCCGTCGTTCAAGTCAATCCCCTGGGAACTTGGGTACGATTAGCCCAACGACAGTAGCAATTTCATGGCTTCAATCCAAGGGTGGAAATTTCATCTGGCGAAACCCCAACCTTTACTTTCACCTTTTGGAATTCCACTTTTCCATTTCGTTTCCTCTTGGGCGTTGTAGTGAGTAACGTTGACACTAAGGGTTTCCTTTCCCTGGTGTCAGTGTGTAGTGGTGGCAAGGATCCCTTTCCACTTGCAACACTCCCCCGACCACATTCATCGCCTCTAGCATTGAACTACACTAGTCATCACAAGTTTGTTGGTGAGTTATTTTGTTTTTTTTATATAGTATGTGGATCCTTTCGATTTCTCTCCTTTTTAATACCAGTCCAAAGTGCCCCTAATGGTGTATCTTATCAAGTGCAGGGTAGTTGATGAAATGTAAGCACGTCTTATTCCCTACCAGACGTTTATGTTGCCGAAGGGTTTCTAATTCGATTTGGTTGATTCTACAAATATTTACAGAAACCCTCTTCGTCATTTCTTTTTTTTTTCATCAATAAAGATTCGAGTAGGCTTTTGGATTTTTTTCTCTTGATCTTAATCCTAAACTTATGTGAACAACGGGTTTAGGACTTAGCTCAAGTGTTCGCCTATTCCAACTATTGTTAGGTAAATTTTTTTTAGTATTGATTTGCTTGGTACTCTTAACTTTCCTTCAATACTATTCAACATACTTTAAACTATATATGCTTCATACTTCATGAAGGTTTTTCTCACAAAATCATAATATTTTCAAATTGATCATCTATATACTTATACAGTCAACCTCATTATTACATTTCACCAAGCAATACCTACATAACTATTTCAATTTCCTATATTTAGCCTATATTATCTTTAACACCCTAAGTATATTATGAAAACCATCCTCTATCATCCAGAATATACACAAATTTTATGTTTTAATAGGCAACATAATTTCAACCAAACTATAATCCAAACTATGATTTAATATGCAACAAAATTTCAACAAGACTATAGTCATAACCAAAATTTAATATGCAGTGTAATTCCTACGAGACTATCATCCTAACTAGAATTCTTACTGGAAATTTACTCAAGAACTAGGCACATTTCTCCCGACCATGAACTGTATCCCCCCATATCTCGCCCAACCTAAGATTTCCTTGCCTCCAGAATCAACAACCCTTTTGATTCCTCGATGATTTTTTTATAGATTTTCTTCCCAACATATTTTTAGCAACGTTCTTCTTTAAGGTATGTTAGCCTTTTCGCTAGGCCTTTTTGTTTTTTTTCGAAAAATATTCTTTTCTTTTTCTTTAAAGCACCCATTGATCTCCTGTAGTGTTTTATTCCCCCACTTAGTATTTCTCTCCAACTGAGTGATTAACACCATATTTCTCTCCAATGATGTTAATAATTTTAAATTCTTTTCTCCTAGGGACTTTTAGGAGAATTTTTGGGAAGGTCCATATCAACATAACCACCAATAGATTTTTCTAAGCTAGCAAGAAGTCTTCTAGTCTCTAGTGCTCTTTCCTGAATTGTCTCTAAACAATTTATTTATTAACTCAAATAATAATAAAATAATTACATCATCACATAACTTCCATCATGACTTCCATCGCCATTTAATCCCATAATCGTTCACTGTCTAGAAATAGTGATTGTTCAAAAATCAAAGCCATAGGGGTGTTACATCTTCCCCCCCTTTAAATAAACATCATCCTCGGTGTTTTCTTAGTTCTATTTTTTTTAAGAGGAGGAGGAACTGCGTCCTACATTTCTTCTTTCATTTCCATAGTAGTCATTGCACTTTATTTTTGAGCGATAGTTCATTTCTAGAGTAAAACACGCTCTTTTCTTTCATATCACGTTCATTTTCTAGCATGGTTTCATACATGCTAAACATGTGCTTCCCATTTTCATTCTTGCATCCCATCATAGGATTATCCACCTGCACCCAACAAAGCTATCTAAGCACCCAACAAGGTCAGCGATATTAGTATAGCAGTACAACAATAAAATAGGTCCTTTGGTACATTTGTTCACAGCTATGCTAAGTGAAATGAGCATTATTTAATATGGAATTGTCAATTTCCCTTCATATCACTTACATAAAGACAATAATAATTAAATGACTGTTTGCAGCATTCTATTTTATGTTGTCATTTGATATCATTGTATCACATATGCATGTGTCCTGCATATCAAGTGGAGGACAACCTACTTTCTTTGCTAATTCCATGGTTATATTGTTGTCAATTCCACCCCAAAGTGGACTTAGTTAAGTCCACCTTGGTTGTTTTACCACTTATATCATACATGTTCACAACCACCAACCCTAAACCTCAAAAGTATTAGAAAACAGAAAATATAGAATTCATAATACCAACACAGGTAACTACATACTTAAGTTTCATGGCCAAAAAGACAATTGTCACTTCACAGATCTGCAACACTTCTTTTCCCTTTTTTACCACTTATGCACTATTTTTCCCCTGATGTTTTAACATACATTTTCACACACATGTACACCCATGTGTATATATATATATATTTTTTTTACTTTCATACTATGTATGGGCTGCACCATTCAGCCATAAACTTCTAATTTATTATTATTATTAGCTGCTCCAGGAAATTCATTCAACATTCCCAGTTTACCCAGTTATATATATATATATATATATATAACTTACCTCAGCGTGGGTAAGTTTATAAACACGGAGGTAAGTCTATATAGGTAAGCTTATCTAAATAATAATGTAACTCATATATGCAATAAATGTAGGTGGTATAATTTACTCCATTAGGTTCCATGTAAAATATCCATGATTTTGATATTGTACAATAACCACAATTCTAGTTGCTCTTTACTACTTGGCAAAATTTGCAACTTTTAAAAGGCAAATACTAATTCAAGAATTTCATCTCTAGAGCATAAGCTTATTATATAAAATATATATATATATATATATCTATATATATATATATATATATATATATATATATATAAAAAAGCAACATTCACTCTTCCGCGCTCATGAGTGATGATAGATGGATACAAATACAGCACAATTTCCACCCTGCCAAATTTCTAGTACCAGGCATCATATGATCTGTTCAGCCTTCACTTGTGAAACATGAACTTTTAATTACAGTTGGGAACTCAGTATCATCTATTATAAATAAATTTACAGATGTGCTGAATCATCTTCCCTGTACAAGTCCACTGAAAACTTGACTGCTACCGGCTAATGCAGATTCCCATTCCATTGAAGACAACAGGATTTGAGAGAGAGTGACAACAACTTGCTTCATGTCCGGACGCAAGATGGGGTCTTCTTCTACACACTGCCTTGCCAATATGGCCATCTTCATTTGCAATCAAGTATGAGTTTAAATAGTATTAAACCATTAAATCGTCATAAAATTCCAACTTGTAGAACAAGATAGTTATATCAAAATATAGAAGAATGTACAAAAATGGACAAGAAAAGCAAAGCACAGTTTCTGACCTTATAAACGCAATCATGTGGATATAAATCCATCAGATTGGGGTCGATACATTCCTTTAATCTGTTCATACAAGTTGAGTTGGGGGAACTTCGAAGAGCAGATAACATCTGTGGTATCAAACAGTGGTTATAATTTGATGCTTCCCTTCTTGCTAGAAGGACATAATCCAGATGCAATGATCGTAAAAGGATAAAAGAAAACAAAGAGTACAAACATTTCGTTAGTCAGGTGTTTTAGAGTCTAATGGCAGATTTTTGCTGATCTTCTCTTGAACATTGAGGACTAACGGTATCTTTTTGAATTATATTCTTTTGTATTTCATGCCAGTCGTAAATGGATGATCAATTTGATAATACTTAGGCAACCATGTACAAGAATGGACCAGAAGTATGCATTAATAGAGTAATGCCATGAAGGAGGTCTACTGCGTTTGGAGCATAGCACAATTGTGCAAAATGTAAGTAGAACTGTGTATGTTGTTCTGTTCCAAAATGTGAACCTCTAAGTACATATTTTGATCCATTTACCTTTGCTCCTGCACATGAATAACTGAAAGTAATGAATCTTGAATTTGTTTCTACCATTAAAATGTTCTTTTTGCACTGTGTATATATGTGCAATAAGCATCCCATGAATGTTAATGGCAAAGGGAAGAATATAATGTTTAGATATGTACTAATAACCATTTTAATTCCATTTGCTAATATGATTTTTTTATTTTTATTTTTTTTGTCTCCAATGCAGCTAGAGGAGCCTTGCAACGGAAGGTAAAGAGTAAAAAATAATATTATATTTGAGGAAACAATTGAGGGTATCATTTTTTATTTATACAACGTTAAACACTCAAGACTGTATGTCTACATATACATGAATAATCTTTGTATTGTCCTTCCTAAAAAATGTGTATTACTAAGTCAGATATGCCTAAAATTTGTGTCTTGGAACAGTTTTTGCCACATAAATACCTCTCCTCTTTGTCACTAAACATTATAGATTACCCGATTGGTAAGCCTTTCTGCTGGTTTTGTTGTTCTGTCATGCTCACCAGCAATGAAATGATTATAAAATAATCAAAAAGCAACTTCTAGTTCTCCATAAATAAATTATTGCTGGTTCAAAACACACAATGGAAGCAGTGTTATCAGAACCGGCAGACCTGACTGATTCACATTTGGAGAATCCCGAACAGGCACATGGCCTGATCCAATAAGCCAGTTCCAACCTGAACCAGTTCAGATTTGAACCGGTTCCCAGCACATGAACCCGCCAATGTGCACTCTTGGAGAGGAGGTAGGAACAGAATAATTAAGGCGAAAAAGAGAAATTAGTCATAACAGCTAAATCAAACTCTTAAAAATTTTGCATTTTCCTTTATCTCAGTGTTCTAAAACTCGGCCAACTCAGACTTGGACTTGGCCAAGTTGACTGAGTTGTCCCTCCAGTGTCAGCCATCAAACTGGCTTGGGGAACTGGTTTGGTATTCAACTGGCTGGATTAATACCAAAGTTTAAGGGCTGAAGTTCAATGTTGTTATTTACTTGTTCATGTTACATTTCCATGCATCTTTAAGCAAGTTTTATAACAACAAAGATTATATTTCAATTTGGAATGTTTTGGGAATAAAGACACTTGATAATTGCCTCTAGAACCCCCAAACTTGCCTAAAAAAACTCTTAACTTAAATCTGGAACTTACCATAATTAGTCAATTTGATCTTCAACTCTCTTATCATTCTAAGTTGGTTATAATTGGGTAGTACCATAGGTGACCTTAGGCTTTACTTGTCCTGCATTAGGAACCCTAAAAGTTACTAGGGAAACCTCCCTTGTGTTGGATTTGTCCCACTCTAAAAAGAGGGGAATAGTTGTCTAGGTAACAGTGGCAACACTTATGTTCTACACTCAGCCTTAGTATATTTTGAGGGCTTTGCACTAGGGGTGCAAGTTTGTGTGATAACATATTCCAATTTTGTTATTCTCTTTGTTGATATGACATTGGGAATCATCTGCCAAAAAGAAAGTGTCAAGAAGGAAACGTTTTCCAACACATATGGTTAGGATGTTCAACTTGGGATTGCAACATGTTAGAAGTAATCATTACCCTTTCGAACTAAAGATATTGTTTTAGAGAATGTATTGGAAAATCCAAGTGATGAACAATTAGTGAGCTAGACAACATACTTGTTTTCTAGATTGAACATCACCCCATGTGTGAAGAGAAGGTCAATGAATTGATTTTCACCCTGTGTCTACTATAGGTGGAGATTGGGTGTTGTGTGTCTACATCGTAAAAATGGCAGGGAGGAGGTTGGTGAACAAGGAGAGGACATTCAAGTGAATGAAAGAGGAAGTCGAGGAAAGGATGTCCAAAGACATTACCAGGCAACAAAAATATGCCACCTGTTTTGAAAGTGAAAAATTGACCACTTTAGTGGTGTTGGTAAAGGCTCAATGACACAACATTTGTAAGGAAATCTGGATCACCCATGGAAACGTGTAATATCCCATATCTGAAGTATGCTAGCACAACTTGCAAAAATATTAAATTTTCTCTTTTAGGAATTTTGACAAACACTTTGTGTGCAAGTTTTTCTTTGAACACTTTGTATGCAAAACAAATAAACACTTACAGCAGAAATATTTTAAGGCGCAACCAAACTTTTATTAATTTGATCAAGAGATTTACATGGAGAATATTAATCTATGAACTTGTAATACAAATCCAACAAATAACTCAATCAATATGGCATCCCTATAGTCAGCAACTTGACCCTCTTATAATGATGAATTCGGCCTCAACAAATAAGCTCAACTCCGGCAAATAATCTCAACCTCAACAAATAAAGATCTCCGGCAAATAATCTCCACCCCAACAAATAAAGATCTCTAGCAAATAATCTCAACCCCAGCAAATAAATTCGGCCCCGACAAATAAATTGGGCTCCAACAAAGAAACTCATCCCAACAAATAAAATCAGCCCCAGTAGATAAATTTGACCTCATCAAATAAACTGGGCTCCAACAAATAAACTCTACCCCAATACATAAATTCAGTTTCAGCTAATAAACTCGGCCCAACAAATAAACTTGGCCCCAAAAGATAAATTTAGCCTCTATAGAATATGAGTTCGTCCCTCCAATCAACTCAACCTCAACCAATAATCTTTAGCTCCAATAAATGTCATCAGCAATGATCCAATCTCCTACTCCGGCAATAATAACAGATTCGTCCCACTGAAGAAATGTCTCCAAAACAACTTGCGATTGAAGCACAAATGCAAAACCACAATGCCAACTAGGGTGGCAATGATGTCCACCAAAACTAGTGTGAGTCTCGCTTGAAACTCTCGAGAGAAACTCTCGCCTAAGCTCCCGATCAATCAACAAAGAATAATCATAAACCAAAATGAATGAGAAATGGATTTCTCTCCCCTTTTATAAGATTTTGCTAGATCTTCTCCAATCTTCTAGAAATCTCTTTTTGTTATTTTATTGATAACCCACTTGGTGCATTTTCCTCCTATTTTCCAAGTGACTTTTGCCCAGTGTTGCAGGAAACGTCCCTGCCCCCCCCCCCCCACAGCTCCAACGCCCGATCTGCGTCCCGTACAGAATCGTACAAGATCCACCATACAAAACATAGATCGGAAAAAAACAAAAAACAAAAAAACGATTCCCGTAGATTCCGAACCGTATGGTTGGATCCGCGATTCTGTACGTTGGATCCACGTTTGGTATAGCGGATCGGCGTACGGAAGCGCCGCGCTTCGAAAGCGGATCCATACGGATCATGAACGCTTCCGTACAGCGGCGTACGGATCCAGTTAGCACAGCAAAAAAAACAACTTTTTTATTTTTATTTTTTATTTTTTAGCTTTAGTTGGGTTAGAGGGTGGGTTAGTGTTGAGTTAGGGATAGGATGAAAAAGACATGAGCTCACTTTCACCTCTCATTTGCTCACTTGTGTTTTTGGAGAGCTTGGAGAAGAGAGGAGAAGAGAGCTTGGAAAAGAGAAGAGAAAGAGAGGAGAAGAGAGAGTTGAAGAGAACTTGGAGGAGTGAAGGAGGAAGAGCTTGGAGGGGTAAAGAAGGGCTTCCATCTACAAGAGTTAAAGAGGTAAGTGCAAACCCCAAACTTTCTCATTTTTTTGTCATAGTTTGTTGTATTTTCTCTCCTCCCTCTCCTACACTTTCCCATTCTTTTTTCTTGTTCATTTATTTGGAGGTTGTCCACCATCTATATTCATATTCAAAGATGATGTTTTCTTGGCTTCTATGTATCATTCCACTCTTGGTTTTGATGATGGTAAAGGGCAGTAGAAATAGAAGAGAAGAACATGAAGAAGAACAACATAGTGGTCCCCATATGAGTGACCCAATGTATGATGAGGAGGAAGGGGATGATTTTGATGAAAACATTGAAACACCAAAGGGTAAAGCTGCATTGACACCTTTGTGGAACTATGTGACCAAACTTGAAGGCGGAAAAGGTGGTGGAAGCTACAAGTCTTTGATCCCTCATGGTTGTCATGGAGGAAAACCATATAGTGGTTCATATACCCGTGTGAGGAGGCATTTTTGTGGGGTGATGGACAGTGATGAAAAAAAAGGTGCTGTGGGGATAGCAATTTGCCCAAAGGTTTCAAATGAACAAAGAAGAAAATACATCCAAATAGAGGAGGTTGCACAACAAAAAAACAAGAAACAAAAAACTCAATCTGAATCAAGTGCAACCTCTATATTTGGTAGCTCATCTCCTCATGGTACTTTTGCAAGCTCTGGAGGTAAAAAAAACAATAGGGGATTTCCTTAATGTTGCTGGGAGGGACGATGTGGATGGAAAGATATTCCGATTTCTTTGTGCTTGCGGTGTACCATTCAATGTGCTTTGCTCTCCCTATTGGCATGAAATGGTAAAGGCCATCAATGAAGCCCCAAAAGGATACAAGTCCCCCAACTATGAGAAAGCTAGAACAGCGTTATTATAAAGAGGAAAAGGAAAGGTAAAAGTAGCTTTGACATGTTTTACAAATGAGTGGGTGGATAGTGGGGTAAATGGGTGGACAAATATCAAAAACCAACATTTGATAAATGTTCTTGGTGTTTCTGCTAGTGGTGCAGTGTTTATTACATGTCATGATTCCTCCTATGTCAGTGCAACTTCCCAAAACATTGCAGATCTCCTATTGCAATCAATCAAAGATGTTGGTCCTAGTAATGTGGTTCAAGTGATCACAGATAATGTAGCAAATTGCAAGGGAGCAAGAAGAATTATTGAGCATACTTATCCACACATATTTTGGTCTGAGTGCTTGGTGCACACATTGAACCTTTTGATGCATGATATTGTGAAGAATAAAGAATGTGGGTGGATTAATGAGCTTTACAAGAGAGGGAATCAACTCATTAAATTTATCACAGGGCATACAAGGGTAACTACTTCTGTGGCACTTACTCCTAGTTGTAGTTGCTTAAACTTGCAAAAACAAGATTTGCAAGTTATTACCTCACCTTTAGGCGGCTAGTGAAGGTGAGACAAGCTTTAAATAATATGGTCACCGCTGAATCATGGGAGGAAATTAACACTGATAAAGATGGTGCTAATGTAGCCAAGGACACTATTCTTGACATGTACTTTTGGTCATAGGTTAAATATGTTTTGCAATTCACCGAACCAATTTATTACATGATCAAGTTTGCAGATTCAGATCAGCCAATAATTGGGGAGGTGTATGAGAAAATGGATAACATGTTGGGGAAGATTAAAGACATTGTTGAGCCTAGAGATATCACCTTGTACAGTTATATTCGTGAAGAGGTGGAAAGACGATGGGATATGCTAAATGTTCCATTGCATGCATTAGCATATGTTTTGACACCTAAATACTTTCATCCATCATGACTTTCAACACCAGCACCTAGGGGGGGGGAGCAAGAGAAAACCACACATAGATCCAGAGGTCCTAGAAAAATATATGATTGCATTGATTAGATTAGTCCCTGATGAGGAGGAGGTTGTCTTGGTATGGAAACAGTTGAGCAACTATACACTTTCCACTAGTCCATTTGGGAGCATGCATGCTATTAGAGATCGAGAGACTTTTTCTTCTATTGAGTGGTGAAACATGCATGGAGGTGCTACTCCAATTCTACAGACTTTGGCATTGTGGGTGCTACACAGGTGGTAAACAATTCTTCTGCAAAGAGGTGTTGGAGCTCTTATTCTTTCATCCACAGTGTTAAAAGGAATAGGTTGAGTTTAGACTGGGCAAAGAGCTTGGTTTATGTTCATTACAACTTGTGATTGTTGTCCCATTATTGTGATGATGCAAAGAGTAATAAAGAACTTAAGGTTTGGGATAGGTATACAAGGAGACCAATTTGGAGGATGGAGTGTTGCGATTAGAGCAATTAGAGGATGCTCTTTGTTGAGCCTCAAAATTGTGCTTTCCTTCACTTCATTTTACCTCATTTTCCCTTGTCCATTTCTATCTTAGACCCAATTGATCAATAAATATAGTTAAAATTACTTCTAGAATGATTTACATGACTGAATTGTTGAATTTTGTGATTTTTTCCATTGTTAAGCATTTTGACCGGAACTAGCTGCAGAATGCAGACATTCCGTAGCTAACCGGCGATTCTGCAGCTGCCTTCATGTTTGAGTATGTTCCAGGTGGCCTCTTGAGAAAAACCTCATATGAGCATGATCCACGTCATGTCTACATGGTTCGTTGCTCATCATGGAGGAAGAAATGAATTCTGGGTATGGTTTTGAACGTGGGGAACACATTTAGGAAGGAAGACTTCTATTAGGACTGTCTCAGTCCAGATGTCTTTTCTTCTTCACGTAGCCACTTCAAAGAATCCTAACGTGATTTGGATAAGGAAAGAAAGTGTTCCTGAATTATTGTAATTATTTTTACGTGCATTTGCTTTATAAACTCTTGGGAGACCGAGAGCTATGTTAGAGATTTTATGTTAGATTTGCTGCTAGATTTTGTTTAAACTCTGTGTTACATTCCTGAAAACGCAGAGTGTTATGTTTAAACTATTTCATCGTTAATGGAGCGGACAAAGTTATTTTGAAGGCGTGATTTAATTTGGAGTTGAATGCCGTCAAGTGGTAGAGGGCCCCTGCCTCTTGCACGGATTTATTTTGCGTAAATTAGATAAGTTCCCTAGCTGCCTTTACATTTTGCATTTGAATTGGTAGTTGTTGTTTTTTTTAGCTACTGTAGTCGTATTCATTCTAGCTCTTCCACAAGAAGACACTCTTCCAACAGATTATAATGATGAATGTTGAATGACTATAGTATTGTAAGATTAGGAGTTGAATTTATAGTTGTTTTAACTAGCTACTGTAGTTATATTCATTCCAGCTCTTCCACAAGAAGACACTCTTCCAACAGATTATAATGATGAATGATGAATGGCTATAGTACTGTAGGATTTAGTTGTAGTTTTTTTTTGCTATTCAATATCACAGTTACACTTGTTCTAATCACTCTTCCACAAGAAGAAACTCTTCCAAGAAATTCTTAAGAAGTTCAAGACATGACCGTGATAATGAATGATTTAGTTGTGTGTTCGTACTAAGTATCATCTCTGTTCTTGCTCTTAAACGCTTGCCCAAGACATCATAATGACGAGTAGGGTATGGATGTGATAACTTAGTTTTTCATTTGCTTTCAGTCCATTTGCTTACAATTGCACTCAAGTACACAGTCAGAATTGTTCTACCTCTTCCAAAAGAAGGAACTCTTCCAAAATATCACTAATGATGAACAAACATATTGTGTAACTTCATAGAATAATGCATGTTAGCATAGTTAGAATGCTCCGGAGTTTCATTGCATTTAACTCATGTTCAATTACTTTGTTTCAAGTTTGATGATGACTTATAGTTCAACATTGTTCTAGATTAGTGGCATCTTAGGTTCATTCTTAGATTAACTCATTGCACTTGCACTTCATATTCAAATTGTCATCCATTGCACAATAGATTATTTCAGTTATTAGGATTAACAAAATAGCCTTCATTATTCACAAACATCTTTTTGTTCTAAAATCTACAAATGATCCATAGCCATATGAACAGAAGACAACATCACTATAAGGTATGAAGTATCTCTGCAATTTCCTCATCATTTTATAAACAGAGCTCTTCCTCAAAAGAACTACTTTGAAAAAGAACCCAATAACTCTTTGAGTAAAGGTTTTGTGACATACAATTAAATTGCAGAATAGAACTAGGAATTAGTCATAGAATAGAAGAGCTTAGAACAAAATGTTGCATCATGGTAAGATTAGTGTTTAACTGTTTAGTTAGAGGATTTGCATATTTAGTGATCATTTCTCAAGTTTAATTTGTGTCATTTGCCTAAAAAGTCATTATCAAGCTTTTGCTTTTATTTAGTCATAGTTCAGATTCTGCTTCAGTGTTTCCAATTGCATTTGCCATTCCATACATTAGGCTTAACTCTGTTTTGACCACCAACTCCTTTCCATTAGTTTTCTAGACATTTCCATTATGAACATAAAAATCACCAAAAGACCAAAAACATCATAAAACACTACACACAACGCATTAGGAAACAAGCACCTAGGTACATATGGTACACTTCACTTCGGCGAGTTTACAAATCTACGGATTTGACAATTAAATGAGCTCGGTTGGAGACTAGATTGGGGCCAAACACTCTTATCCATGATGACGATGATCGAGTTGACATGCCACCCCCAAGCTGATCCCTTCTTTGCCTCTTTGCCTAGGTTCCATGGTTCAACACCAACAACGAACATGGCTTCATCTTCATCAGTGCCGGTGCCAACACTTACAACTTTAACCACCATCTTCTTCATTGCCACCACGTGGAGGCCCACTGCCACGTACTCTTCGTGGTGGAAGGAGGAGAGATTAGTAGATATTTTCACAATTTACTGCTTTTGTCATAGATTAGACTTGTAGGCTTGTTGTGAATTTGAACTTTTTTGTCTTGGTGTTGGCCAAGTGGCCTATTTTGTAAACATTATTATTTGAATTTTGGACATGACTAATGTTGACAGTTGCTCACTTGATAGATAATATGCTTTATGTTTTATAATATGGTTAAATGTTTTATGTTTTACAATATGCGACATGCTTAAATGTTTTATGTTTTATAGTATGATTAAATGTTTTAAATATTTTATCATAAATATCTAGAAAATGGCAACCAATGACATGCTACGGTATAGAAAATGCCGGAAATAGAATATAAAGAAAATACTCATAAAAATGCGGGAATGCTAAGCCATTTGATAAATCGAGAATATAAAGAAATACAATAGATGATCGAATGATAGCACTAAAAATTGCTCAAGGCAAGTGGAGAACTCTCTCGGAAAGACGAAGGAAAAAATGGGTAGACGAGACTACGTCCCAATTTCTTTGGAAGCTGCCAGTAAATTCTTAACTGTGGAATGGAGTGGAAACAAATTTGATCCCTAAAACAAACAAAATGCTGATTTTTGTACTCACCACCCCGTACAAAACCCAGAAAATATATCGAAAATGGTCAGCCTCCGAAAATCACCAAAGGAACCCTCCTCAAGGAATTACGCTGCCTCTGCAAGGCTCAGCGCTGATGCCAAAAGATAATAGCTATAACTGTGCCGCAAACTCCTCAAGAAACCTCCTACCGGCAAAACTGATCCTCTCCTCTGGATATCGACTGAAACTCCTGCAGGAAACCCCCGCAACGGAACACCTACAACCAGAACTGCGTCCTCTCTCCCAGGGATTGCGCCGTCACAAATAGAGCCCAGCTCCTCAGCAAAACAACCAACCAAATCTCCCGCAAAATACTTAAGGAAAAACCTTGCCCGAGCAGGCACTCGAAGTCCCCCGGGGCTAAGGGCGAGATCTCCGACCGGAGACACTCAACGCACTAAACAATGCTGCAGACAGGCTAAACAGCCAGCGTGCTCAAGAAGACAAAATGTCTAGCTCCAATATCATCAACAACAAGAATGCCAAATGAGATGGCTCTCCCACCTTTTATAACGTTGGTTTCCCTGCAAAACCAACGTAGTCTCTCTCTCCTCCACGTGGTGTGTGGCCCCCCTTGGCTGCCCCCTTAAGTTACAACGTTGTGCTACTAGGAAGGTGTTTTATTCCACTAAAGTGAGTTAGACCCCCTTTTACTCACTTTTTTATTTATCTACAAACCACATATGGCAAAACAATACAAAGTCGAATATTCCAATTAGCTGTCGCTAATTAGGAATATTACAGTCCCCCCCGGCAAAATGTTGCTTGCCCTCAAGCAACTGAAGTGATGGATGCTGCAAAATCTGCTCGCTCTCCCAAGTGGCATCCTCATCTCTCCCAAGTGGCATCCTCATCCCGCAAAAATTGCTTGTCCTCAAGTAACGCTTGAACAAGCCTCCTCTCTAGCTGATGCTCCCTACCGATACTGCAAAATGTGCCTGGGTCCCACTGAAACCTCTCTGACCTCTGCATCACCCTGATACGAAGGGATATCTCAATGCCAGGATCCCAAAGTGACCTCTCACAGTACTAGCCAACCAATAATCCTCCCGGATCCCATCGCCACCGTGGCCAATAATCGCACAAGTCCCACGGCTCGGACTGTGCACTGCCTCTGGCTATGACCAATGCTCTAAGAGGTGAAGACCACCAACAAGCATCAATGCTCCCGGGCTCCTGCTGCGCTGTACCTGTAGCTACATATGCTACCCCTCCAAATGCATACCAACTCATCACCTCTCTCCAATCCAAGTTGTGACTCAATCCCATGCTGATCCTGCTCTCCTGAAATCGGGATGGAGTGCTAAAGAAATGATGTCCTATGCCACCTTGCCAGCTGGAATCTATAACCTCTGTTATGTCCAAGGGCCCCTGCTCGACTGTGCTCCCTACGAAGAATACCGTACCATCTAGAAGGTACCAACTCATGATCTTCCGCCAGTCCATCCTGGAAGAAGAATCCGATGTAGCAATGACAACGGCATATGGAACACGCCTGAAGTGTTGCCGCCAACCCGTAATCAACTCCCACTGCTCTGCCCTGTCTGCCAATGAGAGCTGCCTGTAGAAGGAAACCCCCCTCTCTATAATGGGCCAAAGTGGGCAAGAAATGCTGCAAGCTCCATCGATCTACTCCTGGAGAGTACTACTCACTGAAAGTATTGCAGATCGACCGACTGTATGTACATCTATCTGTATCTCATCAATGTGTCGGCCAAAAGATGAATGCTCCACCATATCCAACAGCTCTTGCTGTCTAATAGCCCCCTACATAACAATCCCATCAACCCCCAACATCTCTAGAGGATATGGATCTGCAACTGCCATCACTGTACTCAGTGTCAATGCATTTGACTGCTCCTCCTCAATCGCTGACCCCGCGGTTAGCCGCATATCCATCACCGACTCGATGTGAGCCTCCATCTAGCTCTCCCTCAAAGGACTATCATGCATGATGTGCATAGCATCCTCCTCTACTGACTCAGGCTCCATCACATATAGCTCTGATTGGATCGTCACAAGTGTCTCATCGCCTAGGGCATCTCCCATAGAGTTCCCTGACTGCTCACCCTGTATACTGGAATGCAGCTTTGGTCTACTGTCTCCATCTCTGCGTGATTGCTCTCGCTCCCCAGAAGCGACCTCAACTGATCCTATGGACTCTATGAAGAAGAGTCCTCACCCTGGCATACAGAAGGAATGCCCTCCTGTTTTACCTCCGCCACCTCATCTGCATTGAATATGCCATCCACCCTCTCGATGAAGTGTAGATACAATGTCTGGAGTCCAGACGTATGCCGGGATGCTACCTCTGCTGAACCCAGTATCCTCTGCTCATGCATGATCTCAACATGCCCTGAGGGAAAAATGATGCATGTCTCCCTCATGACTTGCTCCCCAAGCGTAGGCCCAACAATGACTGATGTGCCACCACTGCAGAGGATCATCTCATCCCCTAACCTGTGGCTGTCAACTAGCGCTCCAACCCAGTGCCACTGCTGAGAAGTCTTTCCCCTAGTGTGCTGAGTGTCATCCAAATATCTTGGGTGAGCCTCGCGTATCCCGCTGCTCATGCCCAAAGTGCCAAAGGACAACAACAAAATCGGATGTGCCGGTGAGTGATGTAGAAGAGAGGCAGGTGTATGAGTCTCCACAGATACCGCCAAGTATCGCTCATCCATCTCCCCATCGATCCTGGGTGAACTACTCCCAAAGGTGAGCTCGGTGTCCCTGTCCATGAGTCTCCCTAGCGGCAATGCGCTAAGATCCTGCTGTGCAGCACCGTATGCCCTCGCATACCACCGATCATCCATGTACTCCTCGCCATGCCACTGAACACTGAGGTATACCCCTGTATACTGCTGGATACCCCATGCTACTGTCATACCACCCAGTACCGTCTCATGCCCTGACTGCGTCCAGGCATCGGTCACTCTTCGCGAGCTCTCAATGTGATGTAGGACACTCCTACTCCACAATGCAATCCCACACACTACGGTAGTACACCATGCAACTCCATGCCCACCCGCAGTCCACTGCTCAATGCTAGAGGCTCCCACACATCCCTGGATGTGATGACCTAGAGCTATGTCCCTACCTGTCGGACTACCACCAATCGGTATCATCGTCTCCACCGTCGCATCACTATACCTGCCGACGAATGGAACATCACTCCAAATCCTCCTCAAGGGGTCCGAGAAGTGAATCTCCCTGTGTGTCAGTAGTGTTACCACCACTTCTCGGCTCCGCTGCGTCCTCTGTGCCCCACACAAAGGTGAAGAATCCTTGGCCCCATACAAGGTGCCATCTGGTGGCCTGCCAATGCCACCTCCTCCGACAAGCTCCTGCCAAGGTGTGCTGACCACCCCGTGATCCCGTGTATGAATGTCATGCCAAGACAACCTGGGGAGTCTGCCCATAAACTGGTTGGCCACTAGAGCTGACCGAAACTGCACATGCTCTACTGCTAAGCCAACTGTACTCTCCAAGACATAGTCAGCCGACCTGCCTAGGAAACGATAGGTGATCCCACCTGGATCCCAATGCCAATCTGGGGTTCCTGTATTCCCCATGCATAGAAACTCCTGCTGAGCTACACTCGGATCCATCACTATCTCCATAGCCCGCTCCACCGAGTACCAACTCAAAATCTCTCGCCATCCAACCTCAACATGTGAGTGTTGTACCCTATGCAACTCTGATCGTCCCATACCTCTATCCAAGTCAACATATGAGATCTGACTAGGTGGCTCTGCCTCTCTCTCTCCAATGGGAAGAGATGACCCAACAACACTGCTAGTCCCATTCATGCATGCCTGAAGGGGAATGATCTGACGCTCCAACGTGCCCTCTGATTGTACCATCAGGGAATCCAGTCGTTCCCCAATGCGGGCCAACTTGGCCGCCGACTCGGCACAAGCCACTCTCATGCCCTCCAGCTCCTTGTCCTGCAACAAAATGGCCTCCCGTACTGATGTGGCCTTCCCTTTTAAGACTCGAAGGTCTGTCTGAAGCCGATGATACCGCTGTCTGCGACCATCATCCAATACCTCTGTATCTCCTAGTGCTTCATCGAAAGTGGATACATCTCCTGATACCTCACCCATCTGTCGTGTGCTGCTACCACCCGAAGACTCGGACATGGCTCCAGTCATCACCTCAATGGATGGCTCTACTAGGGTAGGCTCTACCTTCTCCACTACGATATCAACCGACACGGTCAAGGAGGTCTCTAATGATGGTGAGTCCTGTGTCACACTAGGTGTATCCTCGAACTCCCTGCAATCCTGTGTGTCCTCATCCTCCAAGTGCAAGGTAACCATTTTGATGGTTTCCCCCTCCGATACTCGGTCAAGCTGGAAAGAGGTATCCAACTTCTCCACCCAAGCTTTTTCCGAACGCTTGGATGACCCATCAAATGTCGGTAAATGGAGTCTGCTTACTGTGTGCTGTAAGCCCCTGTCATGTGAGTGCCTGTTCCCACTGTGAAAGTTGCGGGGTCTGCTATCCCACTGGAGCTGAACAAAATCTCCAAATGGAAGGGCATCCCTGAACTCCTACCCATATGCCTGATACTCGGCAAAATAATCTCCCATGTGGCTGGGCTCTGGGTCCTGCTGTGCTACTGCCCCTGTGTCTACACCCATAAAAGTGGGCATAGTGGAACGTGTGGGTGTATGTGATGCCATATGCTCCGGCAAATGGTGGGATGTGCTTGATCCCTCACCAATCTGAAAACCCCTTAGGGTTTCACGCTGCCTAACCTCTATCGCAGCGACCCTCTGCCCCATCGTCTCCATCTGTCTCGACAGATCCTGTAGTGATTTGAGGAGCATCTCCTCAAATCTCTTTACACCATCATCACCTGCCATCGGCTCCTCCTGCTATGTGTCTACAGGCTCCTCATGAAATGGCACTGCTACTCCAAAACTATACTGCGGCTTGTCTTCGGCCTCTGATTTACCCACTGAAAACTACTCAGAAAATTCTAGGAACTTGGGAAGGTGATCCTTGCCCAAAACCCAGAAAAACCTCAAAAGGGTTTCTTCTAATTCCAAACTTCAAAATTTGACCCTTTGTATTTTGGCCCTTTTTCCAATTTCGTTTTTGGTACTGCAACTGCTATTGCTCTCCAAAATTCCAGCAAACCTCTATATGATCTCTTTCCCGATGTCATAGACCACAGGCTGAGCCAGAACTATGCTCTGATACCACTGTAATATCCCGAAAGGGAAATAAACAACAATACAAGCATACGACAATATAGAAAATGCCAGAAATAGAATATAAAGCAAATACTCATAAAAATGTCGGGAATGCTAAGCCATTTTATTAATCTGAGAATATAAAGAAATACAATAGATGATCAGAATGATAGCACCTATTCTTGCTCAAGGCAAGTGGAGAACTCTCTCAGAAAGACAGAAAAATGGCTGAAGCAAGAGACTGCGTCCCAGCTGCTGGAAAACTGCCGTAAACTGCTGCTGCTGGAATGGATTGAAACTAGGGGTTGATCCCCTTGCCGGAATGAGCTGAAAATCTGCAGACCACCTATACTCACCACCCCGGACAAAACCCAGAAACCATATCGAAAATGGTCAGCCTCCGAAAATCACCAAAGGAACCCTCCTCAAGGAATTACGCTGCCTCTGCAGGGCTCAGCGCAGATGCCAAAAGATAATAGTTGTAACTGTGCCGCAAACTCCTCAAGAAACCTCCTGCCGGCAATACTGATCCTCTCCTCTAGATATCAACTGAAACTCCTGCAGAAAACCCCCGCAACGGAACACCTCCAACCAGAACTGCGTCCTCTCTCCCAGGGACTGCGCAGTCACAAATAGAGCCCAGCTCCTCAGCCAAACAACCAACCAACCTCCCGTTGAAAACAGAAGAAACAACCTTACCCGAGCAGGCACTCGAAGTCCCCCGGGGCTAAGGGTGAGATCTCCAACCGAAGACACTCAACGCACTAAACAGTGATGTAGATAGGCTAAATAGCCAGCGTGCTCAAGAAGACAAAATGTCTAGCTCAAATATCATCAATAACAAGAATACCAAATGAGATGGCTCTCCCACCTTTTATAACGCTGGTTTCCCTCCAAAACCAACGTAGTCTCTCTCTCCTCCACGTGGTGTGTGGCCCCCCTTGGCTCCCCCTTGTTACAACATTGTCTTCTTTGGGAAGGTGTTTTATTCCTAAAGTGAGTTAGACCCCCTTTTACTCACTTTTTTTATTTATCTACAAACCACATATGGCAAAACAATACAAAGTCGAATATTCCAATTAGCTATCGCTTATTAGGAATATTACATTTTATGTTTTATAGTATGCTTAAATGTTTTATCATGCTTAAAGTATGTTTGTAATTGCTAGGATCTAGAATCTAGATGGTTGATGCTCGAATAATTTATTATTGATGTACGATGGAATCATGGATGTCATATCTATCTTGATTTATGTAAAAATATGCATGTTTTCATGTCTTCTACAACTAATATGGTATTTGGGATGTTTGTTTTAAATATAAATGCAAAACAATATATATATATATATATATATATATATATATATATATATATACTAGACGCTTCCGAAACACTTTTCTTCCTAAATTTTTGGAAAATGATGCTTCCGCATCCCTGCTTCCAAAAAACATCCCCAATTCGTGCAATGTTGGTTGTAGCCCCAGAGAGCTACAGATGGGCAGGCTCCTTGAGGAGTCCAACTCCTGGATCAATACCTTGCTACGGGGGCCCACAATATTCAGTAGCAGGATGGATCAATGACAGTTGATGCAATGAGATGCCAGAGTGACAATTGCAGAGACTAGTAGCAGTCAAATGCTGGGGAGTGCAGTGCAAAGTTGGCAATAGTGCAGTTGGCACAGTGCAGAGTCAATAGTAGCGCAGAGTCTTTAGTGGACAGTGCAGAGGCTAGTAGCAGTCAGAGACTTGGGTGACAGATGCATTATACTGATCACAGTTGATTTAGTATTTTGGATGTTTTCGGTTGCAAATGTTGCAGTAACAACAACGATAAAGTTGCAGTGCAGATGCAGTGTTGGAATCAGTTCAGCAGGGTCAGCGGCAGCACAGATGCAACACATATCAGAGTTGCGTAGTAGTTGGTTGGAAGCAGCGACCAGACATCAGCAGCATGACAGGAGATGATGCAAAGACAGGGTGTTGTTACAAGATGTGCAGCATTAGAACACATTCCTCGCTAAGGAGTGTTATTTTTTGTAGCTTCGGATGTGTTCTAGCCACGAAACTTTGTGGAGAGGCTAGAAGACATGAGATATCTAGAACCCAGAAATCGTTTCTGGAAATTCCGCCTAGAAGTGACGTAATTAGATTATTAACCAATTTTTTAATGTTTCCTAAGTCTAAACTTAGGAAAATTGGTTAATTAATCAGTATTAATTAAGTGAAGGCAAGAATAGTCTAGAAACTCACACGAATCGATCCAAAGATGATCCTAGCCATTGATTGTGTTTTAATCTTGGTTGTTGGTGCTCCAACAGAAGATTATAAGAGGAGATCGATGTAGTGATGGAGAAATCACTCGAGACACTTGGGTAGTTCGATTTCTTGGTAGATCAATTTCGAAAGTAGCAGTAATCAGATGCCGGAGAGAGCCAGAGATCACAGTAGTGAGAGAGGGGCAGAGACAATGAAGCCAAAGGAAATTTTCCAGATCCGGTGTGTGCATTGCAAAGAAAGGCCGAGATTTCTCTAGGAATCTACGCAGAGGCAGCGCAAAAGCTGTGCAGAGGCAGTGTAGAGGCTTCAGTGAGCAAGTTCAATTTTGTTGGGGTGAAGCTGGTTTTCAATTCCAAAGGTCGGAAAGTATTTCCAGAGAGCTGGAGGGTCAGTTTCCCAGTCAGCAGAAGGCAGGATGGCTTGATCTTCATTTATTCTGGGCTGAGTGTGTAGCATACTACGCAGAGGTGATGCAAAAGTTGCACAGATCTAGGAGGACGACTTGATTATTAGTAAGCAATCAAGCGTCGGGATTGCTCATAGTGAGGGTAATTTCCCTCAAGATATTTTTCCAGTATTTTCTGCGAGTTGTAATATCCCCAACGGGAAATAACTTGATAATACACGGAAAAACCTGAAGACGGCTATATAGAACAAAATGCCGGAACCAGAATATGGAACAAATACACATAAAATGCCAGAACACTAAGCCATTTTATTACTCTGAGAATACATGTATATGGGTACAAAGATAATCCGAATGAGTGCACCTATCCTTGCCCTAGGCAAGTGGAGACCCTCTCAGAATAAGAAATGGCTGCAATAGAAACTGCGTCCTAGCTGGCTAGAGAAACTGTCGTAGGAAACTGGTGCTGCAATGTACTGGAACTAGGGGCTGATCCCCTCACCGGAATGAGCTGAAAACTGGAAGGCTAGCTGATCTCAACCCCCCGGACAAAACCCAGAAATCGTGAAGCAAATACTCCACCTCCGAAAAACCACCAAATAAACCCCCTCCAGAGAAAACGTTGTCTCTCCCAGGAACAGCGCAGAAACCCAAGGAAACGCTGGGGAAAGGGGCTGAATCCACCTGCAAATCCTCCGGATGGAATAGCAATCTCCTCAAGGCTGGAAAACGCTGAAATCACTGCCAAATCCCCACACAACAACTCTGCTCAACAAAACTGCGTCCTCCCTAGCTGGGACTGCGTCCTCTCTCCTAGACTGCGCAGTCACAAAAAGGGGCAACTCCTCTACAAACCGTCCACTAGAAATCCACTGCAAATCACCCACTGAAACTGAAGGAAAAACCTTGCTCGAGCAGGCACTCGAAGTCCCCCGGAGCCAAGGGTGAGATCTCCGACCGGAGACACTCAGTTTGCACTAAACAGTGCTGCAGACGGACTAAACAACCGGTGTGCTGAAGTAGACAGAAGTCTAGCTCTCAATATCAATATCATATCAACAATACCAAATAGAGTGAAAACCCCACCTTATATAGTGCTAGCTCCCTCCAAAAACCCTAACTGCGTCCTTCACCCTCCTTGACCTGCACAGTCACCCTTGGGTCAGCGTGAGGCCTCCTCATGTGCGTGTGGACCCCCAAGGCCACCCCTTTAAGTTACAACGTCCATCAACTAGGAAAGCACTTTATTTTATTAAAGTGAGATGCCCCCCCTTATTTCTCACTTTATTTATTATTTTTAGCTAAAGCGGCAAAATTATACAAAAAATGAAATATTCCAATTAGCAATGCTAATTAGGAATATTACAGTCTCCCCCGGCAGAACGTTGCTTGTCCTCAAGCAACTGAAGTGATGGATGCTGCAAGATCCTCTCATCCTCCCAAGTGGCATCCTCATCCGGCAAGTTCCTCCATCTCACCAAGAACTCCCTGATCTTCCTGCTCCGCAGCTGCCTCTCCCTAGTGTCAATAATAGCCTCCGGCTGCAACACCAGATGCCCCTCATCATACGTAGGTGGTAGCTCCTCTGTGACTATCACCTGCTGGCCCAGTGCCTTTTTCAGGCATGATACATGAAAGATGTTATGAATCTTGCTACCTTGGGGCAGCTCCAACTCATACGCAACCTGCCCGATCCTGTGTATCACCCTGTACAGCCCATAAAAGCGGGGCTTCAGCTTCTCCGCCCCCTTCTGCTTGAGCGAAGACTGTCGGTATGGCTGTAGCCGTAGGTAGACCAAGTCTCCTACCTCAAAGTGTCTCTCCACCCGACCCTTATCAGCATACAACTTCTGCTGATTCTGTGCTATGGCTATGTTGTCCTTGAGAGCTCGGAGGATATCTTGGCTCTCTTGGATCCATAACTTGGCTCTCGGAGCCCTGCTAACACCAAACATCATGTCCACAAAAGATAAGGAATGATATCCATATAAAGCATAGAAAGGTGACATACCAATAGACATATGGTGCGTTGTGTTGTAACAGTACTCGCCCAAATGCAGCCACTTCAGCCATGCCCTCTGCTGCCCACTGACGTAGTTACGCAAGTAGCCTTCCAGCCACTTGTTAACTATCTCTGTCTGCCCGTCCGTCTGGGGGTGATAGCTAGTGCTCGGTGTCAACTCGGTCCCCACTAATCGGAAGAGCTCCTGCCAAAATCCGCCCATGAAGCGGCTGTCCCTGTCACTGACGATGGTCTTGGGTAGACCATGTAATCTGAAAATCTCCCTAAAGAACAGCTCAGCCACCTGCGCTGCTGTGTGATGTGCGGATATGGCGAAAAAATGGGCATACTTCGTCAGTCGGTCAACGACTACGAAGATGCAATCCTTGCCCTGCACTGTGGGCAAACCCGTGATGAAGTCCATCGATATGCTCTCCCATTTCCCCTCCGGAATGGGAAGAGGCTGCAACAACCCTGCGGGATGGCTCATCTCTCCCTTGTTTCGCTGGCAAACATCGCACTCCCTGACATGCTGGAGTACGTCCT
This sequence comes from Pinus albicaulis, assembly GCA_034641835.2. Lineage (NCBI taxonomy): Eukaryota > Viridiplantae > Streptophyta > Pinopsida > Pinales > Pinaceae > Pinus > Pinus albicaulis. Next base: position 1,238,682,396 of record CM076583.1, on the reverse strand, counting down.
CCTTGAGGCCCTTCCATGAGAACCTCTCCCGAATGGCCCGGTAGGTCTTGGTGAACCCCTGATGGCCCGCCAATGGAGAATCGTGTGAAGCCTGGAGTATCTTCTTCTTGAGCTGAGACCCCTCAGTCAAGAAGATCCTGTCCCTGTAATAGATGATCTCATCGACCACCCTGTACCTGTCATCTGCTACCTACCCATCCAGAACCTCGCATGCAAACCTATCCTTGGAGTACTCAACCAACAGTCGAGCCCTCCAATCAGCGTCCAAACTCATGAGTGATAATGTGGCCGGTCTACGAGAAAGGGCATCAGCTACCACGTTATTCTTCCCTTTGACATACTCTATGTCAAAGTCATAGGCCTGGATCTTGCTGATCCACTTCTGCTGTCTCTCCTGCAACTGCTTCTGCTCCAGAAAGTACCTCAGGCTGTTATGATCTGTCCTCACCCTGAATATGCCACCCACCAGGTACTGCCGGAATTTGGCCAATGCATGCATGATGGCCAGCATCTCCTTGTCGTATATGGGATACAACCTCTCGTGTGGAAGGAGCTTCCGGCTCTCAAAAGCAATCGGATGACTGTCCTGCATCAAAACTGCACCAATTCCCTCTCCGGATGCATCACACTCTAGGACAAAGGGCTGCGTAAAATCTGGCAACGCTAATACAGGACAACTGTTCATCACCTCCTTGAGCTTGTCAAAAGCTCGTTGTGCCGTGTCCGACCAACTGAACGCCCCCTTCCTCGTCAAATCTGTGAGAGGTGCAGCAAGCTGAGAGAAGCCTTTGACGAACTTCCGGTAGTATGTGCAAATACCAATGAATCCTCGAAGCTCCGTCACATTCCGCGGCTCTGGCCAATCTCTGATGGCCCTGATCTTCTCCTCGTGGACTCTCACCCTGTCCACTCCTATAATGTGTCCCAGATACAGCATCTCTGTCAACCCGAACTCACACTTGGAGAGCTTGGCATAGAACTGTTGCTCCTCCAAGATGTGCAAGACTGTCTGAATATGTTGGAGGTGCTCCTCCCAAGTCCTGCTGTATATAAGTATGTCATCAAAGAAAACCAGCACAAACTTTCTCAGATGACCCCTGAAAATGTGGTTCATGCAAGACTGGAAGGTAGCAGGTGCATTGGTCAGCCCAAATGGCATGACCAGAAACTCAAAGTGCCCATAGGGACACCTGAAAGCGGTCTTGGGAATGTCCTGCTCCCTCACGCGTATCTGATGGTACCCGGATCTCAAGTCAATCTTCGAGAAGAACCGTGCTCCTCTCAACTCATCCATCAGCTCATCGATCCTGGGGATGGGGTACCTGTTCTTCAGGGTCTTCTTATTCAGAGCCCTGTAGTCAATGCACATGCGCAATGTGCCGTCCTTCTTCACCAGCACTACAGAAGAAGCGAAAGGACTCGTGCTGGGCCGAATGTGACCAAGGGCCAGCAACTCCTGGATAGCCCGCTCTATCTCGTCTCGATAGGCCTTGGGATGCCTATACGGTGTGGTAATCACGGCCTGTATCCCCTGCTCAAGCTCTATCGTGTGCTCAAACCCCCGATCCGGTGGCTGCCCTGGTGGAATATCCCCGAAAACCACTGCATACCTGTCGAGAATAGACTGTAGATCAGGATGCACTGTCTGCCCTGTATCCACTGCCTCTGAAGCCCGCAACTCTACCGCCCACTCTATATCTCCCTTGCGGAAGGTCGCCTCCATACTGTGTGCTGACACCGTCTGTGGTGGGTATGTGTGCTGCCCCCGTATCTTCTCATGCCTCCCCGTCTTGGGATCATCCCACTCCATCTCTAGGGCCTTCCAATTTGTTGTGACCTTCCCTAGAGTAATAAGCCACTGAACACCCAATATCAGGTTGGTGTCCGGGATGTCCACCACAAAGAAGTGATCTGTCAATGTATAAGTGCCCATCGTCACTGATAACTCCGGAACATATCGAGCACATGCCATGGTCTGATCTCCTGGGACCAAGACAGAAAACCCATCAAAGCCCTCCATCTGTATGCCTCTCTGCTCAACCATCTGGGCATCAATAAAATTGTGGGTGGCCCCACTATCGACTAAGACTGAAACCCGCTGTCCGCGCACTGCCCCCCGTACGCGCAGAGTCAAGTACTTGGGGACTCCCCGCAATGCGGCTAGAGCTCCCCCAGTGGGTGCAAACGATGCCCCACCTGTCGCGGGTGGTGGAGGTGGTAAGGTACTCTGTGCTGCATAACAACCTCCTGCCTCCTCATCATCCCCCTCATCCTCTTCTCCGCTGCTCTCGGAGAAGACCTCTATGAAATGTGCCTTTCCTGCCGCACATTTGTGTCCTGGTGCCCATGGCTCCTGGCAAGTGAAGCACAATCGCTTCCGCCTCAGCTCTCTCCTGGCCTCATCATCAATCTGCCCTCGTCCCGGATTCGCCTTGGGAGGCGGAGCTCTCGTGTCCTTACCCTTAGGCTGGAAAGCCTGTCTCTGGGGATAAGGTGGCCGAGTCCTGGGCAAGACATCCTGTAAGTCTCGAGTCCTGCTGATGGCATCCTGTAGGGTAGCCGGTTTGTTCGACCGGACTAGGCCACGAAGTGGCTCTGACAGCCCCTCCACAAACATGTAAACCATCCGGGCTGCCGATAAGTCAGGTACCATCACTGAAACCCTCAAGAAATCCGAAATGTATGTCTCTGCACTCCCAGTCTGTTTGAGCTTGGTCAGCTCAACAAAATGCTGCTCCGGATCCCTCCTGTCAAAGCGCTCTACCACCCTCCGGCTAAACTCGGCATATGTCGTCACTGTGGAATGCCCGAGTGTCGCCATCCCATGGAACCACCAATCCTGGGCCTCACCATCCAGATGCAATGTTGCCACCTTAATGGCCTCTGACTGCGACATCTGGTTAAGCTGGAAATAGATGTCCAGCTTCTCCACCCAGGACTTTGCCGAACTGTTTGATGAGCCATCAAACGTGGGCAAATGGAATCTACTAGCTGCGCGGTGGTCATCACGGTGATGCCTATGCCCCTGGTGATGATCACGGGATCTAATGCCATACTGGACCTTGAGATACTCGCTGAAGGTGAGAGAATCCATGAATGCCTGTCTGAAAGCCTGATACTCTGCAAAAACACCTGCCATCCGAGCCGGATCCATCTCTCGCTGCGTTGCTGGCCCTGCGTCCTCTGCCAGGAAGGTAGGCATGGTGGGTCGCGTGGGTGCTGGAATATCCCTCCGTGCACCTCCCTGTACTCCTGCCCCTGTGTCCTCTGGCAAGAATGTGGGCATAGTGGATCGCGTGGGTGCCTGAGTCGTCACAATGGGGATAGCATCATGCACTGGTACGTGGTGAGACATACCCGATCCCTCACCGACCTGGAAAACCCTAGGGGGTTCTCTCTGTCCTACCTCTACGGCCGTGAGCCTCTGTGATATCTCCTGCACGTGATGGAGGAGTGCATCCAGTTTCCTCTCTGCGTCTGCCATCAGGTCCCGCTGCTCTGTGTCCCTCACAGGCTGCTCCCCCTCTGAATCTGTCTCAGGTGGCTCCTGATCAGAATCCCTCCCCCCGAAGGGAAACTTCCACCTACCCTCAACGTCTCTGTGTCTCCTCCGATCAAAGTAGGGATTATCCCTGGGCGTCATAGACTGCTAGCACCACAGGCTGAGCCAGAACTATGCTCTGATACCACTGTAATATCCCCAACGTGAAATAGACAGTAATACACAGAAAAACAACAAGCAGCTATATAGAACAAAATGCCGGAACTAGAATATGGAACAAATACACATAAAATACCAGAACGCTAAGCCATTTTATTAATCTGAGAATACATGTGTATGGGTACAAAGATAATCAGAATGAGTGCACCTATCCTTGCTCTAGGCAAGTGGAGACCCTCTCAGAATAAGAAATGGCTGCAACAGAGACTGCGTCCTAGCTGACTGGAGAAACTGCCGTAGAACAACTGCTGCTACACTGTACTGGAACTAGGGGCTGATCCCTTCACCGGAATGAGCTGAAAACTGGGAAGCTAGCTGCACTCAATCCCCCGGACAAAACCCAGAAATCGTGAAGCAAATACTCCACCTCCGAAAAACCACCAAATAAACCCCCTCCAGAGAAAACGCTCTCTCAGAACAAGCCACAGAAACCTAAGAAACGCCGGAAAAAGGGGCTGACCCACCGCAAAATCCTCCGGACAGAATAGCACCCTCTCAAGGCCGGAAAACGCCGAAATCACCGCCAAATTTCCACACAACAACTCGTCAACAAACCGCGTCCTCCCTAGCTTCGGACCGCGTCTCCTCTTCTCCTAGACGCAATGTCAAAAAGGCAGCTCCTCTGCAAAACGTCCACCAGAAATCCACTGCAAATCACCAATTGAAACTGAAGGAAAAACCTTGCTCGAGCAGGCACTCGAAGTCCCCCGGAGCCAAGGGCGAGATCTCCGACCGGAGACACTCAGTTCGCACTAAACAGTGCTGCAGACCGACTAAACAACCGGCGTGCTGAAGTAGACATAAGTCTAGCTCTCAATATCAATATCATATCAACAATGCCAAATGGAGTGAAAACCCCACCTTATATAATGCTAGCTCCCTCCAAAAACCCTAACTGCGTCCTTCACCCTCCTTGACCTGCGCAGTCACCCTTGGGTCAGCGTGAGGCCTCCTCATGTGCGTGTGGACCCCCAAGGCCACCCCTTTAAGTTACAACGTCCATCAACTAGGTAAGCACTTTATTTTATTAAAGTGAGATGCCCCCCCTTATTCTCACTTTATTTATTATTTTTAGCTAAAGCGGCAAAATTATACAAAAATGAAATATTCCAATTAGCAATGCTAATTAGGAATATTACACC
>CM076583.1:1238501725-1238677433 GCA_034641835.2 Pinus albicaulis | reverse complement strand
AGAAAATAAGTTTCTGTTTTCATTTTATTTTATTGGCATAGACACTCACAAAGACAGAGACATCTCCCCACACTCTAGGGTAGAACATCTGGCTCTCAACGCTAAAATATAAATAATCCCCTAAAGAGTTAGAAGCAATATTCGAGAAAATGACAGATCTAACGTGAACATAGTCACAACATCCATTTTAAATCTTATTGTGTTTTCAACAAAATAATAGAATATAAATTATATTACTTTTTTCAATATTTAATAGTGTCTTAAGATAGATATTAATGTATATTTTAGAGTTAATAATCAAAGAGAGCTCTTACAGAATACATTTCTACTAACGAAGTGTAGAAATTGAGACCACCACAGCTTACACCTACCTAGGTCTACAGTTCAACGAGGCCTCATTTTGGTATGAGGCGGGCCCTCCAGCCTTGACTTAAAGAAGGATATGGATCCCTAGCCCACATTGAGACAGTGTTTCCAAGTCTGTTTTAGGACATCTCATCCAAACTTCAACTCATCGAGGCAATTATTAAACCCACAATTCGAGCTCGTTGCAGACATATTAAACCACCTTAGAGGTAATTTAAACCCACAATTCTTTATGGCTCTTAAGTATGGGGGTCGAGCTCATTGCATACATATTAAACCAGCTTAGAGAGAGTCCAGACCCTGCTTCTGGGATGCATCACCGACTATAAGCAAACAGTTCCACAACCCATTATTCAAGCAGAGTTTGATGTCCACACATTTCACTTTGAGATCATTTTCTGTTTGGTTTCTTTCTTTCATAGAGTCAGATCTCTCAAAAATTCTACCATCAAGAGAGAGAAGTACCCTTATCTTGCTCTTTGCTCCTCTCGCCTCAAATCCTCCCCCCTAAGGATGTGCTCGAGATTGGTTCTCATAGGCATCTTGGCTTCTCTAGTTACTGACTATCTCCATAGAGCACCTTCCCCCATTCAATTTTTTTCTTCCCATCTCTTACCAACTCGACAAGGACTGAATCAAACCATCAAAGACTATATCTATAGATTGTACATTCAAGTCACTTGACCTCACCTTTGACAAGCCTAGGCTCAAAGATGTCCTTCTACCTAGAGCACTTTTTGGATCAAACCATCAAAGACGATATCTATAGATTGTACATTCAAGTCACTTGACCTCACCTTCGACAAGCCTGGGCTCAAAGATGTCCTTCTACCTAGAGCACTTTTTGGAGCTACAGGATGGCACCATATTCTAACCCCCTTACACACGTAGACATTGAATGCACTCACAAATGATTTTCTCCAAGTTTTAAAATTGTTTAAAATATGATTGTTTAGTAACTCTTTTCTCTGGGATACAAGAAGGCTGAAAGATTTTTTTTCTTGTATATTTGAAGCTCTCCATTATTATATAAAAGGATTTTTTGCTTGTATATTTTTATGCTCTTTTCCCTAGTAATGTCGTAGTGTATGAAGTTTTAAATTGTTTTTATTATTTTTATTATATGTTGGATGTGATTTTGATTGAAAATGCTTCTTTTTTATTTATTGATTAAAAAAAAATTATTAGAAAAATTATTGCTTTAAGATTAGAAAATGTATTTATATCTAAACTATTTATGAAAAGTTTAATATTGTTTGATTTTCTCTACCATGTCCTTTTTAAATATATATAGAATAATATTATTTGTAGTTTCCGATTTTTTGTAACATTTTACTACCATAATCAAAATCTATAGAAATAATAATCTAACATTATAATATCTTGAAATGGAGCTAGCCAACTCAAATATAGTATTGCAAATCCCTAGTTAAGTTAGATGAGGAGGCTATGTATTACTTGGTATTGTATCCATATTGGGGTTGCAAGTTCTATGGGTTCAAAAGAACACTTGCAAATTCGCTTAATAAAATTTTAGATAAATTTATATGTATTAAAATTTAATTTAGGTTATTTTCTTAACTCAGTTTCTAATTAAAATTTTAATAAGAATTTTAATAGGTTTCTCAAAGGATTTATTAGAATTTAATATAGAAATGGTTTTAATTTTTTAATATTTTAGAACTTAGGCGAAAGGTTGTAATTAAAAATTGTAAAATAATTACTTCAAAATTTTAGAAAGTAGGATTTTAGAAATAAAAAATTTAGAAAGTAGGATTTTTAAAAATAAAAAATTTTAAAATAAAAATTAGTTTTTAGCTTAAGTTGTTGTCGGTTCCTCTCTCATTTTTCCCTCAGTATTTATACCTTGGTCCTCCTGCTTCCTTCTCTCAATTTTTCATTCATTCTTTCTCGTCCTGAAGATGGATCCCCGTTGGGATTCGAAACGTCGACAAGTCTTCTATGATACCGTGGATAATCCGATTTCTGATTACAATACACTTGCAAACAATTTGTTTTCCATATGACCTCTCTTTTTCATAGATAAATTTCATTCTTTTAGCCATTATGGATTTGAGAAAAATACATCCTGACAGGCCAATAAAAAGCCTTAACAATTAATTAAACATGAACAACTATTAAATATGGGTAACCAAGCAGCATCAAAACAAACAACTAAATCACCAAGGCTAGTAGTGATAAATAATAAACATTCTAGGATACTTCAAAATTCCATGTAAATAATTTTTTACCTAAAATCACTAGATGGTGAGGCCCATAGCAACAACTACAAAAGCAATGAAATATAACCAATCAAACTACATAAAAAAAACACATGGTCTTGAATGAGGTTTTGGACTCTTTAGATATAAATGTACACCGTGGCAATGTATCTTATATAAAACTTTAATCCATGTGCTTAACCTTAACATTGACACAAATGGAATACAATTTTACTCACTTCTTTATGATAGAAAAATATTCGGATGAGTATTGCCCACATATCCGAAGTCAAAAGGGATAGATTAAAAAGGGATGCTCCGATCATTTATAAAAGATAAATTAAAGAAGCATGACATATTAGTAATGCAAATAGATATGCGTACCAAGTATGTTCATATAACACAACAAATAGATGATTCAATACAAATGTCACATATTAGTCATATTTATCTCATGGGCCTTCAACTTAAATTATATATCTAGCATTACATTAAGCTATAGGAGATAAATCAAAGAAGCATTTGAATTTAAATTAAACATGTGTAATAATTATGTCCTTTAGTTCAATACATAGATAATAATTTGCAAATGCTATATCTAAGCTATATTTCATCCAAGTAGCTTTCAATTTAAACCTATATCTAATGTTAAATTATATAAAAGAATAACAGTAATCCAAAATTCAAAATAATATTTAGAGTTAGTATAAAATGTGACATAATTTTGTAGCGTGGAAAAACATAGTTACCGAGAGTTCAAAACTCATGCATTTGAATAGAAAGTGGGTATACGAATGAGCAAGTAGATTTTTTCTAGAAATGAGGAAGTGAAGGTTGATAGAGAGCCACACAAAATTGCAAATTCATACCTTAACAAAATTGTTAAATCCTTTTAAAGAAAACATATTTAATCAACTTTCATTGAAATATATGATAAACTCAACCCAATTTTATGGAAAATAGTATACCATTTTTTACATAATTTCACATAATACAAATAGATAAATTTTACTTGAAGTATTGTTATAAAGATTTAACTACCCATCGAGAGATTTCCAAGTGATTGAGACAGGGCATCATCACAATAAAAAACCAAGTACAAATTGTAGTAATCCTAGAATCATGCTTTACATAAGGTAAAATTGGGGAACTCATGACTTGTACTATAGATAAAAAAAAATTACCCTTACCAAAAAATATATGATACAAATTGACAAACTACATAAGTTTAAGCTTAAGGGGATATAATCCTTCTTGCCTTCCATATAGATAATGAAAATGATTGTTTCAAGTCTCATGTTGCTTGTCATGTTACTTTATAAACCTTGATTGGAAAGAAAAATAGGAGGGCAGAAATGTAAGAAATATAAAACATAATGAAACACAACATAAGAAATAGAGAACATAATGAAACACACATACATATCTCTAGACAATCAACACAATTATTTTCCTAGGAAATGCTTATATGGGAGACAAGCAACCCTAAAAAGTAATGATGCTCTAGACTCCTTTTTCCCTAGGAAACCCTTATGGGAGAAAAACAACACTAAAATGCAAACATGCTCTACTCTCTCTTTTCTGATATGGAAAATATGTGAGTACAAAGAAAGAGGTAATCTCTCTAGAGTTAGCTAAGACTTTTAGCGTGTAAGGTTGCTATAAAAACTTAACTTCGTACATTTTTCTCTCTAACTTCACATGGACTAGTTGTATTTTCAACTATGGAACAAAATACAATAACACAAATGGAAATCTTATTCCTCTTAGTGGCCAAGTATTTAACATAGCGTGATAGCCAACTAGGTGAAAGATTTGACTCTGTCAACCATTAACGAGGTTTGTGATTGTAGACCTTTTAGAGTCTTCTTAAAATTCCACATGTAGGTAGCTTGCCATGCATGAGTAATGGGGCTAAAATGTCATTATCTCGTACCATGGTGGTCAACATGATAGGTCAACTTACTAAAGGCATAAATTTTGAATGAACTTTGTTTGATGTTTTTCTTGCACCATTGGATATGTCTTTAAGTGTAGAATAATGGTTAAGATTTCGGCACAAGGAATAATCATTTGACCCCTAAAAATGTCATTTAATGACTCAAAATAATTCCAAAAGGTTTTAGACCCCAATTCTCCACCCACCATTAAAATGACCCTACAAGTTGATTCTTACAGTTTTTTCACTCTATAAGCATCAAAATATATGAAAAATAATATAATTATCTAATCTAGATCATTATTTAATAATTTGTTAAAATTATGAGTAAGATATACATCATGGAATTTAAATAAATAGCGTTAATTCATTGAACACCCTTGTACATGTTCCTTGTTGATACTTTGAAAGTAATATGTTTTGAAAAATAATTTGTTTATATGGATTCTATTTTCCACATTCTCTCAACCATATCAAAAACCTTCTTATAATATTTGAAACCTAAGGTCTTTCCCATACCAAAGTATGTTCTTTTAAAACATGTTTTCTTGGTGATATGGGTGATTTAGAAATGATTGGGAGAGCAAAATTCCTCATTTAATACACAATATGTTTGGTTCATGCCACTAAGCCAAGAATTTTAAATTCAACCGACTTTTAATATAACCAACTAAATCCTGCAAAAAAAGAATAAAACAATTTATGTTAGGCTTGTGGATTTAGGCATTGAAACAACACACCATGATATTTCAAATTTTAAAATAATGGTTTGAGTCCTAGGTAGCTTAGAATCCTATTTGTTTTAAAAATAAGGATGCACTCCCATTTGATTCTCATGATTAGGTTGTAATCATGAGGCTCTCGCTCAAGAGTGGACCTTCCCAAAATCTTGTGACGTCTTGTCACAAAGAAAACCATCAAACTGAAAACACATCATGCAAGAAACATAGCTTGCTGACATATCATTTTTCTCCTTCAAAGAAAAAAAAAATCACATCATGTGAATATCTCCATGTACTCTTACATATTGGTGTACAAAACCATCAACCAAACACAAATTGACAAAACATGCCTCTTCAAACAACTGACTCTCAAGTCAAATAGTAGAGCTCAGTTACAAATTTCCATATTTGTTGCATTTAAGTGTGTCAACGTAACTCTACTTTCAACATATTGCTTCATGCAACATGCACTATACTTTGAATTTGCAAAGAAATTCATGAAACATCAAAATACATGCAAGGCCTTAATTAGATAAGAAATCTAACCATCTGTTAGCAAACCATTTCAATGGCGCTTCTTTTAGCTGCACTTCATCATGTGAATCATCTTGACCCTCATCGATTATGGAATCCTCTTTTCCATTCTTGTTGTTATCTCTTTCCACCTTCTTCAAATGTTGTGGATGACTTGTTGGATACAAAGTCCAAAACTTGTCCACAAGGTGACCTTTCTTATGGCAATGAGTAATAGACAATTGCATGTTATTTTCAACATCATTTTCCTTGTCCAATGGGCCTTTGACTTTTTGCCTCATTTATTTAGAAAGTTTCAATGTGCATGGATATCTTCTTCCAACATCTATAAACATTATGATTATTCAAACCACAAAAGGAACATGTGAAAGTTCTTTTATATATCTTATGTGAATATTTACCATGTTTATCATAATCAAAAGCAATTTGATTAAAGGCAAATTTATACCTTGAACATTCACCATTGTCGCCTTCTTGAGGAGGTGAATTTGATGAGGTAGTGGCTCTCCTCTGAATACTAGCAATGAATTCAATGACTAGATAGAGCTTTCAAAATCCTCTTCTTTTACATTCTCATTAGCTGCATGTTTATTAACATCTTCTTGCAAAGTGGGTGTCAAAATTTTCCAGTCATTATGAACACAAACTTCACAAGCTTGAGGTAATGAACACGAAATAAAATTCCTTCTTGGAATAGCTTCATGTGCCTCCTTGGCTTTGGAGCATTCTCCATGTTTTCCATAACCAAGACCCAAATAATTAGGCCCTTCCTCAACAACATTTGGCTCAACTATCCCTTGTATTAACTATGCCTTGTACATGGTTGCCTTTAACCCTTTACTTTCATAGCACATTTTCATCAAAAATTGTGTTGCAATTGTGATAACATTTGCTATATGCAGAAGCTAATAAAAAATGATCGAAAATGACATTTTTGCTCTGTTTTTTTGAAGATTTAAGGAAAATTACACCAAGTAGCTTCCAACCTCATATGACCATCATGTCAAACTCATCTTAGGATATTTTCCAAGTAAGAGCCACTTAAGCAAGCAATCTAGTATACATGACTCCAATTTCAATTAGCAGCAATGATAGTTCTAAGTATGGTGCAAACATTGCTCTAGATCCTCAATGGGGCATGTTTGATGACAATAATTTGGGGAGTGAGAGAGGGAGATGGTAGGAGAAAAAAATCAAGGAATCCTTGGGAAATTGAAAAATATATAACTAATAAGGTGGAAGACATTTGTAACCTAAGAGAGAAACCTGTGAGGAAATGTGTGAAGTTGGTATTACACACCCAATTGGACAACCTCGAGGAGAAAAAATTTCTCCCACTTTATTTGTTGGCATAACCTAGTAAGTGTTATTCACTAGCATGTATTTTGTAAAGGCCTTTCAACCTAGTTCCCATTCAACTCCATCCACCAGGTTGTAGAGGATTCCAAGCCTAATTTCATAAAAAAGTAAGTTGGGGATGATCACATTGACTTGCTTGATGACATGTCTATGAAGATTAACTACCTTGAACTATTTTTTTGCGTAGGGAAAGAGACACATTCCCATGTCCGAGCATGAAAACGTTCTTTGATATTGTTAATGCCTCTAGTGTTTACTTCTACAAGTTCTATAGGCAGAGTCTGTAAAGGGCCAGGTAGCCTCTGGATCTCATCTTTTATGAAAGGTGACATATCTAGTAAATGCCCCTACAATCAATCTCTGGAATGGATCTAAATAGAAGTTCTTCATTTTAATATTCGTAAAACACAACAACTTTAAGGTAAACTATGTACATGTGTCATTTCTTCCACAAACTAAAGTGTATAAGTAGTAAATTTTATACCAAGTGTGCTCCCACCATGTAAAGCGCAATTTGGTGAACTTATCATTTTTATAATATCTTTTTTGATTAAATTTAGTTTCAGACATGATCAATTATTGCTTTGAAAGTTGTGTTCTACATAATTTGTGTACACTAAATTACAAATTGATTTTTTGAAATCTATTTTGTGTAGATGTCGACCAATAGATATATATCATGGAGGATGAAAGACGAAGATCAGTCGAATCCCATATGGAGGTTCAGGGATCAGAGGATGTTCACGGTATTTAAATATAATCTTAAATCTCCATACATGTGTGTACATATGGAATTGATTTTTTTTATTAACTTTGTGAGTGAAATTAGTTGTTAATAAGTTTCATATTTTAATTTTTAGGAGGCAAGAGGAGAAGGGTTTCTACTCCATCCATGGAGCGTGACCAAGGTTCAACCGGTCGAGGTATGAGTGGTAGTAGGTTGTGGGAAGGGGGTGATATTTATTCCCCCGAAGGCCAATCAACATCTATTGGTTCTCAACAGGGTCACTGTGGGTCTGGTTCTCAACAGCGTCATTCTGGGGTTGGTTCTCAGCAGGGTCATGTTGGAGATGATGTTAACCAAGAACATCAAGGTTGACATCAATTTCAATATTTTTTCATTAAATTTGTACAACTTTTTTTACACGTGTTTTTTCTAATATACGAAATTTTATATATATTGATGCAGAGGCCGAAAATGTTCGAGCTAGTGGTCAAAATAGACACAGAGCAGCTCGCCACATTCAAGAAGAAGGCTGTCAACCCAACACAACTTATCCGGCTGAGATTACTGATATACCATGGGAAACCAACATGGCGGAATGCACCTTACAAAGGTGTGAAAGCCTTCATGCAAAATTGCAAAGAGATCTCATGGCTTTGTCTCTACCTGCTGAGAGTAGACAAAGCCTTGAAATAGTTACACATTCATTGGGTGAAATGGTAAAGGTGTACAAAAATTTGGGGCCAACGACTGATTCGTTTGTAGAAATGATGAGAAAGAGAAAAGAAACAGTGATAGGTCCCGATAAATGGTAGGACATAAAACAAAAAGTTACAAGAGCAGAGGCCAAGTCAATGTTTAATTATAAGGAAGGGCCAAAAATAAAAATGTTGAAGGTGCAGTATTTCAAGCACCCAGACAAAGCTGGTTATTTGTATGATCAACATCTTGCGGCCTTTAGAAGGCTTCCATGGAACGATGAGGTTCCTGTTTATTTTGCACAAATGTTTTATGCAGAATTTTTTTTGGGTATGAAACCCGACTACAATGACCTTCCTTCAGAATTTTTTGGCCCAGGGAGAGGTCGATTATATCAACGTAAGGGCACTAAGCGAGATGTGGAGTTGCCTCGCCCTGAGCCGCCATTGGTGAGTCGATCGTTTCGAGTCGAAACCCTACGATCAGAGATGGATGTGACTTCTCAAATAAGTCGAGAAGCAAGAGATGTTATGATCGACAATGTTCATAGTGGATTGAGTGGAGTCGATATTTGTTTAAATCGACAAAGAGCACGTGAAAATGCACGTGCCAATTTTGTTTATCGTACATATGAGGAGATTTACAACATGAATGTTGAAGATCTCCGAACATATGCAATAAATTGTTGCAATGGTCTGCAAGACCTAATTTTTCATGAGGAAGAGGGCACCGGAATGGTATGTGTTAGTGACCTTAGGGTTTGAAATTATTTTTACATATACATGTGTACAATTTGTAATAAATACATGTGTATGTACATGTATACATTTATTTGTATGTGTACATTAATCTAACAAAAGTGTATGATTATATGTTAAAACACCATTTGCAGTTCTCGGGCATGATGCATGATGAAAATGTTAATATTATGTTCGGGACCTCCAGTTCAAACGATGCAGATGGGTCTGACCATCATGATATGTTGGGACATGTATGTTAGTGTTTTTTAAGTGACTCTAAAATAAATAATTGTTGCCACACATGTACATGTATGTATATATATAATTTGATAAAATGTTTTAACATGTACCGATTCCGTTCGATGTTTTTGGGATGGAAGTACCTTCTTCTTCCTTAGGAGATATACCTTCTACTTCATTGGGGGATGAGCCACAAGTATGGACAATTTTTCACAAGTTTAAAATTTATGTTTAAAATTTATATATATATATATATATATTCTACCTCAAAAAGTTCCATTAAAAATTGAGATATATATATATATAGAGAGAGAGAGAGAGAGAGATCTATATTTTGAGTTATTTAAATTTTTTTGAATTTAGGTTCCTATAGAAGATTTCTTTAATCCGGGGACTCTAGCGACGGAGATAGGAACATCCACAGCATTTGAACAAGTTGTCTTTAGTTCCTTTTTTTAATATTATTGAAAATAAGTTTATATATGTACACGTGCATTTTCATTTGAAAGTTTTAATATATATATATATATATATATATATATTTCACTTTACATGTATATTGTACAGTTTACCACTGCAGATGTTCGTATGGGAGAACCTGTTCATCAACTGGAAAGGGAACCTTACGAGGTATTGAATGATTTTTTTGTTATATTTTGTTTTTTACATGAAGTTCTAGATATATATATTCTCATTCATTTTTAAAACTTCAAATTTTAATGTTCAAGTACATGTGCATTGTGTATGTAGGTTTCCTATTCACAGACTGAGACCCAGACGCTAGATCCTCCATTTGATGGACATCATTTACAGTAGATTTGATTTTAAAATTTAGATGGTTTTAAAATTTGTTAAACTTGATACAGTTTGATACTCAAGTGAGATTTACAATTTTTGGACATATTTTATTACATTGTTATTATATAATTTGTTTTATTTAATTTTTAGATGGTTTTAGTACTTTTGGCATGTGAATGTGAAGTAATGTTGTCATCTGAACTACATTTGGCATGTGATATTTAATGTTAAATGTTTTTGTTGGATAGTTGAATTATAATTGACATGGCATGTGAA
This sequence comes from Pinus albicaulis, assembly GCA_034641835.2. Classification (NCBI taxonomy): domain Eukaryota; kingdom Viridiplantae; phylum Streptophyta; class Pinopsida; order Pinales; family Pinaceae; genus Pinus; species Pinus albicaulis. The sequence goes on along the minus strand of CM076583.1, from coordinate 1,238,666,814 downwards.
GTTTTTAAAACTCAAGTTTTGGATGGTTTCAATCTACATTTTGCATGTGATATTTAATGAACTTTAAATGTTTAATGTTTTAATGTTGCACAATATATAATCAAAATGGTTTTAAAACTTAAAGTTTTGGATGGTTTCAATCTACAACTTAAAGTTTTGGATGGTTTCAACCTACATTTGCACATGTGGTAAATTGAAATGTTACTTGTAACAAGACAATCCCCATTGATTTCATTGTATATGTTGATTTCTGATTTTATATAATTGCATGTATGATGGTACATTACTTGTAAAGTCATTGGATTAATAGTGTTCATTGATTTCAGTGTAAGCGCAAAAAATTATTGACAATGTAGAACGATTTTTTTGTTATAATAATTAAACCTAATAATATTGGAGAGCAAGAGAGATAAGGTATGGTGTTTACTACAAGAGTTCGAGTTAAATATTTAAATGGTTTATGATTTATGATTTTTACTTTCTTTTTAATATAATCGATACGGAAATATGACAAAACTAATAAGGGTGACAATAAGAATAGAAGAAGAAAATAGTTTAAGATTGATCACAATAAATGCTATTTGTAAGTGATTACATTCTAATTATTCACATTCTATCATTCAATATTATTACATTGTCACTTTGCATTCAAAAATTTTATTTGATCATTTTCCATTATTAAAGTTATTCTACAATATTTATCATCTCAGCAAATCGAGGTAACTAAGAAAATTTAAAATTAAAATGACTTGATAAATCTCAAACATATTTAGCATATTTAAAATGGTTATATTAATATAATATGTATTTACATATTATTGATAAAATTAATCATATGTTTCTCATATTATCGATAGTTTTTCCTTGGTTGCACACAACTGAAACCAACTTAGATCCATCTTAACTACGGATCTATCAAGCGCCGAGAGGGATCAAATCTCTCCAGGTGCAAACCTTTCCTCAAGTTTTGCACTCAAAAAAGAGATTTGCACCTCTATATATTTTATCCCTCTCGGCGCTTGATAGATCCATAGTTATGATGGATCTAGGAAAATAACTTTCTAAAAATAAGTAATGGAAAAGGAGCATAGGGAACAATTAGGAGTAGATTTAGGGCATAGGGAACAATTAGGAGTAAATTTAGGAACATTTGATAGTTGGGTGAGATAAAATCATATATTTTAATAAAATAATGGGAATTTGTAGGAGAGACAAATAGTGGATATGACATGTATTTTGGTGAATAATCAAATTTATGGAATTAAAAAATTAATTATTTTTGTATGTGAAAACAAGATTCACACCTAATCCTCACCTAAAAGACTAAATTAAACACATTATTATTAAGGGGACAAGGAGCTTTCTAGGTTTTGAGCTCCCCATTGTTAGATGAGTGTCGTAATGGCATTCCAAGTATTTTTGTGAGAACTTATGATATTGTGATATTCTAATTACGAAATAGTGATCTTGAGTACACGCTAGATAATGTAGTAGATAGGAACTTTTTGATAAGGGGAGATAAGGGATGTGACCAAATTCCTATCAGTGAAAATTTTTTTTCTTCACCTTCCTATAACTCCATTGTAGCTTTGGGGGCCAAAGGTAAGAAGAGTACCTTGGAATTTCTTGGGTGAAAAACCAAGTGGGTCACCAACTTTGGTCTAGTGCATTGGAATTCATTAAATAATTGGTCATTGGAGCTGCTTCAAGCTAGGAGTGAGCATCGTCACCAAACTACATTGAATATTTTACACTCCCTAGGGTGAATGATACTTTAAATTGATTGACAGTCCAAGACTTTCAAATTTTTCCGAATGCCAAATGATCTTACAAAGCTAGTATTTATAATATCCTAGTAGGTCATTCGGTGACAACTTTTACCAGAAACTTGAAACAAAGAGAATCTATCCTTGGCTAGGACATCATGTAAGATGTCCGCCATAAACAGTAAAATTGTACTTAAACGCTGAGATTCGGGCAAGTGGGGACAACCACTTGTTATCTCGTCCCTTGGAGGCTAGGCCATATGGGGACCGAATTTGACCTTACAAAATAAAGTGAAATAATTTGTACCATACGGTCGGAAGACATATACAAGAACAAATAATATACAAGAGCAATTAATTTCATTCTAGAATATATATATCCAATACATATAACATTTTTCATCAATGCACATGTATAGAAAAACTACTTTCAGTTGATACTAGAACACGTGCTTGTACCCAAACAATTTGTAACATGTGCAAATCACAAATAACATAAGCAACTCAATTTTTAGTTGAGTATTGGAAGTTCTAAAACATATTTAATCCAAAGATAATAAATTTTTGGACACTTCACTCAAAAAAATTCTAATGGAATTCCATCTTCAATAATCCGTTCATGATCGGATTTTGACATTTTCCATTTCTTAATTTTCGATTTTTTCTTTGATTGAACTTCTATCAACTTTATGCGTGCTGCACACACCAAGTGACTATATTGACAACTTATGGAATCAGGTTCATAGTCTTCAAAGTAAACAAATTCTCCACTTTGATGAGTTTGTCTGAAAAAATAACCTTTCAGTATAATAGACCCTCTGTCATACTGAAATCCGTGATCATTATAGTCTTGTAATAATTTCATTTTTCGTTCAGTGCAACGCATCAAATAATACTTCACATTTTCATCGTTGTCAATAGGTGCAATTACAGCAAAAACATCTCCTGCACAATAAAATAAATTTAAAATTTAATTATGCATATTTAAATTTATTTGTAGATCTTTAAATCATTAGAAAGTAATTCAAATGTTACCTTCTCTAACAAGATCAAAAACTCGATCACCATCGGATGATATTGTAGTTTCCTCTGATTGCATTTCTTCAAACATTGCAACAGACATTTTTCCCTTTGTATTTAGCTCTGTATGTTTCCAATCGTTCACATACATTTTGTTTTCACAAACGTCATTGGATTTTGTGTTGTCTATGCAAACATCACAAAAAAAAGAATATTTTCTTTTATCCAATGCAAACACATTTATGGACAACTTTGTTTGAATTGAATGCAATTTTCGAGTCCCTTTTATTGTTTCAACGTCATTTCCAATTGATCTATCTACGTCTTCGATTCCAATATGCCAGAAAAACCTTTATATGGAAAATTAGAAAAAGAATTTGTAAATATGATATCAAAATACAATTAAAAATAATCATTGCATGATAAATGTACAATGTTTAAAATTGGATTTCCAATATAAATTAAATTGAATGTACCTTCGCACTTCTCTTGATGGGTTAATTTCATGGCTTAGAGCAGTTTTGCACCATTGAACAACTTCTTCAGCGTTCACAAGTCGGCGTGCAAAGTGGTTCATTTGATATCTTCAAAGTACTCATTTTATGCATGCTCCTGCACCGTCATGTTCTCCTTTTCCATGGCCAGTCTCAAAGAAATTCCAACAATGTTTAATGCAGGTTTTCTTATGAAGACAACACAACCAAAAGAATGATCGTGCAGATTTGAATTGACCTGCGCATCCGTCTGACCATATCCAATGTTCATTGAATGCTATTCCACGATTTTTCAATGAATCATAAATTTTTCCAAAACAATGTTGTACAAAACATGTATCATGTGTACGATCGTCACTGATATAAAAGTGATATTCTTTAATGATATGTCGATTTTCACTCGTGCTTTCTATATGATCGACATTTTGTTCAGCATGTCTATATAGAATATGGACGAGCATGGAGACTTGGTCAGAATGATAGTATTCACTCTGAATTTCTTTTTGTGGAACAAATGTAAATGGTATCACCGAAAAATGGCCTCGGTGAAAATTATTTAGATTTTGAATTGTGTACTACAATGAGTCAATTGGGAAGTGTTGGTGGACAGTCTTTCACTGTGTTTTCAAAAAGCCCATCGAAGTCTTTGTCTTCTGCATCATTTTAACATTTGGCTTGCAATCTTAGTCTGTATGAAATCTGGTATCTGTACATTCTTTCATTTCACTTGAGACAATGATTTATCCTATTGTATCATATTTATTGAAATTTAGTCAAATTTCCACAATCATCGCATTTTTTACCACCAACACATTTCTTTTTGTAAAATAGTTCATCGCTTTCTCTTTCAAATAGAATTTGAGATATGAATTCACGGATAGTGGAAGGAGGAGGTGAATCCTTCCATAATGTTCTACCGAAATCAAGGAATGTGTCATAATATAACTCAAATTCCACATGATAACGGCAACAACAAGTGTCGCGTACGGTGATAGGTTTTACATACCATGGTTTTTGTTGAACAAAAGCACTGAGTGAAACCTGAATTTGACGATTCTCTTCTTTGAACTTGTTGAATAACTCTATTTGAGTGGTTTCCAAGAGATGTTTTTCATGTTCTTCGTATTGATTTCGTGCTATTCTTCTTCGCATCACATGTCTTGCAGTTGGTGAAACACGCGAATTTTTCTTCCAATATTCATATATTATTTTTTTAACATTTTCTCTAAGTCTATCTTTGCATGGTTGCCTACAAATAGCTCTCCAACAAGCGAGTTCATCATTTACATCTATTTGCAGTCGAAATTTTCGATGTTTGTGCAGATTTTTTCGCGAGGTTCCCAGTGCTCGTGCCATAGATGTTAGATTCAAACGATTCTCTTGAGTACTTGGTGAAACCATTGCCATTTGTATTCCTCTACGTATATTTGAAACATCTTTATCTCTAGATCTTTTAATTGACTCTATAGCACTACTCATATTTTTTATCACCTCTTCTTTCATTTTTTTATCTTTGGTTGATTTTCGAATACCCAATAGTGTCGTCGCTTCTTTTAATTTCCTTGATGATAGGAGACCTTTCAACATTTGAGCCTGAACTGTCACTCGCTCATTTAAGAAATGCTTTTCAAAAATGCGGTCGACACGATATCGTATAACATGGTCAGGTTTTTTATCTCCATATGTGTGAGTGTCAACATTTTCTAACATCTCATTATCGATAGTGATTTCATCTATACCGATTCTCTTGAATACTTGGTGAAACCATTTCCATCTGTATTCCTCTACGTACATTTGAAACATCTTTATCTCTAGATCTCTTAATTGACTTTATAGCACTACTCATATTTTTTATCACCTCTTCCTTCATTTTTTTATCTTTGGTTGATTTTCGAATACCCAATAGTGTCGTCGCTTCTTTTAATTTCCTTGATGATAGGATACCTTTCAACATTTGAGCTTGAACTGTCACTTGCTCATTTTTGAAATAATTTTCAAAAATTCTATCGACACGATATCGTATAACATGGTCAGGTTTTTTATCTCCATATGTGTGAGTGTCGACATTTTCTAACATCTCATTATCGATAGTGATTTCATCTATACATATTCAAAAAAATAGTACATATTCAATAAATCACTAAATTAATAAATATGTCAATAAATATTAGGAAAATTTTAAATATATCAATAGATCATAATATATACATTTACATACCCGCTTCAATTTCTGCTTGAGGTTGATTTTCTTCTTCAATATTTTGAGGAATATCTCTGTCTGTTTACATTAAACAAAATATTTTTCAAACTAGTTCATCAAATAAAAAATTAAGCTTCACATTTTATATTAGGAAAATTTTAAATATATCAATAGATCATAATATTTACATTTACATACCTGCTTCAATTTCTGCTTGAGGTTGATTTTCTTCTTCAATATTTTGAGGAATATCTCTGTCTGTTTACATTAAACAAAATATTTTCAAACTAGTTCATCAAATAAAAATTAAGCTTCACATTTTACATTAGGAAAATTTTAAATATATCAATAGATCATAATATTTACATTTACATACCTGCTTCAATTTCTGCTTGAGGTTTATTTTCCTCTTCAATATTTGAAAGGGCTTCTAACTTTTTTTTGTGAGATTGTCTCGTCTCTTCTCTACATTCCTCAGGGTCTCTTTTTCGATCATATTTTCTCGCACAAGTTCTTCGATTTCCCATGATAATAGGGTATGAAGTTCAAAAAATTTCCTTCAAAAAATTGGACAATAACTCAATTACAAAAAATATCACAAAAGATTTAATTTAAAAAAATTCAGTGTAAATGTTTTGCAAAAAATACATATTCCAATTCAAAACATTTACTTTAAAAAATTTGAGAGAAAAATGTCTTATAAAAATGAAACGAAGCTCAAAATATTTACTTCAACTCAAAACACGTACATACCTCCAATAAATGTCTTTTGAATGTATGTCCAAGAATTTTTTTACAATTTTTGCCAAAATCACGCCGCCTCTAAGAAATGTCCTCCAAAAAAATTCACGCCGCCTCTAAGAAATGTCCTCCAAAAAAATTCTTTAAACCCAAAATTGTAAAATCAACCAAGAAATGCTCTTAAATCCAAATTTTGAAGAAAAGTTTTTGAACCCAAACCAAGATCTTTGTAAAATGAGAAGAAGTGTGTGAAATGTGTGAAAATTGTGAATCAGTTCGCGCCAATTTATATTGACGCGAAATGTGTTTTAGTAGGGGGCTTCTCAAAACTCTCCGGCCGACGGAGAGTTACACAATAGTTCAGCTGAAATTTTGATCAAAAGTTTGACCAAACTATTAAGACGTTAGATTTAATGGGTCTTAAGTGGAAAACATAGTTCATGCAAAAACCAGGTTCTGAATATGGTTCTGAAACTTTGGACTGATTAAACTCCATGAAAGGTTGTTAATTAACTGTCGGAACCAAGACAAGGATTTTCAGAATTGAATCTACTTTTAGGAAATATAACTTTTATGGAATTTCATAAACGTTTAATAATTTTAATTATTTTTCTAATAAAATGGGTGCAAACAATTTCTGAGGGTCATTGTGATTCAATGAAATCAAAATTTTGTATCTCCCAAAATACATTGTAAAAAAAATTGAAAAAATTATGGGGCATTACATTGGTCCGTCATCTCTAATGGGTAGCTTTTAGATTTTTAGTTTATAACTTATATGTTAAGAAATTTCTTGCGAAGCGAAACATATCCAGGCCACGTGCTTTTCAGATAATCTGCCTCAAAAATTTGGGTTTGTGATATGCATCCATTGGCTGGTAAATATGGCTATAACAAAGTAGGACTCGTCTAGATTGTTGTAACACATTTTGTTTTTTCAAACACAAATTTTCAATGAATTTCAACATTATGCCATAACACTTTCTAGTATCCTTTGATTGTTAAGAAACACACACCCAAAGAAATGCTAAGTTGACATATCAAATCTACATAATTTTTTTTTCAAAAATAAGTAATAGAAAGCTAACAAAATTTTTGACAACTTTTATTTTTATCACAAAATGAAATTCCAAACATAAAAATTGTTATAGTTTGCAGAAAGTTGAAGAACCGAAAAAAATTAAAGTTTTTTTCTCAAAAAAGGGCAAAAAGTGTAACCCAACTTCACATTTTCACCCTCTTACACCCTTAAAATGACATGGTAAATTATTATTGAAATAGTATTTTTGATTTTTTTATTCATATTTAATGAATTGACTATAGTTTTTACCCATTTTTACTATTTAAACCAGCATTTTTAATCGTTTGGTGGTTCTTTGAGCAGGTTTACAGCCGATACAGTGAATTTGACATGCACGATCTTAAAATGAAATTTGACCACAAAGCACACTTTTATCTCTTTTTCTAGCTCTATTAAACATCGAAAAATGAACCCCCTTGTATTTCTCTTTCAGCTCTTTTCAGACTCCCAAAATATGAAAATATTGTCGAGAACTTGTCCTTTTGAGCTCGTAAAAGGAATTGAAATGACATCTACTCAGTATAAGTTTAACCCTTTTCTGGACTGGGATAGATTATTTATGAAAAAGGAACACCCTAGTCGAACATGGCTAGGAGGTTCCCTCAGGTATTATTTTATGCTTTTTCATATCTAAGGGACAAATTTACGAAAACGAACTTGTGGATTTTTCTTTTCATCCTTTTTTCGAACTCTCTAAACATGAAAAGGGATCGTGTTTTCACTGTCGTTAAACTCGATAAAACATCAAATAGCAATGGTCTTATCCATCATGACAAGATCAAGTTTCACCTTCGCTAGACTCATTAAAACATCATATAGTGATGAATTCACCCAAAGGGTGGAATTACATATAAATAATATGTTATCTTCCTCAAGCTTGTAAAAAAATGAAGAGGTACTGGTCAGTAATGACTATGGAAAATTGGAAAGGGATAAATCACTTTATGGTAGCAAGTTACTCTTGAACATGACACTCGTTCACTTCATCTTCGTGACTTTGGGGTTGGGTTATTTCTTGATGGTCTATCATACCTATGGTCTATCACGCCATCCATCACTTTGGTTTGGGTCAATGTTTCCAACTCATTCAGCGTCACTGAAATGTTCAAGAGAAGTCACTCAGTAATTCCTCATCCTTTACAATACTCATAAAACTTCATTTCATGACCGCCATCCCTAAACATTGCTTCATCAGTTACATTCTGTCTCTAAAATCATTACTCTCGTTTCGTGTCGTTGATGGGGATTACATCAAGGCCCTCCTGCGATGAGTCATTTCCTGTCGACATCAACCCATCATCCAAGAAGTTGACTTAGAAACAACCTTTCGGTACCTTGGAGCTTGCATACATTAATGGAAATTTTCTCACTTCCGGTGACAGGTTGAGATCACTGGCCTTCGACCAAAAGACTTTGTATGGTGTTCGACATCAAATCATCTATTCACACCATGAAAACTATATTGTAGTACCTTGAGATCCATTATCATCATCGGTGGTTTCTCTCGCATCTATTAACGATTTACATCATTGGCTAGTAATCAAACGATTTCTTCACATTTTCGACCCCAGATTGCATATTCACATGGTTAGACTCATACTTGAGTGATCGAGTGAACCAGATAGAAGACCCCAGATCTAGTTTCATCCATCAGGACTGCGATTTTCAGAGTAGTACCACATCATTCGTACGATGGTCTTTCCACAAATGGTCATCCTATCATGGGTCTATATCTGTAGATAACTTTTTGATGTTATGATATTTTATGTGCTGAGTATGGGTATGCCTCCCTCAGCAATTCATGTCCAAAATGAAAGATATCATGATGTAATGTATTGTAATTTATGCAAGTCACCATCTACTTCAGATATTACTCATCACATCCTAAAGCATATCATTCAAAATTATCATTTTTTACTTAATTATTTAGGGGATAGTTGTTACAATTCAATTTGGGCATCGCTCCCAAAACCCAGGTTAGAATAAATTAGGGTCCATCACACTCTAAATTAATTGCTACATGCCTTAAAAAAGTCATCCCATTGTCGGTTTTCATTCATGAAAGTTTCACTGGTTCAAATTCAATTGAAGTGCTCCATTGAGTCATCAACATACCCATAGACTATAGTAAGTGATTTTCAGAGCATTTATTCACATGCAATACAACGTTGCAAAGCATCTAGGCCCACTTGACAGTGCATTGGTCGATTGGGAGAAAATTGTTCATAGGATTTCGGGAATCTTCCCACCTTCTAGTGGCTTCTAGAAGTTGTTCCAGCTATCACACTATATGATAACTTCAAATATGAACACCATGGTTATATTAAACCACTTATCCTCCTATTCCATTGAACAAGGAAACCAATTCGTCCATTTTTGGAAAATCCATTCAATGACCAATTAATGCTAAACCACCCTCATTATTTATAAATTGAGCACTGATCATAGTGCAAAAGAGAGCAAGAATTTGAATTAGTAGAGTTATGCCGGTAAGATCACAGCTCTTCGAGGTATCGTTTGCATGTAATGTTATGCTACTAGAGTGATGCTACTGATGTGATGAGGATAGGAATAAAACTAGATCGAGTTGACATCGAATCAATCCAACTATTTGTAACTTCTCCTTAAACCTTATAATAAAGAGATTTTTTCCTTTCCTAATACATGTGTTCGTGATTTAATATGTGTATTTTAAAATGCAATTGATTCAGTTTGCTTAATATGAACAGATCATATGCCTTTATGTCATTTTCGGTCTTCTATTAGCCATTGCATGTACCAATCAAGCGAGTTAAGTTCGATTGAGAGCGATGGAAGTGACAAAAGGGAGACGAGGAATAGCAAAATATCACAATTAGGTGTTCTTCTCTTATATATTTAGTTTAAGGAAAAGGTCAGGTGTCTTTTATCTACTGTTCTAAGTGCGACCACCACACTTAGGGAAACTTATATATCCATAGGTTTTATTTTCATAAAACACACATGATATTCAAAATGATGCCCCCTGGCTCACCAAATGCACCTTAGAGAAGTCAGCCATTGCGGAATAAAGAACTTGTTTTAATTTCATTGAATTCTTTGTATCATGGGGTAAAGATGAGTCCAATTTGTCTCTTTTTTCTTTGTATGTCCTTCGAAAATTTTTAACTACATTCCCTACATGGATGATTCATTTTTTTTTTAAACTAAATTTCCTAAATTCCCTGATTCTGTGGATAGATTTTTCCGGTTTGTTAGCACTCCTAAGGTGTTGGAGTTGGTTAACAAAGTTTAAACCAAAATGTCTTACCTAGAAGCTTCCAGAAACTTCCAATATTCTCTTTATTCAAAGGTCGGAAGGATACCAAATTCTTTTTGTTTTATTCGGAACATTATTTGGCTATGCTTGGGGTTAAAACCGAAATATACATAATGTACTTTTACTTTCAACAGGTAGTTGGCGAACAAGCGTTTGTTTCAGGGTCAGGTATACATTGTATCTTATTTATTTTATGTGTTTGTTGGAAATCTTGTTTCCTCACCACTATAAAGTGAATGAGTACAAAACCAATTGTAAGCCTCTTGTAGCTTATGTTAAATGCTACCACATCAATAAAAATTTTGTACATATGATCTTTTATGATTATTATTCTCGTCTACTGTTTGGAGTTATAAACACTTAAATTTCTTAGTGCTTGGATTGCTATGTACTTTTGAACCATGAATTCTCCATAAACCATTTTAACACCTTTCATGCCACTTGAACTATCTTAAGAACTTCGTAGTGGCTGCTTCATCTCATATGGCTCTGATACAATAGTTTTTGGTTTGCTTCACTCCCTCACTAGATTCTAATCAAGAGATTAAGTGCTTTAAATGTATTGAGGGGGTTTCACATTGAATTTTATATATATATATATATATCATTTTTTGGGGTTCAACTACGTTAATTAAGTCACACTCTTGTAGCTTATGTTAAATGCTACCATATCAATAAAAAATTTGTACATATGATCTATTTTGATTGTTCTTCTCGTCTACTGTTTGGAGTTATAAACACTTAAATTTCTCAGATCTTGGGTTTCTACATACTTAACCATGAATTCTCCATAAACCATTTTAACACCTTTCATGCCACTTGAACTACCTTAAAAACTTCGTAGCAGCTGCTTTATCTCATATGGCTCTGCTACAATAGTTTTCTTTTTGCTTCACTCCCTCACTGGATTCCAATGGAGAGATTAAGTGTTTTAAAATTATTTAGGGGCTTTCACAGTGAATTATATTATATATCATTTTTTGGGATTCAACTACATTAAGTAAGTCATTCATCTATGACCATTCCTATGTGAGGTAGTCATAACTGACTAATAACTCATGATTTTTGAATAGTTGACTTAGCACTCATTGCATAGGGTGATGCTCACAGGAGTGAAGAAGTGGGATTGAAACTAGTGAAATGGATCACATAGCGTAAATCATCACTTTCAAGACTTGCACCCGGTAACTAGGACTTCCCAGGAGGTCACCCATCCTAGATCGCCTCTGGCTCAAGCACGCTTAACTGTGGAGTTTTCCCCACAATCAAGCCCACTTAGCTTGCTACCCGATTTTCAAAACCTTAGCAAGTATTATGCCTCATGAACCATTCAATTAGATCTCTCTTCACTCTTTGTACGTTTTTTCAAAAGAAACATCAAAATATCCATTATCCTCCCTAAAACATTTGGATAGAGGGTGGTTTAACCCCAAACTATAATAGTAATCGATAACCCAGTGAATCTCGATGGGAATTTAACATGAGATGGACTAGACATGTAGACATCAACACAAACTCCACATTGAAACAATTCATTAGAATTAACCGAGCTAACTCACTAGGATTCAAGGTTAGTAATTTTGTAGTTAAGGGATTATGGTTAAGGATTAAGGGCTGATATTCATTTATTTTATCACTCCTTGCAATCAATATTGTTTCCCCCTAAGTATTTTTAAGACTGAATTGCACATTGATTCTCTACTTTCTCCAAAACATAAAAAATCTAGACATATTTCCTACACTGTGCCACTTTCTCCAATATTGCTCTTTCACATACAATTATTCATTATATCAGCCCTCTTAACCCCTTTTGATTATAAATACCATGGTTCACTAAAGCAATTAATCTTTCACTTCCACAACACCTTCAAAACACGATGATATGCCCATACATATGCACTTAAATATTCACACATTATCATAATCTACCACATGGTCAAACCTTGTCTCTAACACAAATAACACAAAAATAGGCCACTTCGTATACTCATGAAGAACATGGATTTCAATATTTTTCCATAAATTCAAACTAATATCCTTTATTTTAGGAGAAACATTTGTGTGAAAGTAGTGTATGCCTCACATTAAAGCTCTGTAATTTTTTTAAGAAATTGCATTCTCTTCTTCTCTGCACAATTCATCTATATATAGATATTGAGTTTTGGTTAATTGATATTCTCAAATCCTTTCTTCCAGTTGTTGGGGAATCCATTGGCGTCTTCTGCCTGTCCATGTTTAGAAGCTTTTGGATACCTTAGTTGTTGGAAGATGTATGGGGAGAACTTTAGTTCTAAGGTACACCATTCGTTGACCCATTGCATTACAAAGAAAATAATTAATTTTTAAAGTTTTCTGGTTCACAGAAGATGCATTGGATATTCAAGAAGGGCTTAACTATAGAAATGAAGAGGGTGAACCTAGTTTTCAAAAAAGGTTATCCATGGCTGACGATGAACCATGTTATGTCAATTGATAAGCTCCATCTCAAATGCATCTTCCTCCCTGCAAAACTTTTTTTTTGTAAGTATCTGATGCAATTATGTTATCCTATAATGGGTTGAAACATAGAAAGAGAAAATCAAAATACATGCCCTACTTAAATGATGATGAAATTTCTTCTCTTGGATTTTTTTTTTTATTGCACAAGAATTAGCTATGTCTACATTGTACTCAATTTTAGAAGACAAATAATTAAAAAACTAGCATACCCTATAAGCAAGAGAAGGAACACCAAAGCGGAAAAGGTAAAATTTTAATTATTGAATGCAAACTTAACAATTCACTTAAAACAAGCGTTGCAAGGAAGGAGGAAAAGGTCCATCACCAACAACAAAATGATTTGTTGGTTCTCATGGAATAATCAGATGTGATTAAAACATTTATTGGTCACATGCACGTATATGTGTCTATATGTGTGTGTAACACACAAACTTGTGTAATGAATAAAATAATGTAAATAATGATTAATTAGTTAATTAGTAATTAGGTTGAAAGGCCATGACTGATTAGACATGACCTTTCGTGAAGAGGCACCTGCATAAGTATATAATCAGGCCTCATTTGTAACATTCAATCATCTCATATCTCATATCTCATCTCATTCATCATACATATTATATAATAATATTTGTATCCTCATGGATATTCTGATATTTCAAGTCTTCTGGAATATTTAACTTTAGAAGGAACTTTGTTCGCTTCATTTGGTATCAGAGCAGTTCGAGCCTTCGACCGCTTAAGCACTGCACAAAGCCACACTTTTTGATCCAGGTCTTTGACCATAAAAAAATTGTCAACATTGTTGTCGTTGAAGCATTTTGCTACCAGTCTTGGAGTTTCTCCATTTTCACCAGTAGGCCTTTGGCCAGAATTAAAAATTTGAAGAAATTTCACTAGTAGGCCTTTGGCCATAATTCAAAATTTGAAGAAATTTCACCAGTAGGCCTTTGGCCAAAATTAAAAATTTGAAGAAAAAAAAGGGAAATTTTTGAAAAAAGAAGAAGAAGCAAAAGCAATATATATATAGTCAAAAAGAAAAAGAAAAAAAGAGATATATATAAAGAAGTACATATACCTACATACCAAGACAATTTAAAAATAAAAAGGGAAAAAGAAAGAAGGAAAAGTAGGTAAGGTTATTTGATTATTCTTTAAGTAGTTTACAAGCTTGTGGTTTTAGAAGCCCATGGTAATTTCCCATGGTATTTGCAAGGTAAAATAAGAACAAAAGGAGAAAAAAAATCTCTGTGTGAACGGTAAGTTACTTTTACGTGGAGAACATTAACTGAGTCAAATACACAGAAGTGGACATTTATTTTATAGGTGAATATAGGTGAATAGCCACGTTTCAGTAGGGTTGTAACTTTTCAAAACAAAAAATTAAAAAAAGAGTTAAAAAAATCAATTGTTAAAAAAATATATATATAAATAAAAATAAATTAATAAAACTAGAATTTACTTAGTCAAAGAACTCATCACTAAAGGAAGACTATATTTAAGGTTATATAAAGGAAGTAATTTTCAAAAAAACAAAAGGAAAAATATTAGAAAGAATTTATTAAAGTATTAAGAAATCCTTATTAAAGCTAGAAGGTATATAAAAGGAAAAGGAGGTTATTAAAGGTTTAAGCACTGGAAAAGTGGAAAAGGAGATAAATCATTATATTCTAAAAATTTTAATTTAAAAAGGAATATATATATATATATATATATATATATATATATATATAAGCATTTGAGCCTCTTTTAAAAGAGAATATTAGTGAAGGATTCATTACCAAAGATTGAAGGAATAATAGTAAAGGACATTGGAAAGAATAAATAAGCTTGAGGGTTTATTAAAGGGAAATAATAATATTTTATTATAAATATTAGGAAGGGTCACCCTTAAAAACCTCGAAGTTATCTTGACAAAATGGCATCCAAAATAGAAGTAAAAGAGGGAATATTTCCTAAAAATTATATTATGTATGTCCATGTGCTAATTAAAATCATAGGGTCACTTGCGGGAAAGGAAGATCTCATATCTATCGATCTTACTCAAAAGAATAATTATGTTAGTACTGAATGTGCTAACCAATTACTGATCCCTGAGTCAAATATAATTGAAACAAATTCAATTAACGCAAATGACAAACAATACGACATAAGGAATTTACACCTAAGTATTGGGGAGTATTTCTTTGTCTTGCAATTCTATATTAAAACCTTATTTTGCAACGATAGTGACATAATTCTGGGTTCGCTTTGGATGGAATCACTAGGGTCATTCGTCCTTAATATGAAAAAGAAGTTTTTGACATTTTCTTACAAAAATAAAAAAATAACGCTACAATATGTCATAGTGAAGCCGAATTCAGAAACACCGGAAGACATGTTAGAAATTTCAAAAGTAATTTTTCAAGAAATTAAAAAGGCGATCCAAAATATGCAAAAGGAAATTGACAAAATCACAACTAACAAGAATGAAGAAGTTGATCGCCTCAAGGACCACAACGAAAAATTACTAATGCAAATTAAGAAGCTGAAGAAAGACAAGTCATTAGAAAACAAGGTGCAACAACTTGTCGAAAAGGAATCATCGAAACTTTCAAATGTAGAAGTTTAAGTTGAAAAAAAAATGAACATTGATACAGTAAATGTCACAAATCAAAAAGGAGACAAGAAAGTTGCATAAAATAAAAACTTAGATGTTGCATTTCATATGAGGAACATTCTAAGTGAAGGTTCTGTAACGAACTCAATAACATCCTTTCCAGAAGAAAATGAAAGAATTTAAACCAAAAATTTCCCTATCGACATCCAAATCAGGGGAGCAGATAGCTCGACCACGCTATGTATTCTAAACAGAAACAAGCTGATATTCCAAATAATACTAACAAGTCATCACAAGTTTCCATTCATCGTAAGATTCCACAGAAGATTGATTTAATATGTTCCAATCCATTTTCAGTGTGACAGTTTTGTTTGTCACTTAGAGGATCATATCAACTTGTATCGAAAAAGATGACTACCCCGAGACGAGAAGATGTTCGTAGCAGGAAAAGAAATCAAGGCCTTTCATCAACAAGCTTTGAGCACAAAGCTTTTTGTGGAGGAAGGCAATGTGATGAATAAAATAATGTAAATAATTATTAATTAGTTAATTAGTAATTAGGTTGAAAGGCCATGTCTGATGAGACATGACCTTTCGTGAAGAAGCACCTACGTAGGTATATAAGCAAGCCTCATTTGTAACATTCAATCATCTCATATCTTATCTCATTGATCATATATTTTATATAATAATATTTGTATCCTCATGGATATTCTGATTTTTCAAGTCTTTTGGAATATTTAACTTGAGAAGGAACTTTGTTCGCTTCAACTTGTATGAATGATTTTAGTTTCCAAAGTATTTCCATTGTGTCGACCAAAGTCATGTCATAGGTTTGACCAGTAGATAGATACGTGTAAGAAAGTACATCTATTAATTTAATTTTATACATTAGTTTATTGATCTGACAATGCTACATAATGCAATTGTTGACCCTTCATGTGGATGTGAAAATGTGAATGTTGTGAAGCTTCCCATGAAAATGTAACGATACATAATAATGATATATTCCTTGTACACCAATAGTTGTTGTTAGATTCTCTTTATATGTCACTATTTTATTGTTCTTGAGAACTCCATTAGAAATTATTTGGCATTCATTTCCCCTGCTTCGGGGGTATGCTAGTGGATATTTAATCCAGGTAATGCTGGTTGTACTATTTGTTAAGTCATAGCTTAGGTCATGTACATATTCATGGAACCAACTGTACATGTCACTATGTGATAGCGACCCAAAATTTTATGAGATCCAACCTCCAACATCATATAACCTGCACCTTTCATGTCGCTTTTTTTTTATCAACAAACGAAATGAACATGGAGATTTAAGCCACGTTGCCTTTTTTTATCAAAAAATGAAATGAGTATGGAGATTTAACCTAGGAAAGCCACGTTGTGTTGTTTGTTAACTCGTAGTTTGATTTTGTCATATTGAAGCAACTATACTATTATTTTTGATGTATCCCATGGTTTAAATTGATTGCCTTAGGAAATGCTAGAGGAAGGGTTGAGAAATTTGACTTGATTGTATATTTTGGAAATAATGTAATTTGTGGTATATTTTGGAAACAATGTAATTTATCAAGTTATTGTGATTGCATATTTTAGGAATATTTTGGAATATTACAATGTAGAAAGTGATTAAAATTTTTGATTTTTTATCGAGTGTTAGATTCTGGAATATTCTCAAAATCTGCAACCTAACTCGATATAAAGATCTCTACGGTTTACAAATATTTGATTTCTCTCTTATTCATCAAATTCCAAAAATATTCTCGTATTTATAATGGAAACAAAAATAATTAAATAATAAAGAAATTTAATATTTTAAAATATTAATTTTTTATTTATCATCCTCACTAAAATTAATTTTTATTAAATGTTATTGGTCAATACCTTAATTAAATGAACCATATATTAAAAAAAAAAAAATCATAAACCTATTCAATTAAATAAATGACATATTTTAAGAAAATTATAAAACTGTTCAAGACCCATTATATTGTAATAAGTATTGTTTTATTTTTAATTATTTTTCTCTTTTAATATACATAAAATTGATATAAAATTCTTAATTTACAATTAATATAATGTTGTAATTGGAAGGAAATGATTGATTTTTAAGATTGAAAATTGAATACTTTATAATTAACATAAATAAATATTATAATATTTATAATAATAAATATTATAATAAATTATTTTTTATTAATATTTTTTAATATTATTGGTCAACACTTTAATTAAATGAATTATATATTTTAAGAATAATCATAAACTAGTTTAAGACACATTATATTATTGTAAGAGAAATCATAAAATAATTCAAGATACATTATATTATAATAAGTATTGTTTTATTTTTAATTATTTTTTTCTTTTAATATACCTATAATTGATATAAAATTCTTAATTTACAATTAATATAATATATAATGTTGTAATTGGAAAGAAATCATTGATTTTTAAGACTGAAAATTAAATACTTTATAATTAACATAAATAAATATTATAATTAAAGTGATAATAATTATTGATTTTTAAAGTTGAAAGTTGAATATTTAACATGATTTTGTAGAATTTTTTATTTTGCATATAATTTTAACACTTCAATATTCAAATGGTATGAGGTAAATTTTATTTCAATTTTAATTTTTAATTTTTTAATTGTTAATGATATTTTTATTTTTCATCTTTTCTTGAGATATAACATGTACGTACACTCCTTACCCATCTATTTTTATTTTTCATCTTTTCTTGAGATATAACATGTACGTACACTCCTTACCCACCTATGGCAATATTTCTTTTTAACTCTGCATTCCATGGTATCTTCTTCTACCTCAATGGCAGATGGAAACAACTGCTACCTATTAATACCATGTGATTCATCAATCACTAAATTTTAATGCCAAGAAAACATTTTCCAACCATCTTTACCATCGCCTCAAACACACATTTGATTGTCGTGGATGGATGGAGGGAGTAATGGAGTTCATTAAGATATTAAAAACATAATTAAATATAACAAGGCACTTTACTATGAAACACTCGTTTTACCAATGCTTAATGCAAGTTGGAATTTTAATACCAAGGTCCCACGAATAAACATTGCAGCTGTACCTCATTGATAATGATCTCTCTAAAGTGCAATAAAAAGCTTGCATCATTAAAATATATAGGCTCTGAAGCCATGAAGAGTTCACTTTGGGTAAAGGGAAAAAAAAGAAAACCCGGTTTCATCCTTTTAAGATATGTTTCCCGGTGCAAATGTCAGTTTTTTCTTGCTTCCATTAATTTGGATCTATTCACTCGTAAATGAAATTGTGCATTTTAAACGCTTTGATCACAAACACTTTGCTTAAAATTGTTGGTATTGGATTGTGGAAATAGTCGTCATTGAGAGCTATAAATCATGTACATATTATTTCAAAACATATTAAAAGGTAAGTAAGTAAAAATAACAAGCGCTAAATAACCTACGTATGGGACTTTTCCATATATTATGAAACTATAACTTGACCGAGAGCCCCTCTCTGAATATTTACAATTGCTTTATATAATGATACATCGCTTATCTTCTCTTGTTATAATTTCATATAATTTCCAATAATAGCATAGATCTGATATGAAAATCTATTTGTTTTAATTCAATTCAAGTGAAAATCGATGCAAACAACCATATGCATCTTTTTACGGAAGCACAATAAGCCATTACTATTGAAGCTTATGAATGCTTAAGCCTCTGAAAAACGTCAAGAGTTTCTCAAATTCCCATTAATAATGAAGCAGTCGCAGAACAGCCTTCATGAATATCCATGAAACACGACGAGCACGTTATATAAACTAAAGAGCATTAGAATTGTGAACATAGATGGTGCCTTCATGCAAACAATATAGAACACTAAAGAGGCCCAACTTTAGATAAAAAGTTAAAAATTCCATCAGGATAGGAACCGACAAAACTGCCAATATTCTCACTGCAAACAAAATATAATCTTTTTGAAAATTTTGGAAGAAAGCTTTCATAAATCACAATCCAATTCAATAATAATACAGAATCTTATTTTAAAAAATAAAAAATAGTTCAAGGAATCAAGAGCACATTGATGATAAAAACAATATCACAACTCACTCCCAAAAAGAGCAGTCACAAAGACTTTACAGCCATCAACTAGAGACATCAACAAAATCCAGCTTTTGACTAGTTTAGGATGTTAATGCACAAACAGACAACATATCCGTGTAGAACAAGGTGTAATCCGAGATTTACAAGAATAATTAAATTAAAAATGACCATACCTTGTCCTGACCTCCAACATCCCAAACAGTAAAGCTAATATTCTTGTACTCCACAGTCTCAACTTTGAAATCTGCCATTACAAAATTTTTGTTTACCTGATCAATTAATTTTAAAAAAATGATCCTGTGAATCACAACACTTAAATTTCCCAACCCAAAAGAAGTATCGAGCCAAATAAGAAAACGAGTTACAGTATCCTGGGTAATATAAAATACAGAAGATCTTTTGAAACCATACCAATTTAACAAAATTATTTAGCTTCATATCTGTAGGATGGTAAGATTTACAAGAGAAAAAGTATGCCGACTCAGTAGTAGTTTCTTCGAGGACTGATCGATTAATATAAATATATTATTCCATCAAGCCATGAACCACAAATGGTACTCAACGAAGAATTCAATCAAGCAGAGAATAAGATATAGTGCTCTAATTTTCAGTAATGCTGATCGAATAACTAGGCAGTAATCCCAATATATTTTAGCTCAAAAACATTGATAGAAGTACCCAAGAAATGGAACAAAATACCAAGCAGGGTATATGTCATGTTTTTGGTAACCTTTAACCTAAGAATGCATCACCATGATAACAATCGCAAGGAAGGGATGAATAAAGCACACAGGCACCTCTAAGCCAATTGTTGGTACCACAATGTAGCATGCTATCACATCTTCCCAAAATTTGCCAAAATCACAAGAAGAGGGACACACAAAGCACACAGGCAACTCTAAGATCTGGTAGATCACGCTTTGGATGTTCACCACCTGGAATCGAAACTTCTGCTAGCTAAGGATATTATGGAACACGTAGGGATGTAGTGGACCCCACATGAAGGCTATGCGCCTTACTACTCTGTTCCCCAAAACAGCCATGCAAGACATGGAGGATGCCACGTGATTACTTGAGTATGGGTTCAGGTTCATAAGCTCAATTGGACTCCTACCATGCGATTGAATGACCTACTTTAGGCACAAGGTTGTGATTGTCAGTTTATTTTGGGAGGTTTTCAGGTCACAAGATCCTATAAATTAGCTGCCATTGGTGTTTGATTTCGTTGATCTGTGCATTCATGGGCATGAAAATGACCAAATGACGCCCCTAGCCTCCCCTGCACTCGAAGAAATTCAAGGTGAACCTGCTCCTCTGCAGCCTGGAGGGCTTGGACCAGAGTGGGGACATTGAGGGTTCGAAACTCGGGGTGAATGTGAAGTGGAAGGGCCCCTCAAAAGGAACATTGGGTTCACGTTTCAGGCCGAATGTTAAGAGGGACAACAACGCCGAACAATGTGTTGGGGAAAATGGGGTTGTAGAGTGGAATGAGGAGTTTGATTAACTTACATTACCTCGGGGACTTTGTCATTTCAGTCTAAAATGTCATCTGCAGCATCCTGTTCTTCTAATTATACTAGTGATCCCACCTCCAATAGCTCATATTTTTGTACAGAGATAGTTCTTCCATTCGTACTGCTAAAACACAAGGGGATTCTCATCATGTGGGTCATGGAGGCAGAGCATGGAAATGAGCTGGAAATTGAGATTTACATGGAAAATCATTTGTTAGAGATGGGTATTTTCGAACTAGTGATTCTCATTTATTTCTTTCGTTATCGTTTTGATTCAATTCTGTTTCAGTCTGTTTTTAGTTTAATAAAAGCTACAACTGTAGTTAAATTCCTCCATTGATATTGGATTTATGCATTTTTAGAGGAAGAAATATGTTTTTCCCATAACTGTTGAAGGATGTAACTGCAGTAAAATTGGTAGTAGTGCTGCAAAGATTTCACTAAATGACACAAAGTTTCATATTTCACTAGATGATGCAATCTACATGCAACTTCAAATATTTTGATTAATGTCTGAATCGAAATATTTGATTCTTGAACAAGAATTATCATCACTACAAACCATCTTTCCATGTTTTATATTATTGTCTATCTGATTTTAGATTAAAATTACCACATAGATCTAACAAACAATTTATCCTATTTAAACCAAATTGGAAAATACATGCTTCCTTTTTTAACAGTCATACTGATGGGCATTTCTTTTAACGTAAGATCTTACCATGAACCATCAGGCCTTTGCATATTTTCAATGTACCGAATGCCATTTGAAATGTATACTTCTATTTCTTTACGTCGTTGTTGTGGATGCAGTTTCTTTAAAAGTGCAAGAGATTGAATTACTGATGACGTCCATTCCACATTCCTGAGAAGTGCATAGAAATTTCAAAAGAATAAAAAAATTAACCAGCAGATGTTCCAAATGACATAATGCACAGAAAACATGTAAATATAAATAACATAGAACCATTTCATATACTTACGAATAGTCAATACAAAATTCTCCAAGTATCTCTGCAGGATTGAAATTCTGAAAAGAATAGAGCAAAACCAGCCAGCAAAGCTGAAGACAGAGGAAGTGGAAGGATAAATTATGGGAAACCAGCCAGCAAAGCTGAAGACTAAGGAAGCTTGGCAATGGCCTCTATCTTCATAGAAGAATGGACTCTGCGTTTGGCGAGGAACGGACTCTGCGTTTGGCGACGAACCTACAAGTTTTTGGGAACTTACAAGTGTCTACACCATAGTGCACTAGTAGCTTGGCGAAGAATGGACTCTGCATCGAAAACACCAAAACATATTGAAAAAAACACCAAAACATCTAATGCTAGTGGACTAATGCTAGCATTAGTCCACTGCGAATTTCTTTTTAACCTCAGAAATTTAACCTTTATTCAACTCTCAGACTCAAGAAGAGGCCAAATAAGATCATCAAAAATCTTATTGGTCCCCGCTGTCATTCAGTGAATTTGATAGGCTGAACAAATACATGAGCGATAATATTTCATAAAAAAGGGAACCTAAACTTTAGGTTAGTTCACAAACCAATTAATGACTAATTTTTTTTCGATTGCTATAGTCCTTGCCATGCCGCAGGCGGCAGGGACTAATACTAGAATATTATTGCTTTGTTTTTGTTTTTTACTGAGTTATGTTTAGAGGTTGGTTTAGTTATAGTATGGTAAATAATTGAATATGAAAGGCGCACGAAATGATTTGGTCATTTTTGTGTGGTTTTTATTTTTATTTTAAGAAAAAAAAATATTGAATTTTATATAACAAGGTTAAATAGTTAGTATTATTTGATGTTTAGATTAATTATTGAATTTTAAAAGATATAAACCAACTGTCACATTTGAATATGGGCTATTTTGTAAATACTTTCATTTAGTTTAAATATAGTTAAATTAGAGTAAAAAATAATAAAGACATACATGAATAGATATTTTCGTTTAGTTTTTAGGTAGCCATACATACTGCTAATGACCTCATACTTGGGGTACGTGGACTATGGAATCAAAATCCTAGAATCCTACTTCCAAACCAAAAAAATATTTCTATCTTATTACAAAAAAATATTGAAAAATAGTAAAAAAATATTGTTATCTTCCTTTGGAAATCAAATTATCAAATTATCTTTTACACAATATTACATTTGCACAAATACATTCAAAAATACTAAAGATAAGCATCACAAATATATCTAAATATACTAAACATAAACACAAAAATTTTAGTACTCTCTTTTTTTATCTATTGCAGCTAAAGAAAACCTTAGAGTTATGGTGGTTGGGCCGATACTCTGGATGGGGCTCTTACTCCAAACAATGTGAGGTCTAATTGAGACTTCACATTGGGGAGACCCCTTGGTTGACGTATTTCCAGCACCATCAACAAGTAGTTGTGTGATCTCTCTCCACGATATCGCATGCAGACCACATTTGTTGCACGTTGCACAACCTGTAGTTGAAATCACTCTCCACAAGGAAATGTGTGATCTCTCTATGATATCACATGTCTTGTAATCCATTGAAACTGAACCTAAAATCAATTGTGGGACAATCCACGAATGAACACCCAACGAACCCCCAACTGCACATCTTGTCTCATTGGGCAAGGTACAATCTAACACCAAGCCATGCCATGTTCACTCATTCCATCTCATTCGTCCCACACTCCTTGCCACATGTGAGGCCCACAAGTCACCTCAAGTGCGTCTAACAATCCATGTCGAGTCGCGCATCCAAGAATTCCCTTGATCAAGCTGAAGATGTGCATGCCTAAGTTGTATGGAACAGTGGACGGGGGAACCTGCCAAGAGGTGAGCCAAGACGGGGGAACCTGCCTAACGGAGAGTGATGACCCAACTATGTAACATGTGATGTGGGAAATTGACATGTTATAGTGGTGAATTGTGTAGAAAAGACAATGAAAAACAATTGTGCATGGAGGTTGACCTCACTATGAAGGAAGGTTGACCCGAATATGAAGTGAGGTTGGCCCATGTAGAGACACAAATGATTGTGCAAGTGTAGGCGCATATAAATATAAGTGGTGTCATTCAAGGGAAGGCACAACTGAAGCAAAATAAGCTAAGAAAATATAAGAGCTGTAGGTTGAAGATGAGCCGAGGAAGCATAATGAACAAGCACTGTTAAGCATTACAGGGAATTAGTACACTGATATCAAATTCTTCCTATTCTTCCTATTATGGATCACTCAGCACATAATAGAAATGACATGCAGTCAGACTGGAATTCGATTTCTCATTAAAAAAATAAATGTACAAATACAAGCAAATCTATTTACAATCTGGTTTGGCCTAATCTACTTTTACATGGCCCTTTTCTCTTTCTCTCTCTCTCTGTATATGCCCGTAGGCTTACAATTTAATTTCTCTTTAAGAATATCTTCTTTTTCTACTTACCTACCTACCTATTGTTTGTGCCTTTGAGGTTTTACAATTATATATAAAAGGTTTTGTAACCAATTTTGGTTTAGATCCATAGGTTACTCAACAAAATCCTAAAAATCCTCTAAGTCCTCAAGTAGTTCCTAAAATATCTTCTTTATTCCTTGAATATCTCAACATTCAACTAAATCCTAAGGATCCTCCATAAATCATGAACTACTTTCTAATCTAAGATTTACAATATTTCATAATATCTCTATCCACACCAATCACTCATCAATCACTCATGTTCTCCTACATTCGAGAACATTTACAAATATGCCTCTCAACATTTAATTAAATCCTATTCTAAATGTCTCACCTAAATCACTCAAAATATTGAAAATTACATTAATTAAATACTTAAGAAATCAACTCTTTTGAAAAACATAAGACCCCCTAGATTCTACTAAATGTACAAATTTTAGAACCATGATTCTCCTGCATCAGACTCCCAAGGTAGAAAATAAACATGATCTCCAAATCATGTGCTTCCAATCTTTGTCCTCCTCGATCCCATACTTTTTTCTTCAGTGATTTCTTTGTTTCTTTCAACCACTATCCATGTATTCTGTTGTCTTTCCTTGCTTTTCTTGGTTTCCATATCTTCGTTTGTAACACTACATTGAATTTTCCTTCAATGTTTGTTACAGTCCAGTATTTCATCCAACCATCTGTTTTTCTTCTCTTTATGCAACTCCTTTCGTTATGTTAATTTCTCATAAGCTTCATCAAATCCTGTATTTCTCTGTCTACATTACTTTGCTAATGTTGTTCTTTCCTTTGTGTAAGGGTTTCAAAACTCTTGCTATCTTCAACTTCTGTTATTGCTCCAAATACTATTACTCTGGAAATTTCTGCAAATATTACTCCGGATATTGCGGCCTCCCAAAATTCTTGAATATATTTTAAGATATCTCCCTCTCCAGCATCCCTCTTTTGCTTACTATCTGAAAATTCACTTTCACAAAGTAAAATTCTCTTCGACTCTTTGACTGCAATAACATTTTCTTCCAGTTGTTGATTACAATTCCATTCTCCTTCATCTTTATTGTCTTTGAAGACAAAAACTTGTTCATCTTCATACTGCCTTTGAACTTCACTCTTACCTTCAAAATGTAAGATGTCCTCCATCTCTTTTATTACAAATTCATTTGTATCTTCTTCATCACCTGCAAATACATCATAAACTTGAAAATTTAAACTCACCTCAGTCTCCTTAGATGTTATAAAAATCTCTTCTTCTTTGGCTGTAAATTCCTCTTCACTGTTAGGCTCTCTCAACATTTCCTCTAGCACTCTAATCTCTTCTTTACACTTAAAAAGCATAAAGTCATCTCTGTCCTTTCTCACAACAGTCTCCAATAGTTGCTCTTATTTTTGGTTGCCCATAACAGTCAAACATCTCACAAGATCTTCATCTTGTCCTTCCTTCACATCTTCATTTTCTTCATCAAAGAAAATATCTTGCTCAGATTTACAAAAGTAAACTTCTTTTGCTTGCTTTTGGCTATCAATGTAAGCCAAAATTCCTCTTCTTACAACTGTATCAGTATATTGAAAATAATAATAATAATAATAATAATATATATATATATATATATATATATCTTTCTTTCTTTAGTTGTGTATAAGCTTCCTCATGAGACCTCACTGTCTCATATTTCTTCTTTAAAACAGAATTTAGATTCTGTCTCTTTGCTTCCTCTTCTTTGATAATATTCAAAGGTTATAGATCATCCTGTCTTACACCTGCAACCATACAAAAATTATTAATTTCAAAATCATAAGGCTCAGTAGCCTCAACTGATGTTTCAGACATCACTGCTCCATCTTCAAGTTCAAAATAAACTTGTTTATCTCCAACAATTTTCTTTTGTTGTAACTCAACTCCTTCGAGCTTCTCTACCCTCAATTGAACACTCATTATCTGCTTGAGCTTTCTCAACTCCTCTATTAGCTGCATATTCACCTGCTGCTTTCCCTTCTCTTGTAGCCTACTCCATTTCACTTTATTTCTCATATTCCAACCATTCCTATGGTCTACATTATTCTTCTGCAACATATCCATCAATAATGTAATTTGGAAATTTATCTAAGATTTCTCTCTGTCAATCTCTTCTTGACTTATCTTCCTTTCCATGCCCTTTTCTTCGGCATATTTCTTCTCTCTTCTTCTGTTGTGGCTTCTCTCTAAACCTCTGCTATGACTATCAGTAGTCATTCTTCTGTCTCTTGTGAGCTGCATTTATTCACTCGTGAACTGCACTGAGCCTCTCCTTCTCAACAAGTCTCCATACCTGTTGCAAGTACCTCACCAAGCCTTCTCTCCTTGGTCTTTTGGTAAAACTGGTTCTCTATCTCTGGAACCTCTATTTGAGCAAATCCTTTCTCCTTGGCTTTTGAAATTCTACTTTCTTCTGAGAACACACTAGTCCTTTTTGTCCAACCTTCAACTAGAACATTCAGGTTCTTTGTTACGTTTCTTCAGAGTATCCACTTTACTCTGCCTTCAAGAACACAACTGGTTCTTCTTTTCTTTACAACTATCCTTGTTGTCCTTGCTGAGATATTCCTCCTTTGTCTTCAACCTGCAAAACTCAAACCAGAGTTAATATAAAACAATATCTGCATGATTTCACAAGTAGTCTGCTTCCACTCTTTACATTTGAATGGATCTCCATTCTTCTCAAGAAAACAATTATTTCTTTGTCAGCTTTTACTGTCGGACTTTTCTCTCTGTACTTATCTCCACTTTTTCAGATTTATAATATGACTCCTTCTCCTCCTCTGATCCACAATCACATTGAATCTCACTATGTTCTGTTATCAATGTATTATGCATAGTTTAACTCTGTCATTATCATCAAAACTCTGCTTGTTCTAATTTTCTCCCAAAAGATCTTTTACCCCGCTTTGATACCAAATTGATGCAACCATAAGGTCTCAACTAAACAAAAATACACCATGCAAGGTTAGCAGAATTAACCCCACATGTTCTCCCCTTAACTTAACCTCTTTATCAATTTTAATCAAACGCATGCGGAAGTTTTAACCATAATTGAAAACTCAACATAATAAACTTTACCTTTATCCATTGCCGCCCATTCACATTACTTATTTCGTGCACAACTTCAACCTTATACAATTACCTCAGACTCGTGGGTTATGGCCCACATAACTCCTTTACACATGCAACGGATAATACATATATACTTCCGCGATCAACAATGCTTCCACATAAAAACAGAATATACGTAAACCCAAACCTCTTTACATATATGCAGAACACTTTGTTGTAGGGTCCACAGTACCTTCATCACAATCTGCACAAATTCGTTCCCGTTAACTTCATTCACAGCTAATTAACCCCAGACTAGAATCATCTAGATTCTACCCAGTCATAAGTCCTTTATCATTCAAAAAGACTTATATAATCATCTAGAATTTATTATAGGGAATTAGTACACTGATATCGAATTCTTCCTATTATGGATCACTCAGCACATTACAGAAATTACATGCAGTCAAACTGGAATTCGATTTCTCATTAAACAAATAAATGTACAAATACAAGCAAATCTGTTTACAATCTGGTTTGGCCTCATCTACTTTTACATGACCCTTTTCTCTTCCTCTCTCTTTATATATGCTCGTAGGCTTACAATTAAATTTCTCTCTAAGAATATCTTTTTTTTCTACTTATCTACCTACCAATTGTTTGTGCCTTTGAGGCTTTACAATTATATACAAAAGGTTTTGTAACCAATTTTGGTTCAGATCCATAGGTTACTCAACAAAATCCTAAAAATCCAAGTCCTCAATTAGTTCCTAAAATCTCTTCTTTATCCCTTGAAGATCTCAACATTCAACTAAATCCTAAGGACCCTCCATAAATCATGAACTACTTTCTAATCTAAGATTTACAATATTTCATAATATATCAATCCACACCAATCACTCAGCAATCACTCGTCAATCACTCATGTTCTCCTACATTTTAGAACATTTACAAATATGCCTCTCAATATTTAATTAAATCCTATTCTAAATGTCTCACCTAAATCACTCAAAATATTGAAAATTACATTAATTAAATACTTAAGAAATCAACTCTTTTGAAAAACATAAGACCCCTTAGATTCTACTAAATTTACAAATTTTAGAACCATGATGCTCCTGCATCAGTTTGTTTTATAATTGTACTCCTATGCTCAAAGAGCTTGGAGAGAACCGTCATGAACTCACTATAATTTTGACATGTTAAAAGGCTAGGAAGGTCAGTATTGCAACAAAGATTGTGAAACTAAGATCTAATGTGGGTGTCCGCAGGGCACTCTAAGAGGAAGCGATTTTCATCCTCAGTGTTCATATTATCACAGAGATGGCAGATCCTTTCCACCCATGGTGTTTTAGGAACTACCCAACAACCTGTTTCACTATGGAGCTCATGAGACTTCGTTCTTATCTTGGCTATATTAATTTTTTCCTTTGAGCTAGTTAAAATAGACAGATACTTTTTATCTAGTTAAAACATATAGATACTTTTGAGCTAGTTAAAATAGATAGATAATCTACATAACCCATGTTACTTACATCTTTTGTACTCTAGAAATTCATGTTAAGAGTTAAGTGCAAAATTTCTAACACGTGCGAAACCTACCCTCAAATACTTAGATCTTCTTTTGGGTCAATGTCAAGTAGCCAACCAGATTGTCTCTGTGCCACCACTGATACATAAACATTTATGAACTAGTGCCCACAATCTGAAAATGTACAAACTGATAACCAAAACATAATTACATAATAAAAACCTAAGACAGTTAACCAATCACAATCTTAAAAAAATAGAATTAAAAGAAAATAAAAAATAAATTAATTTGTTTCTATAATATCAATATTTTGTTTAATTATTGGTTAAAATGAAATATTAATTCGAAATCAATGTATTAGGTATACCCTACCCACAGCAAGGATAATAATCATTACATGGGAGAGTTATAATGCTTTTATGCACTAACACAAAAAGTGAGAGAGCACGTAAATGATGATTGTACAAAAGTGAGGCACAATAAAAAGATGAATGTACTCGAGAGAGCAAAGGGTCAACATCTTTCAAAAATACGTGCATTTGGGTAATGCAATTGTCCACTCCATAAAAATATTTCCAATCCGTCGAAGTACATTTTTGGCTCAAATGTAACAATGGCGCAACAATGTCGGAGGATAAATCAACTTTAAATTTTATTTCCATGTGCATGGTCATATGAAACATGATATAATCAATACGGAGTTATTAAACATTTCATTATGTTATTAAAAAATAAAATATATTATCGTAAATAAAATACTATACTCTTGCTATTTTAATATTATAAAATATATTATTTTTAATATGAAAAAAAATTAAGAGAATAAGGATAAAATTATATTATAAATATTCATTGACATTAATATATTGAACCTAAAATATAATTTAAAAGTATAATATTAAGAAAAAATATAAATATTATATTTTAAATTTTTTTTTTTCTAAAATTATAATATACAATAAAAATCAGAAACGTTTATAGAGAATTGAATGAATAAGCACATACTCTCTCAAAAAAAGAGGACTAATTACACATTTGGAAATGATTACAATGTCATTTGACATCTGATATAATCAATACAGAGTTAAATCTTTCTATAATATTAAGGAGACAATTTTGCATTTCAATATGTTATTAAAAAATTAAATATATTGTCGCGTATAAAAGTATTATACACTGGTTGTTTATTGATTTAGTTAATATTTTAATGTTATAAATATATTGCTTTTAATATGGAAAAATAATTAAGAGAATAAGAATAAAATTATATTAAAAGTATTCAGTGAAATTAACATATTGAACACAAAATATAATTTAAAGGTATAACATTTCAAAAGAAATAAGAGTTGTATTTTTTTTAAACTCATTTGCTGAAACGATATTAAAATAGGAAAAAAATAAAAAAGCATCAAGATTGGACATATTTATAGGGAATTAAATGGATAAGAAAGGATTGACTGCACATTTGGGGTCTATCTATGTGGCAGAATATGATGTTGGTAGCCTAGTGTTTTATGTGTTTTATGGACTCTTAAAGAAAGGATTGACTACACATTTGGGGTCTATTTATGTGGCAGAATATGATGTTGGTAGCCTAGTGTTTTATGTGTTTTATGGACAATTTCCTCTCTATTAATATTTTTACTTTTTGTCTAGTACACTCTAATCATGTATATGAATATATATATCAACTATAATTTTTGGATCATTTGGATATGTTGAACAATGTTGGGCATATTAATATATTGATATATTATGAAGGATGTAAACACTTTATTTAATATAATTAGGTTAGCTTTTTCTTGTTGAAATAAAGGATAAAAATTAGAAACATGTATTGTTTTTGTTACTAGGGACAAAAATTAGAAACACATATTGTTTTTCTTACTGGTTTGCCACTAGAAAACGAGACAAGTAGCATAGTAGTTATTTTTTAGTGCAAAAAAACATATATTCAAGTATGTTATCAAAATTGACATTGTTACTATTTAGCCTAGATAATAAGCTACACTATATAGTTTCCATTTTATGGTCATGGTCTATTTCTATCCTATTTAGCTAATATATTAAACAGGCTCGATTGACAAATACACTATGAAATAAAAGTATGACAATAGGGAGGGAGTTGTGCATGCCTAATTGGAAATGGTGGCTTCATCTTCCTTCAAAAAAGAGAATTACAAATTATCTAGCTTCTTCGTCGGCGTATTGATCTTCTTCTCCAAATTTTGCACATGCATCTACATGACATTGATACATGACAATATTTCCTATTGTGCCTTGATCCCCTCCACCAGTACTTTTGCCATGGTTTTTTTAACCTGCTACTAAATATCCACAACTTGCATGCATATATTGAATCTGCCCCTGCTTGAGCTAGTATCAAGAATATGTTGGTTCACATTTTCAATGATTTCATTGTCATGAAAATTTTTTCATTATATTGTTGCTTCTTCCTTCTCATTGTGAATCTCAAACCTGATGGTAGAGGGGGTTGTTCTAAAATAAATAGTCGTCAACCTTTTGTAGAGGCTTGCACTATAGAAGTGGAAATTACTCTTTTGTGAAGATAAAAGTTACTTTTGTTCAAGCCAATAGATCCTCCACAATGCATGGAGATATTAAGAAGTATAACAAAGAGATATATGGATAAGGGAAAGAGCATTAGGGAGAAAGATGGAGAAGGGTAAATACATATACAAGAGATAGGTGTGGGAGAATACGACGAGGGATTAAGAGAGAGGCGAGAAGGCCAAGCTCATGGACACTGAAAGGAAATATTATGATAATGAAGGAGATTGGGCAAATGAGGGGTGGGAAATATGCTATGGAGGGAGAAGATAGAGGTAGAAAAAAGGCACAAGGTAGGGTAAGTGAGCACGCTAAGGTCAAATGGATTCGATAGGATAAACCAGAGTGAATTGAGGGGGAGAAAGGGTTGCTAGAGAAACCAAACAAAAAGAAGACTAGAAAGCGAATGAAACTCTTACAAAGAGCGATGAATCTACGATGAAGAAGGGGGGTATCAAATGAGGAAGAAATGGAGAATAAATAGAAAATATCAATAGCAACTTGAAGACTTACCACAACACTATGTAACCAAATTAGCTTGACATAGAACCAATTATGGCTCTTAGTAGGTTGAAAAACTACTTGATCCCGTGTCATATTAAAACCACATGGAGGCTAGATCAGAGGAGATATTCTTGGATGTTCATAATAGGTTGTGCACAGTAGTGTTTTGTATGGTATTGATTACCATATACCAATACATGAGTACATGTAGCTACCCACCCTTACATTTTTCTAACTTTCCATTTTCATAAATGCCCATTAAATATCACTTGCATTGTGTAAACATAACAACATGGTTATTCATGGAATCACCTAATCTAGGGATACTAGGGATACTGTGATTCATTATTTTTATATTGATAATGTAAAATATAAAGAAAATCGCACACTATGAGTAAATGAAAACTATGATTTTAATAAGCTACTACATAGTCACCAAATTTCATTGCTCTAATTAAATTTCTCACTCCACTAGTCTATTAATCTATAGTTAAATTTCTCACTCCACTAGCCTATTCACCTACGGGACAATAAATAAATATAATAGGTATATCATTTCTTTCCTTGCTACATAGATTTTAACATATAGTCATAGTGGTTAATATTTTAAAATTCTATAACGTTTTTAGTAAAAAATAATTAAGCTAATTATAAGTATCTATCTTTTTTAATATTTTATTTGTTGTAATGAATTCCTTAAGTAAAGGTAATATTTCGATATGATCTTAGGTGAAGTTATATATATATAATGAATAGTAATATTAAATAATTATCATCATTACAACCAATCATCTCTGCCCCAGCCAAACTTTTGGAAAAGGTTTGTTGATGATACATGTGTCGTCTAGACTCATGGTAAGGAAGAGTTAGATCATTTTTTCCTTCATCTTAATAGTCAATCTTGCTCCATAAAATTCACCATGGAATATGAGGTGGATGGTAGCCTTCCTTTCCTTGACGTTCTTATCTCTAAAAAGGAGGATGGTTCTTTCTCCCATCAAGTTTTTCGAAAGAAAACCCATACTTAGCAATATCTTCATGCCAGTTCTCATCATTTCCGTGCTAAAAAATTAAGCGTCCTTAACATCTTAGCCACAATCTCTGTTGAGTCTCAGCTTGAGGGAGAAAAGACACATCTCCTTAGTGTCTTTTGTAAAAAATTTTATAATAATTTGTAAGGCCTTAAGGCTTTTCTTAAAGCAGAAAGAGGTCCTTTAGTTAAAAATATAAATATAAATGAACCTAATCAGTGGTCTTGTAGTGCACGACTTCCTTTCATTCAAGGAACCATTGATAGGATTGCTAGGATCCTTAAGAAGCATAAGCTTTCTTCTTCTTTCAATCCCCTTAGCACGATTCACAGCTCCCTTAAATTGGTTAAAGATCCGGTAAACCCTAAGGATGGGAAAGGTGTATAAATTATTCCTTGTTCTTGTGGGACACCTTACATTGGTGAAATTGGCTGGTCGATAAACCAAAGGATCTATGAACATGTTGCTGACGTTAAACATGGAAGATTCTGCTCCTTCGCCCTAGTTGAGCATGCAGGAAAGACTAACCATCATATCTGCATCAAAGAGGCTAAGCCTCATAGCTAAGATCGACCATTTCCATCATCGTAAATTGAGAGAGACCTTAGAAATTGAAAAAAGTCCTGTTAATCTCAATAGGGATGATAGCTAGAATATCAACAGGTGTTGGATCCCTGCCCTATATTCTTAATGGTCTTGTGTTTTTCGCCCGTTTTTTTTTTTTGGGCCTCATGAGAAAAAAGAAAGATAAAAAATAATAAAAATATAAATATAATTAAATAATTGAATAAATAGAATATAATAAAATAAGTAATAAATAATTAAATAATAATAATAATAATATATTTATAAAATAAAATAAATGAATTAATTAATTAAATTAAATAAAAATATCTATATTATCACTATTATTAAATAATTAAATAATTTATTCATTGAATAAAACTAGCTGTTATTAGTCAATTTGACTTTTCAAAGTCAAACTAGTTGTTATCCCAACGACTAGTTTAGCCATTTCAGCATCTTTTTAAACTCAACGTCCAGATCTGATCTCTCACTTAGTCCTGATGATGAACCACACTGGTTGGTTTGAAACGCGTCGATGATGTTCATTTGAATTTGATTATTACCGAAATAATTCTATAAATTTTACGATGGATCACAGAAGCCAAGATTCTAAAAAGCATAAAAGTAATTATAATGCATTGATTTTTTACTCTAAATAAACTATTTATAATTTATTGATTTTTTTTTTTGTTAGGTTATGTGAGTATTGAAATGATTGGCACACCTAACCTGTGGCTTGAGCAACCACAACTGAAGGGCATCTAAGCCATCAAAATCACTCAAGGATTGCACCCAACCTGGGCCAAGCATGGTTGGATTTTTGCCCGCGGAGTTTCAAACCAGTGACCTTTACACAACAAAATTCCTTAAAAAAACACCCTATTATTTTCTACTCTAAACCCATAAACTTATAATATATTTATTTTTAGCTCTATATAAATCTAAAAAAACACTCATTTTATTTAATGATACCAACCAATGTTCAAAATTGAACACGTCACAACTCTTCTAAAACCCTCTAACATGTCAAGAGAAATGCTAATCTAAAATTAAACGTCAAAAAATCTTTAAATTTTGATTTCCACAAGTTTTAAAAAAAATTTATTATTTTAAAATTCCTTATGAATGGCCATGGGTCAGCCGAACATTTCTTAAAATTTAAACTGACCACTTGACAACTTCGACGTAAATACTCTAGAGTCTAGAGTACGTTACTACCCCGAGGCAACATGAGGTTGTTGCAACAGTAAATAAAACATAATGGTGCCTATCGTGATGGGTTCTTTTGCCTCAACTATTTGGCTCCTCTAATGCGATATTAAACTAGCTCCCTCTTTTCCTATTGTGAGCATTTAAATGTACCAATGCAGAGAATAGCCATGGATTGAAATCATGTATCGTTAGAACCGTTCCAGTGCTACCCCAGGAACTAACTAAATAAAAGGTTCAAAATATGTTTAGAGAAGATAGCGCTATGACATATCAACGAAAAATAGAAGAACGACACAAGCTAGTAGCCTAGTAGAAGTCTGAGTAAATTTTCAGGGAAAACAAAGAAAAGAAAAAAAGAAAAAAAAAAAGTCATCCTATTAGCACAAACGTCGCCAAATATGAATTCTCGACTATTTTTGGTTGTGTTTTTTATTATTTTTTAATAACTAAGTGACCATGTTTCCTTCGTTTTTCTAAGAGCAACCTCTTTCTGTGGTAATTTATTGATGTTGCACTTGGACTAATCGATCATTTCAAAAGTAATAATGTCTCCCAGTTACTGCTTTAATGCACAACCTTCCAATAAATCTCATGTTCATGTTCTTCATGTTTAGAGTAATTTTGGATACCATAGCGACTTCATCTCCCATTTGGGGTTTGGGATCATCATAATATTGGGTTTTAAATCCCCTATAAAAAGAAGAAATCTCTCACCCAGTCAAGGTGAACAAATTTACAATTACTTTTTATGGGGATTGCAGATGAGACACCTCCTAAAATTTCTAAATGAAACTTTAAATGTAAGCGATGAAACATTCAAAAAAATATGTTGATTGAGATTTGTTCCTTTAGAATGTCTATTTTCAAATTTTCAGAGTACAATATTTTGTAATTATGGGGTTGAGATAAATTGTATTAATTATTTTATAGAGGTTACTCATTTATCTTTCACCGTCTTAACTAGTTTTTAAAATGTAAATTTTTATTGAAATCACCGAGTTTTCCTGTTAATTAACCTAGTTTTTAAAATATATAATTTATATGTATTACTGAATTTTTGGATATAAACGTTATATTTTACATTTTCCATTAAAATCATTAAAATTATTGTAAGCATTTTTATGGTCGGTTTATTTATTTATTTATTTTAAATACATATTTGAATGGATATTACAGCATTTTTTTCAAATTTCTCTAAAACGAAATTACAGATTGTATATTCGGCATGACATTTTGTAGTCATTGAATTTCATCAATAATTTTTTTTCCCTAAATTATTCTCTTCGTGACAGAGAGATAATAGTTGTTCGTCTTTTATAAAATTTTCGAGTAGATCCCTCTACTTAGAGATTCTCATATACATCTCAAAATATTATTACAAAACGTTTTCAAAAAGTCGGAGAAAAGAGATACAACAATATACAATGATGTGATTCCAAAAACAATTCTTAGACCAAGGGTTAAGAAAATATGTTTTTTGCTAATGATGGGCCTTTAAATTAGATATAAATTAAGGCTTATCTAACCTTTCTTAGGCACATAAAATATATATTAAATCTCTCCTTCTACACTTAATAGTGTTTTTTAAACTTTAGTATCTTCTTAGGAAGGGTTAGAGATAATTGCATATTTCTGCCTAATATTATTTATTTTTGAAGAATATTGTGAGAATACTGAGTAGATTATGAAGATTTGGAGAAGGAGATAATTTAGGGACTTGCTCCCTACTATTGGAGGATCAAAATTTCATAATAAATGAACAAAATATCATGAAACTATTGAGAAAATTTGGAGTAATTTTCGAACTCCAATGATTGAGAAAATCTAGGAATGTGTTCCCAGTCATTTAATGCAGATTCCTAGTGTTGAAAACCAGATCTATTTTAAGGATTTTGGAGGGGAAATCTTCCTCCTTTTAAGGAGAATGCATCCTCATCATTTTGTATAAGCACCAATTCAAATTGACCTCTAGGGGCATGTATTGTTTAGTCTTATTGTGGAGAAAAATTGTTGTTTAGAAGCTCCAATTTCTTTTCTTGCAGGGATGAACTTGGACTGATTCAATAATGAAGATTGGCACCACTTTTAGCTTTTAAGGCTTGGTTTCTTTCATAGGAATCTGAGTCTCCTTGGGCTTGGCCATCCCAGGAGCCTCAAAGCCCTCTTGCACAATTTATTTATGTTCTTTTCACTTCTTATTCACATGCATCTCTCATTTTTGTTCACTAGTACAAAATGGATCATTAGTTACTATAAAAATGACTAAAATTTGTATATAAACAACCATTTTTTAGTCGGTGACCAATAGTATCTAATTTACAAAATATGATAACACGGCCAAATAATTGTTTCATAATTTCAAAACATTGTTGTTGTGTTGCGAAGGCATTACAAGTGAATTCACCAACTTTGAAGACTTGACCATCAATTTCTATGTGTGTGTCTTATACACGATATTGGCTCTAAGGGTATCACTAGGTTGGTTCTCTTTTCTCTCTCTCATTTTTCATTTATCATTTTAGTGTTATTGTTCTCTTCTTTCTTCAATTCCTGCTTCTTACCATCAATATTGAGTTCCTCTCTTGAAAATGAAAGAAGATACAATGCAGAGTATAAAACATGAAAGAATATGAATACTTGAATATAAAATAAAATATACTATAAAATGCTCATATGACATATACCTCAACATCAGCAATGTCAATGCCATTCCCCCCCATAAAATTAAGAAAATCGAACACGTTTTCTTCAGTTGGGAATAGTGTCCATTATGTCGCCATATGACCTATATAAACAAAGCAAATAAAAAATCACCATAGAAAAAACACCTTAGTAACTTAGCAATGTCAATGCCATTTTCCTCCATAAAATGAAGAAACTCGAACACATTTTCTTTAATTGGGGATAATGGCCATTATGTCGCCATATGACCTATATAAACAAAACAAACAAAAAATCATCATAGAAAAGAACACCTTAGTATCTTAGTTATATTCAACCTTTGGAAAAAGCTTAGGCACAATCATGCCAACTAAGTTACATGTTAAAAAGCTCAAGCTGTAAATTTAACTTGTTAAAACAAATAATCTGAGGTGTGATATTTAACCCTTGTCGTTTTATTTGCAACAACATTTCATTCTC
Source organism: Pinus albicaulis (assembly GCA_034641835.2). Taxonomy (NCBI): domain Eukaryota; kingdom Viridiplantae; phylum Streptophyta; class Pinopsida; order Pinales; family Pinaceae; genus Pinus; species Pinus albicaulis. The sequence continues at coordinate 1,238,628,407 of CM076583.1, read as the reverse complement.
TAACGCATGAACTTGGTCAAGTATATAGACAACCTATGCTCAAATAACCACATGAAAGTAAACTATTTTAATAGTCATGAAAATATTTTAGCACAAAACAACTAAAAGAATTTCAATTAATATCGTTTAATACTAAACTCATCTTCAAGCTTTGGATGTTTTTTAAATGGACATGATACCAAGTGTTTTAAATTTCATAGTTAAAAGAAAAAACAAAATGAAAAGAAACATTCAAAATATAATAAACAATAGAGAGAGTATATCATGGAATTAACATTGCAATTACAAGAAATTTGTTTACCTATCCACCAATGCCTTGTCTAGCATTCCTAAAACATTTGTTTGCCCAACAAATAACCATGAGGTGAAATAATCACAACATGAAAAATCATAGGAATCCCTACTAGAAACATTTCCAAAGTCGATTGCTCAGGTGACTAGAGGATCTCCAACATCAAATGAATCATATCCAAGACATGCTCTGCATTGTCTCCCCGTCAATTTTCCAATCCCATTTCCTGTAACCTGTCCACACTAGAGTCAAGTAACAATCAAATCAAGGCATTGATAATTTTTTTTAATCTTTTATATCTATAAAAATTGAATCTGATTTGTTTCAGGAACATATTAATTCATATTTAAAGCATTCATATCATGAGAAGGTATCAATCAAGTAGGACATTAGGAAAATCGACCTTAATGAGGTCCTCAAAAAATTCCTACAATATCATTATTTTTCTTGTTGTGATATATTGGGTAGAAAAAATAACATATTTGCAAAAGAAAAAACCATATATTACTTGTGTTCAAACTCTGCATATGGTGTATTCATAGGAATATCTTTAAGATGTTCTTCTGTCTTTACCAAAGCAGATTGTATCTTAGTTAGACTCTATATCCTTTCATTCAACATCAATTTCTGCAACATAAATGTCACACATTATTTTTTTCCATTTCTCAACATGCTACAAATGATAAATTGAAAGTCACATAATACCAAGAGAAAACCATTTTTCTAACCAAAACAAACAAACAAATATTGCCTCTAATAAAACTTCACACCTTGGAAATTACTCTGCCACATGCATGGGATAAAGCTGATATTCTTTGAACCATATTTAGGTCATACTTAATGGGATATTTGTATGTTTACCGTGATGTAGATTTGGTGTTAAAATAAATATATAAATCTGGGTTATTATGAGTATAATAAATAAAAAAATGTCATTGCAAGGTAGTGGAGAGAGAAACATATTCATAATTAGGCTTCTCTATTTTATTTTGATTTGAATTGGGTTTGTATTTGTATATATAATTTTCTCTAAAGAAATGAAATAGAAATATGAGAATCGAAATATTCCTGACAATGTCAAACATTCTGGTTATCCATACCTATCTCCTAGGCTTATTAAAATAACGTGCTTTAAATTATTCAAAGAGTAGAATGAATTTTCTACAAAAAAATTGTGGTCGTCTTAATTATAAGCTTCACAAAGAAAATTCCAATTGCGTTTGTCTCTGGTGGTTGTGAGGAATGATTGTTATCCTTCCTACCTAGTTTCAATTTCCATAAGTGACGTGTTGAGCTCATAACAAGCATATCGGTGTAATGACATTGAACCTTGTTGTCGACTGGCATTCAAGAAGGTAAATATTTTGGTCACCATTCTTTATAATTCACTCTAAAAACATTTGGCCAATTTCTACATAAGTATTACATGCAAGATCTAGGCCATTTAGGCTCTATCCAAATAACAGAGAGGTTTCCTATCTGGAAGTGCCTTTCCACATGCAGAAGAATCAATCGACATTTACGAAAGTGTTTCAACTGTTTTCAAGGTAGGAGAATCCACAAAATGATATCAACAAAAAATGTTCTTCTACATTTTCATTCAATGTTGGAAGAGATTTCATATCAGAAGTTGATTTGCCTTGGTGGAAGTGTTTCTTCCTACTAATTGTTGAAATTTTAAGCTGCAAAGAACTAGGTTGTCTTCTACATGCCTACCTGATATGGTGTCCACCTCTTCGTTGTACTCACTATAAATGTGATCTGTGTCACAAGGTTCATCAAACTTCAACCTTGAGGTTTAAATTCACTGAACCTAAAAAAAATTGAGGTTCTTTCGATCTCATGGCCATTGATTGAGTCCACAACTCAAGCTTGTAACCTCATGTCACATCTCAAGCACGTAATCTATCCTTTGAGTTGTTGTGTCCGTCATAACTTTTTATGTTAATTAATGTTGATGTCTTGCTATTTTATGTTATATTTCATTTTAAAGTACTTTATTGTAATTGAATGCTCCTATTATTTTTGGATCCCTGCATTAGCTGGATGACCAATTTGGAATATACAAACTTATAAACCCTACTTCTCTTGCCAAAGTCATCGAAATAGTGGCGGCCTTTACTTCTATGAATTTGTTGGTTGCTTTTTGGATTTGGTGTCTGCCTCTTGGTTGTACTCTCAGTAGATGTGATGGAATGAGACAGAGATCTAGTTACTGGATACTTCTTTGTAATTGAATGCTTCTTTGATTTTTGGATCCCTTCATCCACTTAATAAGAAATTTGGAATCCAAATAAATATATAAATTTCTCAACCCTTCTCCTAGCAAACTCATCAAAAATAGAGGCAACCTTTATTTCTACATTGCACCTAATCCACATTCAAAAGAAATATGGTTAAAATTAATGATAATTAGGATTTCCCTGGTGAGTTTGAGTGGTATCTCTTTTAATGCACTATCAAGGAAAGTAGGTTTTGAGCTTGTGGATATTTATGGTTTAGTTCCACTTTGTCTTTTTTCTCAGGGCTTTTTGATTAGCTGTGCTAGATTCCATCTATTTAAGGAATATTCCAAGAGATGAGACTTATGTATCTTGAATCAAGGCACAAATATTTGTGAGCCAAAGATCCCAGAGAATAAATGTTGGAAAGGAGTAGTGATCCTTTTATACCTTATTATTTTCCTACCAATATTCCAGGGATTTTTTGATGATTTCTCCTTCCCAACCTTCTTTCCCCACAGTCAGAGATTTCGAGGCAATTCATACTTCTTAGTGAAATGACACTTAAGAAAATATGACAGACACACTTTCAGAGTTTTCTTTCACATGCTACAAATGTCTAGGCCTTTCCAGGACCTCTTTTATATATTTTCCCATGCAAGATTTTTTTTTATTAGAACTACCTATAGGAAGATTCTAGTTATAAGAGGATCTTGGAGCTTCCAAATGAGATACTTTTTTCGAGGTTCTAGGAAATCAGGGGATGAAATTTTGATTTGAAACCCACATTTATCTTGTAGTTTCCAACCTCATTATTTGTTGCCCATATTGGATGATCAAGGTTTCCATTTGACCTAACAGAGGTCGTTTTGAGTGCTCCTATGGAATATTCCCTTTCAGTTCCATGTGCATCTTGAAGAATGATATGTGCTACTTTCTTCCATCCTGATTCTTGAATGCCCCGATTTTTGTATGGGAAGTCGAAAGCATTAATTATAAGTTAGAAGATTTGTTATGATCATATATTTTCTAAAATAAATCTTGATAGATTTGGAGCATGTCCCCCTATCCATGAGTTAGTACCAACTCTAACCTTCCACCCATTCCTAATCAGAAAATCTAAGTGTTTTTTTTTATGAGAGGGAATTCCTCAACTAAAGGTTTCCACCATTGAGCCTCCTCTTATTGTTTTCCTTGGGTTCTTTTATCTAATATTTTGTACTCTGGTGGGAAGAAGTATTTGTTCCTCATTAATTTTTTTGCATACCTTTTGTGGAGAAGATTATACACACCCTTCATTACCAAAGCCTTGGATAATAGGGCCCTATCCCTGAGTTAGTGCCAAATTTATCCTTCTTTCCATTCCCATTGATAAAATGTAAGTGTTTTCCAATGAGATTGTTCTATAAGAATATACTCATTAGAACTAGATATGATACAAAACAAAAGGGCATGTTAATGGATCAATAGAACCAAACCCAATAAATCATAATATAGACTGTAAGCAAAGATTTTATATTAATTTCCAAAGCCAGTATTCCTCTTTGATAACTTGATCCTTTGGATCCAGGGAAATTCCTACTTCATCATTGGCATCGTATTTAGTATTACTGTCATGCTAGAGGTGCCTAATATTAAAATTCCTAGGGTTTTTATTCCTTCATGATAGATTATTGATTTCCCTTGGATGCTTCTTAGTACCAGTTTCGAATCACTTTAGAAAAATAATGTAAAAATGCTCTTGTTTATGGACAATTTGAGGTCTCTAATAAAGGCTCAAAACTCGCCTCATTTAGAAGCTTGACCTAAGCCTTCCATTAAAGTAAAATAAGATTAGTTTGTATTGTCATAAAGGTGACAATCGAATTTTCTTTTGTTTGGATTTTCCTCATTATGCCATCAAACCTCAGTTTGGAAAGTATAAGAGGTATGATAGCTACTAGTGGGTCAAAAAATATAGATTCCGAAGGACCTATATTTAACTTGCATCCAAAAGAGGAGAAACACATTCATTGTTGAATTTGTGGCTCGATTAGCCCTATAAATGTATGGCCTTAGCTCCTTTATCAAGTGATGATCATAAAATTTTAATACAAGTCTCTTTTTTCTACCACATTCACTTAAGTGGTATTTTGTAACATTTTTTTTGCAACAACATCCTTTGTATATTCCAAATTTAACTGGAAGTACACTTCCAAGTGCTGGAGGTTGTGGAGGCACAATTCCAATGCTTGGAAGGTCCAAAATTTAGTATCAGTTCACTTGGATTATATTGTTTTGGTCTTATCTGGAAAGTAGATTATTCTATTATACAATAAGAAAATTATTTTAACAATTGTAACAACAAAAATAACTACCTCTCGGTCAAGTTCTTCCCATACTTTAGATATATCACAGACATATTTGGAGCACACTTGACAAGAAAATCTGCAAAAGACAAACAAACATTTTAGAATGGTAAGACACTTAAAATAATGTAAAGGTGCACCAAGTTGTGACCGTAGATGGCTAGAGAAGGTACCATCAATGGGTATATTAGTGCAAGTATATCTTGTGTTGTGTGATACTATAAATAGATAAAATAGAAACAAGTATAATTTGAAATTATAGACAACTGGAATATCTCAAGAGGTTGTGATCCAGAGCCCAAAACATGCCACATATGAAACTTACTGAAGATGCTTGTGCATCTCTTTTAAGCAATGCATGTGAATAATATGAACTTTGTCCTACCGTGCGAACTAGTGGTGATATCTAGAGTACTGTAGATAGTGTGAGATCCCTCACCTTCATCTATATTTGCAAAATACAAATACAAATACAAACAACCAAGCGTTCAAGATGGATGGAAGTTTACTCAGTGCCAAGATAATGTTATTATATATATAAAAAAATACTTTATTTCCTTTTTTGAGGTCATAACATCTACTGTGACTGTAGTTTGATAATGAATTTACCTTTGGTTTCAGCTCATTAGAATGCCAAACCAAGCACTGGAATAAAGGTCACAAACTAGATTGTAAAGCTACTAGAGATCCTACTATCGTGGAATCTAAGAATAATTCTTGCAACTCATCCAATGGTCTTGTAACTTGTAAGAAAAATGATTCATTGGAGAAAGATTCTGACACTGGAGTACCTTTTGCAGCCTCTAGTGGAGGTACTAATGGAATATTGACGAAGCCTAAAAAGGTTGGTGGTAAGATCATGTATTTGGTTATCATGGAAATGATTGCTTCATTAATTTCCCAATAAATTTTGTTATTTTTCACTTTCATTAAATAAATGGAATTTGCAAATAATGTTTCTGTTTAGTCCTGTTTATGTATTTATGATGGATCATGTATTGTTTTCCTATGAAATATTTGTTGATATTTTCAGCTGGAACAGGTTAAGGCTACTACCATGTGGGCTGGTCAATTATGGGAACAGGTAAATTGTACAATGTAAAAATATGCTAAATTTGGAAATTGAATGTTTTTTATATTCATTTTATTTGGAATACAAATTGCGTTGATATCATGTTTTTTTGGAATACCTAAGCTTCCCCACTGCAGAGCATAAGAACCTGACACCTTTGCTGCTCATACTGAAGGCTCTTAGCATATGTATTAATATAATACTTATTAGAACCAATCTCCTCAATAAAAAGTTTCTCAGAGGACTGATTTCATCATCATTGATTGTGGAGGTACTACTTATTTCACTGATAATAGCACTATGCTTCAGTTGATTCCTGATGAGGGATCAGTCACTGGTGGAAAGGTAGTAAAAATCAATGTTTCAACTGAAACCCGCTGACAATACTAGATTTTAAGATAATTTCTAGTAGATAATAAGAAGTATAGTTACACCTTGAATACTACAGAGAGGACACGGTACCTTGTTAGATAAACATTCCTATATGGAAACTTTGATAATAGCAGTGCATACCCAAAGTTCGACCTCTATCTTGACACCACGCGTTGGGCCGCAATAACGATTGCAACTTCCACATATGTATAAGTTGAAGAAATTATCTTGAGAGCAACATCTAGTGCAATTAATGTGTGTGTTTTAGATGCTTCAACTGGTGTTCCATTTGTATCCACTTTGGAGTTGTGCGCCCTCAATGATTCAATGTATGTAACAGATTTTGAGGAAGATTTCTTCCTGGAGGTTACTGCAAGGATAAATTTTGGTGCCACAAGTAAGGCACCCCTATGATATCCTGATGAACCATATGATCGTATCTTGAACTTAGATGAAATTGAGCCAAACTATCTTGTTGGTGTGCCCCCTGGAATAAAGCCAGTGAGCAGAACAATAACATTTTTACAAACACAAACACACACGAGCAACCACCAAACAAATTGATGAAAACCGTAGTTGTTGGTACTCATGGTAGCCTTCCTTATTGGCTAAATCTTGAAGATTTCCTAGATAATGCTCGTGCTTATGCATACCTTGTTGAGATTGAGGATTTAGGTCCAAATGAAGTTCAAAATTTTACCTTGCAGAAGCCACATGTTCCTTTTTATAGCAATATACCACTTAATATTCAGGAGAATGATGGAAGATATACACTTTATGTGCCAAGCCATAAGAATATTTCATTACCATTTGTCATGTCATTTGCATTTATGAAAACAAGTGACTCTACTCGTGCTCTGATTTTGAATGCACTTGAGATTCACACATATGTTCAAAGGGATTTTAAAGCAAGCAGTGATGAAGGTGGAGATCTGTTACACAACAATTTGTCACCGTCCCTGCAATTCCCCGTCCTGCACATTGGAGGGCTTATTCCGTGACTTCTGAGCAGTGACATGATCTGAAAACACTTTCATGGCATTCCCCTAGACATGGAATTTTATTCCCCTGAAGACATCTCCTTGTAAAAAACCCTAAAAATAGCCTTTTCATCCTTGGCGCGACTAGCCAGTGTTATACCTGCACCAATGGGGGAAATATTCCAAAGAGGGCGCGCCAATTGGCTCTTTGTCTCAGAGTTGCACTCGCGGCAAGCTTAATAAAGGGTGTTTAAAAAAAATAAATGGCGGAAGATTGACTCTAACCAACTCCTAAACTAGTCTTTAAATTGAGTTGGGACGTTTGGATTCGGATTTCCATGTAGAGGAAGTAGTTTTCCACCTCTCATGGAAGCTTCCTTGAGGATAGGGCCAATCCCATGATTGTAGGGATCCCAACTCCTCTTCCACCATCTATATAAGCTTGCCATTTCCCTTTGCAAGCTAATCTCCAAGAATCTCCAAGAGCCTTCATAGCCTAAAGAATGCTGCAAGAGCTTTGATAGTCCTCATAGTGCCAAATCCATAGCAAGGAGATTGACAATCGAAGAGAGAGGCTTGTCCCCATTCCCGACAAGCTTTACTGAGACGTATTCCGCTGACGACCCGCCGAAGGAAGGTTCAGCGTCAGAGCCTAGTTGTATTTTCCTTTGTATGAATTAATGATAAGCGACTATTGGTTATGGTTTCACTTGTATTGTTCATTATGATCATGAGTTGTGTCTTCTCTGACTGATACATAATTTCATATATCGGGTTTTACGCTTGTGTTTGTCGTGTTTCTTGCGTGTGCAGGTGTTCGATCGCGGCGAGCGAGAGGATTGTGATCTGCTAAAGCAAGGAAACATGAGCGCCATCTTCTCTACGAACAACAGCGTTGGAATTGAGGTAGGCCTTCTTCGCAAGTTGGTTTATTGTAATTAGGAACCTACGCCTTAGCGTGATACGATTGTTGCTAGACCCGATCTAGGCTAGTAGGGATCGCCTCTGTCCGCAGAGGGGATTTACCTCTACAAAAACTTGTGCTTCCACCTGTGTCATGTCATCCGCCTGCTGGAAGGCCATTGGCTCTCCGGTTCTGTCATCATCTCCCAATGCCTTAGAATCATTCGATGGTCGGGAATCCAAACCCCTGGGTGTTCTCGAGAGTTTGCCGATTACGTTACAAGGGAAGACATTCAACGTAGAAGTATAAGTGGTTGACGCCAAACTTAACTACAATCTGCTTCTCGGCCGCAGTTGGACTCACGCCATGTTATGCATACCATCCGCCCTCTTTCGACTTCTTAAGTTTCCTCATGAGGGCAAAATCATTACTGTGGATCAGTTATCTTTCTTCACCTCCACCTCTGAGAAGAACGTTCCTTACATGGATCAGATCCCCAATCCCCCTGACAGTGTAGGACCCGGTCTCTTCAAGGACCCCGTCCTCATGGGTATTTTTCCTGCACCACCATCGCACACCGTTCAAGTTAATATGGTCTCCAGGTCTGACGACCCATGGATCATCCCTTCGCCTGAACAGGTGACTGATTTTGGAGAATCGATACCTTTAACTCCAGTAGAGATTAATTACTGTGAAGTCGTCGCCGCATCCGATCCTCCTCCCCCTCAACATGCTCCCTCGAGCATGGCTTTAGATATCTATTCTCAATCCCCCTGGCTCGGCAAGGCCGACTCGCCTGATCCTCTGATGCAGGAGCATTAGCTCCGAAAAACACCTTGTATTTTATTTAAGCTAGGGGTTTCATGTTTTGAAGAAATATTAAATTTTATGTAAATATTAATATTATTTTGAGTGATTAATTATATTTTAATTAATTATTTGTGAGAGTTTGTAAATGTTTCCAAACAATTGGAAACATGAGAGAAATTAGTTTCAAGATAATTTAGAATTAATGATGGAACCTAAGTTGGAATTAGTTTCTAAGTTTTAGGGATAAAAATCTACCTTTTAGGGATGTTGAGAGATTTAGGGATTTGTTGAGATTTTAAAGGGATAGAGCTCAATTTAGTGCATTTTTAATTTGTATAAATTAGAAGGCCTCAAAGGCAATTGGGAAAGTAGGATAGAATAGAAAGGAGAAAGAAAAGCTTGGACAAGCAAAGCTTGTAAGGCTCCGGCAATTGTAAGGCCATTACTGTTGCATATCCGGCAAAGACAAAGTCTGTAAGTGTTTTCATTGTTAATGTAAAAAGTGGTTTCAGAATTGTGTAGTTCGATTTCTGGAGTGGAATATATCTTCTACAATTGGGTTGAAATGAAGAATGCCCGTTTTAAATAATTTGGTTGTGAAATTGTTGTTTATGAGTTCATTGCAAAACTATTGAAGACAGAAGACATTGAATCGAACATTAAATCCTGTGTGAATGGTTAATTTTCAATGAAATGGGAAATCGATCTGAATAATCGATGTTGTAATTGGTTTGTATTGTGACTCTGCACCAGATTAAAGGAATTGGTATTATTAATATCAATATTGTAGTGTTGATGGAATGCGGTGATGGAATATGATTGGGTTTTATGAATTTCTGTTTTAATACAAGAATTTAAATCTATTTCTGAGAATCGATGTTATGGTTAGAAATCTGGTTAAATTCCCAATCGAATGAGGTATTCAAATTGGCAGATGACAAGTTGTGCGGATGCAGAGGTTAAAGTCCAGAACTGACATTAATATGCTTGTGGGAAACTACAGTGAAGGCGTAAGGATCAATTGTTGAAAAAGGAACAAAATCGACTCATAGTTCACACTACAGACATCGTTTCCAATCTGGGTAAATAACGAGTTGGGTTTGGGAATATAAAACAACGTTTCAGATAAATAATGAGTTATGGGATCTGCGTTATAAGTTCACAGGTATGAATTAGTCAGATCCAATTGAATCGACTGCCATTCTGAATTTTATGTGTTGTGCACTGATTAAATGGAGATTTTATGTGCTGGATCGACGCTGATTGCGTTGAATTGCAAAATGCTTAATTGCTAGGATCGCTTCACCTATTGAGTTTGTGCTATGAATTCAAATCGATGGAGATCGATTCCAGTCTTAATTATAGCAAATGAATCGAGTTAAACCGCAGAGAGTGTTATGGTAAGGTTGTGGGTTGATCCCGTATCATTTTATAATGCAAGTGCAGGTTGATTCGAGTTTCATTAGCGCTTAAGAAGTTTTGATTAATGAACTGAATTTGTAAGCAGAGTTCTGATTGAAATCGACTCTGAATAACGACTTTGTTTGTATTTAAAAACACTGCCTTAGCGCTGAAAAGGTTGTATAAACACTGGCCTTTAAAACTGTATAGAGAAATGGCAATTCCATAACAATTACAGAGGTGCAGATGCTGAGTGCATGTTGAGTAAAGAATGTGGGTATTGCAGATCTAGACTTGCATAAGAGGTAAGTTACTTTAATTTGAATTCTGGTCAAATATAAATTGGGAGCGCAGTTATCAAAGCAAACAAATTCAAGTCTTGCTTACACTGTGATGCAGTGGTATTAAGCACATTGGCGCATTTGACTTTTAAAAGCCCTATGAAATGGAAGTGAGGAATGATGTTTATTGGATGAAAGTTTGTGAGTTTGAATGGAAGTTATGTATAAGAATTGGGATGATGTGTATTAATCATGGTTTTATAACCATTTTTGTTTTGTAACAAAGAAGCTTCCAAAAGGAGTTTAATTGCCAGAAAGGGGATTTTCTCAACAAGAAACAAGAATTGCATTTTTGATCTGCAATAGAGTGTGATTCTGGGGTTTGCAGGGTGAGCCTGCATCATTTTTGGTATCAAAGCTTGGCTCTGAATGAAAGTTTCTTGAAAAGCGTTGAAGACTAAATTTGAATTTATATCAAATTTTGTGTGGAGAAGTAACTCTCGGTTATGCATTCGAACAGAATAGAATTCTGTTTTGATTGGTAAAATTCGATATGAGTTGTATGAGTGATTGACAAATTGCAGGCGATAAGTGCAGAGATAAATTATGACAGCATTTATGAAGTAGCATATGTGCATGCAGGCAAAGGAGATCAGATTCTAATCTGACAGTCAAGCAACCAGAATGCAGCTGAATGAATGAAGAATCGTGCAGGTATTGTGCTTGTTTAATTTTGGATTGAGTTTCACTGACAAGAAATAAATTGAGGATTGATGGTTGCAGCAATGAAGTATCTCAGCAAAGGAGATCAAGGGATAGTAATGAAAGATGCTGTTAATGATTTATGAGTGGAAGAAACTCAGCAAAGAAGGAATTATTGCTGACAGCTGAAGTTTGCCAGATAAAGCCAGAAGATTGGAAGAGAGGATCAGATTTTAAAATCTGATTGACAGTAGTTGAATATCGAGAAATTGTGCAGAGGAAGCATAAAGATTTGCTGAAACAGATTTGCAGGAATGATGAGATTCTGAAGGTAAATGAAGTGCAGGTGAATGGAAGGACAAGATCAGACGATATCTTGGAGGTAAGATGATATGGTTTTATTTGAATAGAATATTGTAGTCTTTGCATTGAAGTATTATTGCAACTCCCAAAAGGCAATGTGGTTAGAATTGCTAACAGATAAAGGAAGCTGGTAAAAGTTTCTTAGTGAAAACATAGATGTGGCAGAACCTTGAGGAATTCCAATAGAGATTGGATAAGGAGGACAGTTGTGTTCTTAGAACAGGCAGATGAGTTGAAGCCAGGAAGAGCAAAGAGAAGTGCTCAAAGGAGGTTCCAGAGATAGAGAACCAATTGCTTGCCAAAAGACTGAGTGAGGAGAGCTTGGTGAGGTAAGTGGCGGCAGGACAGAACTTGCTGCTGAAGAGGCTTTAGTGCAACTCATAGTAAAGTGAGTAAGGGACTCATAGAGATGGAAAGGATGATGACTAGTGACAGTCGTAACAGAGGTTCTGAAATAAACCACAGCAGAGGACAAAAGGAGAAGGATGCCAAGGCAATTGGCATACAGAGACAGTTAAGCAAAGAGGAATATGAGAGGGAGAAGGTTGAGATAGTAGTTCAGCTTGAGGTGTTAATGGAGATGTTGCAAAGAAATGAGGTAGACCAGAAGCATGGTTATGTCATGAGAAAGAAGCTGAAGTGGAAGAGGCTACAAGAGAAGAGGAAACATCAGGTGAATATGCAGTTGATAAAGGAACTAAGTGAACTTGAACAGGTTATTGATGCCAAACAGAGGATAGAGAAGCTCGAAAGAGTTAAGCTACAGCAAAAGGAAGATGCTGAAGAAGATGTTGAAGTTTCGATATGTTACCCAGAAAGTGGACCATTACTTTTTGAAAGTGATGAAGAGCTAGAGGAGTTGAATCATATGAATGATTCGAAGCAGCCCGAAGACTTGATGACTGAAGCATCAAATAAGACCATCAGGTCTTGTGATTTTAAAACTAATGATTTTTGTGTGATTGCAGGTTTGGAAGAAGATAGGCAGTGTTTTGAAGTTGTCAAAGAGTACCTTCCAGAAGATGAAAGTTTTGAAGCAGAATATGATAAAGAGGCTGGGAAAGAATCAGTTCACTACAGTGGAAAAATGCTGGAAGACATCATTGAAATAGCTGATGATAAGGGGAGACTAGCTGACAGTCTCAAGAGTTCTTTGAGTTTGGATCAGCATACTGATATGCTGACAGAAGAAGAGAAATAAACGCAACATACTGAAGTGTTGCTAAAGGGAAAAGAGGTACAAAGGCCTTATATTTTTTATTATAATGATTGCCTTATAATTGAAGAGGTTGTTGCAGACGCTGGAACATATTTGACACAGGTGGATAGCCAAATGGAAGAAGAAGAGAAAGAACATCTACTGAAGGATGTTAAGGATAGATTGCTGAAGAAGGATGACAAAGCAGTTGTCATAAATAATAATCAAGAAGAAATTGACAGATGCAGAAAACAGAGGCAAGAAATTGTTCTAAAAGACAATGTAGCAGCAGCAGAAAAGGTGCAAAACAGCAGTAAGGGTGAAAAGGAAGTGATCAAAACAAGTGAAGAACAAGCAAGAATGAGAGTTCAGCAATCAAGAGATGGAAACAATCAACAGACAGAGGACATACTGGACAGAGAAATTGAGTTGATAAGGAGGTTAATGATAAAAACATCCCAGAGAAAGACAGCCGAAAGAAAGAAAAGGAGAGACAACAAGAGAAAGACTGTATCAGACTTGGAAGGCAGAGCAAGTGGAGCACTACAACACAAAATATGGGAACTTGGAGGACAACAGCAGATAACAACAGCAGTAAAGCAATTGACAAGCAAGGAAAGATTACAAAATAAAATTTGGGATCCAGGAGGAAATAATTATCCAGACTTATGACCAGGTGGTCATGAATTTTCTTACATGGGGAGTCTGATGCAGGAGCATTAGCTCCGGAAAACACCTTGTATTTTATCTAAGCTAGGGGGTTTCATGTTTTGAAGAAATATTAAATTTTGAGTGACTAATTATATTTTAATTAATTATTTGTGAGAATTTGTAAATGTGAGAGAAATTAGTTTCTAGATTATTTAGAATTAATGATGGAACCTAAGTTGGAATTAGTTTCTAAGTTTTAGGGATAAAAATCTATCTTTTAGGGATGTTGAGAGATTTAGGGATTTGTTGAGATTTTAAAGGGATAGAGCTCAATTTAGTGCATTTTTAATTTGTATAAATTAGAAGGCCTCAAAGGAAATTGGGAAAGTAGGATAGAATAGAAAGGAGAAAGAAAATCTTGGACAACCAAAGCTTGTAAGGCTCCAACAATTGTAAGGCCATTACTGTTGCATATCCGGCAAAGACAAAGTCTGTAAGTGTTTTCATTGTTAATGTAAAAAGTGGTTTCAGAATTGTGTAGTTCGATTTCTGGAGTGGAATATATCTTCTACAATTGGGTTTAAATGAAGAATGCCCGTTTTAAATAATTTGGTTGTGAAATCGTTGTTTATGAGTTCATTGCAAAACTATTGAAGACAGAAGACATTGAATCGAACATTAAATCCTGTGTGAATGGTTAATTTGCAATGAAATGGGAAATCGATCTGAATAATCGATGTTGTAATTGGTTTGTATTGTGACTCTGCACCGGATTAAAGGAATTGGTATTATTAATATCAATATTGTAGTGTTGATGGAATGCGGTGATGGAAGATGATTGGGTTTTATGAATTTCTGTTTTAATACAAGAATTTAAATCTATTTCTGAGAATCGATGTTATGGTTAGAAATTTGGTTAAAATTCCCAATCGAATGAGGTATTCAAATTGGCAGATGACAAGTTGTGCTGATGCAGAGGTTAAAGTCCAGAACTGACATTAATATGCTTGTGGGAAACTACAGTGAAGGCGTAAGGATCAATTGTTGAAAAAGGAACAAAATCGACTCATAGTTCACACTACAGACAGCGTTTCCAATCTGGGTAAATAACGAGTTGGGTTTGGGAATATAAAACAGTGTTTCAGATAAATAATGAGTTTTGGGATCTGCGTTATAAGTTCACAGGTATGAATTAGTCAGATTCAATTGAATCGACTGCCATTCTGAATTTTATGTGTTGTGCACTGATTAAATGGAGATTTTATGTGTTGGATCGACGCTGATTGCGTTGAATTGCAAAATGCTTAATTGCTAGGATCGCTTCACCTATTGAGTTTGTGCTATGAATTCAAATCGATGGAGATCGATTCCAGTCTTAATTATAGCAAATGAATCGAGTTAAACCGCAGAGAGTGTTATGGTAAGGTTGTGGGTTGATCCCGTATCATTTTATAATGCAATTGCAGGTTGATTCGAGTTTTATTAGCGCTTAAGAAGTTTTGATTAATGAACTGAATTTGTAAGCGGAGTTCTGATTGAAATCGACTCTGAATAACGACTTTGTTTGTATTTAAAAACACTGCCTTAGCGCTGAAAAGGTTGTATAAACACTGGCCTTTAAAACTGTATAGAGAAATGGCAATTCCATAACAATTACAGAGGTGCAGATGCTGAGTGCATGTTGAGTAAAGAATGTGGGTATTGCAGATCTAGACTTGCATAAGAGGTAAGTTACTTTAATTTGAATTCTGGTCAAATATAAATTGGGAGCGCAGTTATCAAAGCAAACAAATTCGAGTCTTGCTTACACTGTGATGCAGTGGTATTAAGCACATTGGCGCATTTGACTTTTAAAAGCCATATGAAATGGAAGTGAGGAATGATGTTTATTGGATGAAAGTTTGTGAGTTTGAATGGAAGTTATGTATAAGAATTGGGATGATGTGTATTAATCATGGTTTTATAACCATTGTTGTTTTGTAACAAAGAAGCTTCCAAAAGGATTTTAATTTCCAGAAAGGGGATTTTCTCAACAAGAAACAAGAATTGCATTTTTGATCTGCAATAGAGTGTGATTCTGGGGTTTGCAGGGTGAGCCTGCATCATCCTCTAAAAGATATTTTTCCTTCTGAAGAAGCCATTGTTGAAACAATGTCTCTTGAGGAGCTACCTTGGAGCGATGGACATCATCGTTCCTCCTTCATGCCCAGCCTGGGGGCAATGTCAGATTGTCTAGAGCGTTTTTCATCTTAGGTTCCTACTCCACCTCTCCAGATGCCCATTTTGACTCATGAGGTTCTTTCGGAAGGAAACCTGAGCAACATTACTCAAACCACTCCGATCGACATCTTCGTCAAACCGGGGATAGTTGAGAACATACATGTGGGAGTAACTTGTTCTCCTGATGAGATACGAGTTTATACTGATCTTTTCCGTGAATTCAGAGACGTGTTTGCTTGGTCCTATGAGGAAATGCCTGGGATTGATCCTAGCATAGTAGTGCACGAGATTCCTACCTATCCCGGTGCGAAACCCATGCGCCAACGCCTACGCCCAGTGCATCCTCGCAAAGCCGCTGCCATTAAAGCAGAAGTTGAAAAAATTCTGAACGCGGACTTCATTTACCCGATTCCCCTCACAGAATGGGTCTCAAACATTGTCCCTGTAGATAAGAAATAGGGCACTATAAGAGTCTGTGTTGATTACCGTGATATTAATCAAGCTTGTCCTAAGGACAATTACCCCACTCCTTTCATAGATCAAATCATTGACGAATGTGCTGGGAGTGAGATTTATTCCCTGATGGACGGCTTTTCCGGGTATAATCAGATAAATATTTTACCTGCCGATCAACACAAGACCGCATTCATCTGTCCATGGGGTACCTTTGCTTTTAAAAAGCTCTCGTTCGGCTTGAAGAACGCTGGAGCTACTTTCTAATGTGCTATGTCTTATGCATTCCATGACATACACCATATCGTTCAGCCTTATCTGGATGATCTTCCAGCTCACTCAGCTCGGCGGGAGGACCATCCCGAACACCTCCGCCAGATTTTCCTTCGCTGTCGATGCTATAATATCTGGCTTAACCCTCATAAATGCATCTTTTGCGTGGATTCTGGCCGTCTTTTGGGGTTCATAGTCTCCAAGGATGGGATTCGCCTCGACCCTCTAAAGGTCGAGGCCATTGTCAATCTCCCATCACCCTCTTCATTACACCAATTGTAGAGTCTGCAGGGAAAAGCTAATTTCCTTCGACGCTTCATCCCGAACTATGCGGAAGTCGCCAAAGGATTCACGCGTCTTTTAAAGCAGAACGTTCCCTTTCGGTGGGACGAGATTGCTCAAAAATCCTTTGAGAAGCTTAAGACGTTACTTGTTAATGCTCTGTTGCTTCGTCCTCCAAACTATCACTGTGATTTCACTCTATATTTGGTCGCCGCGTTTAGCACCATAGCTATGGTTCTAGTGCAGGATGACGATGATGGAAATGAACACGTTGTTTATTATCTATCAAAGAATCTTCTCGACATAGAGACATGTTACACTCACGTCGAGAAACTGGCATTAGCCGCAGTGCAAGTTGTGCAGCGTTTCCGCCACTACATCCTGCTGCATACAGTAACCATGGTTTCAGATTGCAACCCCATGACATACATTCTATCTCGAAAATTACTGGGGGGAAAATACTCTAAATGGATTGTTATCCTTCAGGAGTTCGACTTAGAGTTTACCACTGCTAAGTCGACCAAATCACTGGTTTTTGCGGATCTCATTTGCTCCCTCCCGACAGACTCCACTCCATCTCACTCTGAAGAACATATCTCGAACGAAACCCTCTTCCTTATCAGTACTCGCGATCCATGGTACGGAAATATTATTGTATATCTTCAAAAATCAACGTTCTGGTCTGAGTTGACCAAGGATGCCCGACGTCGGATTCGGCATCAGTCTCAACCCTACCGTATTGTAGGAGATACTTTATACCGTGTTGGAGTAGATTCGGTGCTCCGTCGGTGCCTCACCTTGGAGGAGGCTGAAAGAGTCTTGAATGACTGTCACAGTGGCGCCTGTGGCGGTCACATGTCCGGATATGCCACTGCCCAGAAGATTATGCGTGCGGGCTACTTCTGGCCATCGATATTCAAATATTGTATTGTTGCAGTCCGAAAATGTCCTGCATGTCAGGTTTTTCAGCG
The DNA here is from genome assembly GCA_034641835.2 of Pinus albicaulis. Lineage (NCBI taxonomy): Eukaryota > Viridiplantae > Streptophyta > Pinopsida > Pinales > Pinaceae > Pinus > Pinus albicaulis. Next base: position 1,238,610,612 of record CM076583.1, on the reverse strand, counting down.
CAAAATGCGCGCGCCACCTCTCCCTCTGCATCCTGTCATTACTGTCGGCCCTTTTGCAAAATGGGGCATAGATTTCATGACGTGTAACCCTCATTCGGCGGGGGGGCATGCATATATAATCGTCGCTGTCAACTTCTTTACTAAGTGGGCTGAAGCGATGCCTACACTAGCCACCGACGGTAAGACAACTACCCATTTTATTTTCAACCACATCATTGCACGTTTCGGGGTCCATCAGGCCATTGTTACCGATCATGGTACTCATTTTCGAGATTACATGATGGCTGAGCTGACATCAAGATTGGGTTTATGACATGATAGCTCAACACCATATTACCCCCAATAAAATGGCCAGGTTGAGGCTGTAAACAAAGTTTTGGTCACAATTCTTCAACGGACAATTGGAATCCATAAGTCCAATTGGCACCTCCAATTGTTCTCAGCTCTATGGGCCTACCGGACGTCAGCAAAGAGTGCGACTGGATTCACACCTTTCCAATTGGTGTATGGTCTAGAAGCAACTCTTCCGATTGAGTGCGAAATTCCTTCTTTAAAGTTGGCTGTGGAACTTTTGCCCGACCCTTCTCCTAAAGAAGAGCGTCTCTTGTATTTGGAATGGCTGGATGAAACCTGCCGCTTGGCTGCTTTAGTGATTGAAGCACAGAAGAAGCGGGTCAAAGCCCATTTTGATCAATCTGTATCTCCGCGTTCCTTTGTCGAAGGGGACCTCGTCCTCCTATATGACCAAGTGCACGACAAACTTGGAGCAGGAAAGTTCCAACCCATGTGGCATGGGCCTTACATAGTAAAACGAGTATTGAAGAATGGGGCTTATGAGCTCATTGATTACGAAGGAGTTCCGTTGGCGCAGCTTAGAAATGGGCTGTACCTTAAAAAATACTACGCTTGAAGTTATTTTTGGTGTGGTGTGCGTACATAGGTATGTATATTAATTTGTGTGCATGTGTGGTGTGGTGTGCGATGTAAGCATATTTCTGTTGATCGGGTCTTCCTGATTGTGCAGATGTCTATTACTCCGTTTGTGGGTTTCGCGGATGGTGCCTCCCACAGTACCAGGAATCTGTCTTCGGCAGCCTGGGTAATCTATGATCCTGCTGGTGAGTTGGTTAACCTGCAAGGTGTGTGTCTGGGTCCTGCTACAAATAATATCGCGGAATATAGTGCCGTACTGGAATTATTAACCGAGGCTGTGGACCTCGGCATTCGTGAATTACTTGTGTATCTAGACTCACAACTTGTAGTATCACAAATTAATGGTCATTATTCAGTTAGAAACCCATCCATTTTACGTCTGTATCTACGTATTCGTTTACTGGAAATAAATTTTGATTATATCACATATCAACACATACCCAGACACATGAATACGTTAACTGATGCAGTGGCTAATATGGTTCTAGATAGACATTTGCGCAACTTATAAACAAAAAACATCATCACATGTAAAAAGATCCATCCAGAAATAGGTATATATATGTGTGTGTGTGTCGAAATGTTTGCATAGTGTGCATCACATAAAATCAAAAAATATACATGTTTGTCTGATAACAGCCAGAGACAACATGTCTCTCAAAAAATATGCATGAAAAGCCCTAAGTAGCTAATCAGCATGGTGCTCATGGTAACATGCCACCGCGTGCACCAATCGCCTCAGCAGTCTGTGAAGGCGACTAGGCACCCCCACAGTGTGTCGCTGGTAAGCTAACGGGACGTCTGCCAACCGTGCATAGTCCGGGATCCCTCGGGCAATGCCCTCCAAGTTCTGGATCAGTTCGCTCCCTTCGCCACCCTCAGCCTGAGGGTCATGTGCGACATGGGTCCTCCGCGCAATGGGCGACATGCCCGCGGGCCTCTCTGGGCCGACGTCTGCATACACATAAAATTGTTGTTAGAATGGGCATGTATTACCAAAAAAATCATAAATACATAAAAATCAAAAAGAGAATCATACCCAGCTCCTCGTCCCACTCCTCCCCCTCTGGGAGTGGAAGATCAGGATCTCCGGTGAAATCGGTCCCAGCATAAGGCCAATCCTCGACCACGATCAATTGTCACCGTAACCACCCAAAGAACTTGGGTCTCCAAGACATCTGTTGACCTCCTCCTGACCTGGGAATAAGTGCTGCCCAGCGAGCCATCCTCGGCTCCCTCGGAATCGGCTCGGCAACTATTGCCCCTTGGCCTTGGAAAATGGGTAGTAGTTCCAGGATGAACGACACCAAAATGGAACCATAGCCAAACTGCTTAGTTTCGTTTGCTTGCATCTTGTTAGCTGCCTCTTTATGTTGGTTGTCACCGCAGTAGCCCAATCGAACAATGTGGGGTTCATACACTCGGAGGCTAGTATGAGTTGGGCCTTGGTTGCCTCATGTGGAGCTTGCGATCCCGCAGCTCGTGTAATGGTATGAAGCACTACCCTGAGTGCTAGGTCGCAGACAGTATGGATGTCCACCTTCCCGCTTCCCGATCTTGTTCATGCCCCTGGGCACACTCTTGCCATTACCATCTCCATTTTCTCTCCGGAAGGTCTGCTGCCGGTTATGATTGGCACTAGACCTCTGCACAACAATCCGGTTATGAAGTAAACATTAGAGACCTCAAGAGCTAATACTTGGTCTCAAAGTTTGAACACTTCCTCATTTTCATCCTATACGCTGACCAAGTACTGTAGCAGCTCAGGTTGAGCTCTTAAACATGGTGTGAGGAAGAATTTTTTGAGTCCACAATTCTTGAGTGCATTCATACAGGCTTCGTTTTCCATAGCCATTTCATCTTCCTCCCCATGTTCCCTCTCCTTCCATTCGATAACCATTGTGCCTGAATATCTGCATTAACATGATAAAAAATGCCTTGTTAGATCTCTGGTGCATTTGGAAATCCATATGGACAACTCACATTTTGAAAACTTTAAGCAGAAAATTGTGTTGCACCATTGGCGCGACCCTTTTGTGAGCAAATGTCCATTGGCGTGGGTTCGTGCCCGATACCTACGCCAATGGAGCGAGCCCTAAAATTTTAAAAGGGTTCCCCCCAGAAGTCTAATGCACAATGAAACGCATAAAAAATGGATTAAAATGGAGTTTAAGGGAGCGCCTTTTACTTGGACCAATGAGGAGCTGAATGGTGTCCCAGATCATTCGCAATCACCGCAGCAAGTTTGCACACAAACAGACCACTATTTCTCTTCAAGTGAGGTAAAAAGTAAAAGTAAATTTGTTTTACCATTTGAAGCCTATTTATAACTTCTTAAGTCAAAAATTAGGTTTTAAATGTCATTTTTCTCAATATTTTAATATATTTTGTCAAAAATGGATTTTACACTTGCCTTTATGTGCAGCGACAGGTTTTACTCGACTTGAACGGTGATACGAGTTGTATTTTATACTTTTTCGGACTCGGTAAAAACACGAAAAAAGTCATTTTGGAGTAATCTTTCAGCTCTTTTCTGACTCTTTAAACATGAAAAGATCGCCGAGTCCCTTGTTGTTTCGATCTCGTTAAAGTGGACATGAAGAAACATCTACCAGTATACGTTTACCCCTTTTTCGGGCTGGGATAGATTACTTACGAAAAAGGAATACCCTAGCCTATCGCGACTAGGAGGTTTTCTTAGACATAGTTTTCTACCTTTTTGGATCTAAGAAACTATTTATGAAAAGGGACTGTTGGAGTTTACTTTTCTGCTGTCTTTTCAAACTCTCTAAACATGAAAATATGCCGAGTTCTTCCTTTGTCAGACTCGTTAAATCCTGATGACATCGAACCCAGTCATAATGATGATATTCGAGTTTCTCCTTCCTAGGGCTCGTTAAATGTACTAGGATGGATTCGTCCGAAGGACGAACTTATATGACAAGCATATGCTATCCCCTTCAAGCTTGTTTTAAAAAATAATTGGGGTACTTGCCAGAAATGTTTGGGAAAAATGGAACCAGCATCATTGTCGTGTTGGCAGTATGTCGCTCTTGAACATGGCACTTGTCTGCATTCGTGTCGGGTTGGGGACATCTCATCTCGTTTTTCCCCTTGCCTCCGTGGGTTTGGGTAATCCCTTTTGACCTCTCATCTTCTCTTTGCCTTGTCAACATGAACTTTGATCTTTTGATGTCAAATACTGCCAAATCCACTGTCGTGCTGCCGATATGTTCAAGAGAAGTTGACCTCTGCAGAATTTCAACCTTCCTCTGATTCTCATCTGATCTTGATTCACAAAAACATTATACTCCTCTGTTTTGCGTCGATGATGTGGGAAACACTATGGCCCACCTTCGATCAAGGTCACTTCCTGTCGACTTTAGCTCATTATCCAGGAAGATGATCTAGAGACTCCCTTCTGGTACCTTGGAGCCTGCATGCCTTAATGGCAGGTTCTTCGCATTCGACGTGAGGTCTTCATCATTGGCCTCTGATCGAGTGATTCTACAGGTGTTCGACGCCAGCTCACTGATTCACATGCAGTAGATTGTACCTATAGTACCTTGAGGGCCATTGTCATTATTGGTGGTACCTCTCGCGTTTGTTAACAACTTTCATCATTGGCTGGTAATCAGGCGATGTTCTTGCATGTTCAACTTCAGCTCACTTATTCGCATGCTTGAACTTGTACTTTGCTCGGGTCGAGATGGAGCGCAAGACCCTGGATTTTGTCTGTTGGAATCCAGGCTGCGATTTTGTGGATTATTATGATTAGTTACATGACTCATTCACTGGATGGCTCCGACCATACCTGAGTCTATTTATCGATCCTCACTGGATGGCTGCGTACATGCCTTGGATCTGGATTATTGGATACTCTGTTATGGATGGCTGTGCCCATACCACATATATCATGTATTTGAGATATCAGTTGTACTTCTCTACGCAGGTTTTTCGACGGCAGTGTTTTCAGTTGGACACGTTCTCGTAAAGCATTTCACCCCTCTCTCTCTTTCGGGCCTCATGCTTTAGGGGGGCATCTATTACACAACAATTTGTCGCCGTCCCTGCAATTCCCCGTCTCGCACATTGGAGGGATTATTCCGTGACCTGTGAGCAGTGACATGATCTGAAAACACTTTCATGGCATTCCCCTAGACATGGAATTTTATTCCCCTAAAGACATCTCCTTGTGAAAAACCCTAAAAATAGCCTTTTCATCCTTGGCGCGACTAGCCAGTGTTATACGGGGAAATCTTCCAAAGAGGGCACGCCAATTGGCGCTCTGTCTCGGAGTCGCACTCGTGCCAGGCTTAATAAAGGGTGCTTTTTAAAAATAAATGGCGGAAGATTGACTCCAACCAACTCCTGAATTGGTCTCTAAATTGAGTTGGGATGTTTGGCTCCGGATTTCCATGTAGAGGAAGTAGTTTTCCACCTCTCATGGAAGCTTCCTTGAGGATAGGGCTAATCCCATGATTGTAGGGATCCCAAATCCTCTTCCACCATCTATATAAGCTTTCCATTTCCCTTTGCAAGCTAATCTCCAAGAGCCTTCATAGCCTAAAGAATGCTGCAAGAGCTTTGATAGTCCTCATAGTGCCAAATCCATAGCAAGGAGATTGGCGATGGAAGAGAGAGGCTTTTCCCCATTCCCGACAAGCTTTACTGAGACGTATTCCGCTGACGACCCACCGAAGGAAGGTTCAGCGTCAGAGCCTGGTTGTATTTTCCTTTGTATGAATTAATGATAAGCGACTATTGGTTATGGTTCCACTCGTATTTTTCATTATGATCATGAGTTGTGTCTTCTCTGACTGATACATAATTTCATATATCGGGTTTTACGCTTGTGTTTGTCATGTTTGTTTCGTGTGCAGGTGTTTGATCGCGGTGAGTGAGAGGATTGTGATCTTCTGAAGCAAGGAAATACGAGCGCCATCTTCTCTACGAACAACAGCGTTGGACTTGAGGTAGGCCTTCTTCGCAAGTTGGTTTATTGTAATTAGGAACCTGCGCCTTAGCGTGATACGATTGTTGCTAGACCCGATCTGGGCTAGTAGGGATTGCCTCTGTCTGCAGAGGGGATTTACCTCTACAACAAGATCCTTGTCTTGCGGTTCAATGGGATTGGGTAGAATGTAGCTCAGATTTACCACCTAGAATCACAAAAGTAACTTGACAAGTGAAATCCCTTCAGAAATTGCTAAATTGAAAAACTTAGTTGAACTGTAGCTACGTAATAACTCATTGAATGGAAACATTCCTGACTTAAGTTCTCTTTCCAAGTTGATTGTCCTACATCTTGAAAAAAACAAGTTAAATGGAACATTACCTTCTTTTCCTGCTAATTTACCAAGACTACAAGAATTATTTGTGCATAACAATCAACTAAGAGGATGAATACCCAAGGCTTTATTTAAAAAGACAATGATTTTATGGTACTATGGACATCCATATCTAAATCCTGGAGGTACTGGAGGCAAGAATGTGAAATTAATCATTGGATTGACAGTGGGCATGTTTCTATTCTTTGTAGTTGCCTCTGTTGTTGTGTATTTTTTTATTTTTTTATTTTTTTTTCAGTTATCAAAAGAAATCATCTTCATAAAGTGATAAAAAAACACATTCCATTGGTGGGTCATGGCCCATCTTCTGCCGATTAAAATATGGGATCTCTGTGTAGAGATGCAGGGTAGAAATAACATCTCTAGGCTTCTGTTGTTTGTACCTCTTGCCATAAAAGCTAATAAGGAACACCATGGAAATCACCCCAATTGCTGGCATAACTACTCCATCCTACGTAGAAAATATATAATGTTGATTCTCACATGGTTAAATTCAAACAATCTAGCAGAAACTATTCAATATTAACAAGAGGGCTATCTCTATAGTCCAAATATTTGTGTTCTATGTTTTCTCCATAAATCGAAGAATTTTCACTCTTGCTATCAGTAGAAGAATGGGAATTAAAATATTGAGGGATTTTTGAAATATTCTCTTGCAAACAACCATGCTCCTTACCAACAAGAAAAAAGTAACAATTTTGTTGAATAAGTTAGGTCTACCTTTCTATGGCTTAAGAGATTTGAGAAAATCTAGAAAGGCCCTATTAAGCTTAAGAAGAACTTAATTCTATTTGGAACTTCACCAATCTTAGCCATTGTTCCATATTTCTAAGATAGAATTAACTTTCATCATATGCCATACCTAGAACATTCCATCATCCAAATCTAATAATGGTATCCTAGATCAAAGACAATTTAAATTTAGGCAAGCAAGAATAAATTGTAGGCTATAGTTTTCCCTATTTCTCATGGCATTTTATTTTATAGGATGGGAGAACTGAGGATCAAGGGAAATACATTATCTAATATTTTCTTGAAACAATTCCTCTATCAAATAGTACAACACATATATCAGCTAACTATTATTTTTCATATATTCTACACTAATTTTTGCCAACTGAATGTCTTGAACTAAGACAATATTTCCCAGTCTCGCATTTGAAAATTGAAACTAGATTTGACATGGTTTTATTGTGTAAAAATATTCTTATCTGTAATTGTAAAAATGGCTAATTGTGAAAATCAGATAATGTATTTCAAGAAAATATCAGATAATGTTTTTGAAAAAGCTTCCCACCACTGTGAAACTTTTAGATGATTTCATCCAAGAAGAAACAAAAGTAGAGACAGTTGTAGCCAAACCACTGTAGATCTAGAACATTTCTCTCACTAGGACAATGGGAAAGAAGATAACAAAGGAAGAACCTAGAGGCGTCAGAAGGAGGAGGATTTAGGTACCTCAAACTAGGGAAAGAAAGACCTAAATTATGTGAAGTTTTTCCAGTGCCAGGAGCACAAAATAATCAAGAAGAGTAGATGAGTTATCATTCAAGCTTGAGACAACCTTCTCCATGGTTTCATGCCTTCCCATTCACACCATATCTTGTGTAGGGAAGTATGTGTAAAATGTAAAATATAGAGACATAAAATTCAATAAGGTCTTCAAAATACTTCAAGAGCAGGAGACAGATATGAAATAGGAGTTGGGTTATGGTACCACATATCTAATTACAAGGATGGGTTGAGTGTCTTTATACATGCCATCAGGTGATGTTCCTGAGCTTGATGATGTATTATATTCTCCTGGTTTAAGACAAACTCTTCTTCCAGCCTTATCCATAATCAATATTAGGTGTATGGCTGAGTTTGACAATAAAAAAATCCATTCAAATATCACAAGCCTAACCCTAGTCAAGTTTTAGACATATGTGTGACAGAGGGTGGCTTATACATGTTTCTTTCTTATCAATAAAACATGGATCTTTAATGCATGACAGTGAAAAATTGTGTGAGCTTTGGCACAAGAAATATTGTCACCTGCATTATGGAGCATTATCTCTCTTCAAGGACATGGTGCAAGAGTGTGCAATGACTATGCACTCAATCAACATGCCAAGAATAATTTTCCATTTAATGCACACAGATCAAGAGCGATTCTTGATCTAATCCATTCAGATATGTTAGACCAATAACTTCAGCTTCACTGTTAGGTAACACTAACTATGTATCTTTTAATGATGATCTATAGAGTTGAGGTGTGTTCTAGGAGGTGTGGAGATGACTATTCTCAATCTACGAGTGTGACCATAAAGAGACTGTTTCCAACTTTACACCTTTGAAGTGCAGATTGCAGTTGTTACTAGAGGAAATTTATCTTTGGTGTTTTGTTTAGGAAACCAAAGCTATAGAATCATCCTTGATTATATCAAGGACCATTAATTGATCCTCACATCACAAAGAAGTTGGATTATGATATATGATGCTTTAATATATGTACCAAACTGTGAATATTTCTCACAGAACATTGCAAAAGAATAATTTCATTGCCACACAAGAGTGATACATATTACAAACATAGTGGCATCACCTTAGGAAGATCACTGAGCTTCGAGATCAGCTAAATAGCATTGGGCCAAAGGTGGAAAATGAGGAGTTGACCCCCACAATATTAAATAGATTATCTTCATCTAGGGACCCTTTTTTTCAGGGTGTCTGTGCTTTGTGAGAAGCTTCCCACCATTGTGAAACTTTTGGATGATTTAATCCAAGAAGAAACAAAAATAGAGACAATTTCAACAAACCATAGTAGATCTAGAACCTTTTTCTCACTAGGAAAATTGGAAAGAAGGTAATAAATGAGGACCCTAGAGGGGTCAGAAGGAGGAGGATAGGTTCCTAAAACTAGGGAAAGAAAGACATGAATTATGTGAAATTCTTCTAGTGCCAGGAGCATAAAATCCTCAACTAGAGTAGATGAGTTATCATTCAAGCTTGAGACAACCTTTTCCATGGCTTCATGCCTTCCCATTCACACCATCTCTTGTGTAGGGTAGTATGTGTAAAATGGAAAATATAGAGGCGGAAACTTCAATAAGGTCTTCAAAATAATTCAGGAGTAGAAGACCGATTTGCAATAGGAGTTGGGTTATGATGCCACATATCCAATTACAAGGATGGGTTCAGTCTCTTTCTACATCCCATCAAGTGATTTTCTTGAGTTTGATGATGTCTTATATGCTCCTTGTTTAATATAAAATCTTCTTTCAGTCTTAGCCATGATCAATATTAGGTGTATGGATGAGTTTGACAATCAACAAATCCATTCAAAGATCGCAAGCCTAACCCTATTCAAGTTTTGGACATAGGTTTGAAAGAGGGTGGCCTATACAGGTATCTTTCTAATGTAATAAAACATGGACCTTTAATGCATGACAATGACAAATTGTGTGAGCTTTGGCATAATAAATTTGATCACTTACATTATGGAGCATTATATCTCTTAAAGGATATGGTTGAGGAATGTGCAATGACTATGCACTTAAAAAACATGCCAAGAATAGTTTTCCATTTAATGCACATAGATCAAGAGTGATTCTTGATATAATCCATTTAGAAATATTAGACCTATAACATGGAGCTTTAATGCATGGCAGTGAAAAATGGTGTGAGCTTTGGCATAAGAAATTTGATCACCTGCATTATGGAGCATTGTCTCTCTTGAAGGAGATGGTGCAGGAGTGTGCAATGACTATGCGCTAAATAAACATGCCAAGAATAGTTTTCCGTTTAATGCAAAAAGATCAAGAGTGATTCTTGATCTAATCCATTCAAACATGTTAGACCAATAAATTCAGATTCACTGTTAGGTAACACTGATTATGTTTCTTTTAACGATGATTATTTTTAGAAACTTGGATTTCCTTTCTAAATACCAAGGATGCAGTCTTCAACAAGTTACAAGATTTTAAACCTCTTGTGTAGAATAAAAAAATTAAGAATATTAAGGTGCTGGGAACTGACAATCGAGGGGAGTATACCTCCAAGAATTTTGATGCTTTTTGTAAGGACACAACAATCAAGAGGGAGTTGACAATACCTTATAACCCTCAAGAAAATGAGGTAGAAAAGAGGAAGAGAAATTCCATCGTAGAGATAGTCAAGATTATGATTGATGATCTATATCTACCCATCTGTATTTAGGCAGAAGCACATAGTACAATTGTCTACATTCTAGACAATTTTCCTTGCAGGGTATTGAAGGACAAGACAATAGAAGTTGTTTTTACTAGTGAGAAACCTCAATTATCCCACTTTTTCATATTTGGTTTCCTTGTGCATACTCATATTCCTCATGAGAAGAGATTTTAGCTTTACCCTTATAGCATGAAGAGTATGTTTCTTGATACATAATAAGTCCTCTAAGGATTGCAAGATATTTCTTCCATTATAGCAAAAAACAATGGCAAGTTGAGATGTCACATTTGATGAGGATGCATCATCCTCTAAGTCACAGGATCCTCCTACGTGGGTAAAGGAGGGTGAACAAGCTATCTCCCAAGTGTTGATCTAGAGAGTACCCTAATTACAAAAGAAAATGCAATAGTAGAGACCTCGTCACCACCAAATATAGTTAAAAAGCCTAGGTTCCTTACACATTTCATGGAGGAAAAATTAAGTAGGGGCACCTAAGACTTATTTTCCGGCGAGACAACCCTCTACGAGATTTCCAATTATGTTGCACTCTCGTCTTCCATCATTCTTCCCACAAATACATATTCAGTAAATGTACATTGCAAATAGAGATTACAACAATAAGGGGTTATGGGAACCTGATATATATTTCTTCAGAATGGGATGAACATTCCATTGCAGGGAAGACTGTACAGTAAGTCTTTGAATACATACCTCATACTTAAATATTTATTCAACCACAAATGTGTACACAGTCGTGGAACCCACAAAAAATAACACGTCCAAGAATATTAGTGAAAATAATGGTTCGTCAGCGACAAGTTAAGGGTTCAACCTTCAAATAGCATAAAACTCAGTAAATAAAATCTCTCCACTTAGAGGGAATATGAAACCCTCAATTTGAATGAAAACTCAACCTTTTTTTCAAGTGTGCTACAACTCATTGAACGTTGCCTTGAACTGATAAATATTGTCCTCTCTCCGTGCAATTCAGGGACTCACTCTTTGCCACAAAATATTTTGCCCCAAATTACAGAGCCCCAAAGAATAGAATTTGGTTGTGCTATAACTAGGAGTGAATGTGACACTTAAATTTCAGAGCACAAGAAGTTTTTTATGTTGTGAGAACATGAGGATTAGATGCATTATTTCCATAATCAAATCAGAAATTTTAATTTTCCAAAATCAAAATAAGTCAGGGTTTCGAATCTATTGGGGTCGTTGAAGGTGTAAAAACATCATATGTCATTATTCCAAAGACATAGGTATCGACCTGATTGTCATAGCTATATCAGACCTTTATTTGACCTACCCCGCCCCTCAAAAATTTGAGAAAATGAAAATTTAAAGGGGTAAGGTATGGAAGGGTACAAACCCTTCCATCTAGGATTTCCTTTGGCCCCGCAATAGTAGCCATTTTGGCCCTATCCATGGTTTTGTACGATTTTCCCCCATTCTACTATGCAGTGACCTTCAGGTTGAAAAGGATGCAATTGGATGTTAGGTGATTCGATCGCGAGAGCCTTGAAATAAGAAATTAAGAACATTGAAACCTATGATACAAAGATTTTCCATCTATATATCCTCCATTTCTAAGGAATTTTGTTTCAAATAGAACCTAAAAAAAATGTGAATGTCTCTTGAAGCCTAGGGAAAGCTTCAAATTTGAAGTCCTTGCATCCTTGAAATCTGAAATTTAGCCAGTTTCTGAGAAGTCAATGACCCTTCCTCTTGTTAGGCCACTTCATGAAATTTTTATGCCAGTTATAGTTGGTCTATTATTTCAGCTATTAGGTATACAATAACATTACTACAAAATTTATGCATTTGGTAGTCAAGAACCAGTCTAGTTTCAAAGAAACGATTAATTATGGTGGGAAGTTGGATTTATTTATTTATTTTGTATGATTTTTAAATTGGTAGTGATTTATATCATGTTAAATAAATTTTCTATTTTGTAAATTCAAAAATATTCCATATAATATATATAATTTTAAAATTTGGAAAATGAAATATATATAAATTTAAATGTTTAAAAAAATCACACATATTTAATTTTAAAGAAAATATAACTAATATAAGAATGGATAAGATTTTGGGCTTGGAGTATGTCCTAAATTTGTTTTTTCTTGGCTTAGAGTTTGTTTTCTTCGTACGTGAGGAAACAAATTAATGACCCATGACCTAGAGGCATCTAGCAAGAGGGAAAGCATGCCCCCTTACCGACCACTAGAATTACATGTGGCGTGGTTTTCCAGTGATGGTTGTCCCCTTTATTGGTTTGACAACTTGAGTTATGATAACTTTTTCAACTATTTAAAAAAATGGATAAAATTTAAGTATTGAAAATATAACAAAAAATACCATTGAATTAATATTTACACATAGTTAAAACTTCATAAAATTTAAGTATAATTGAAAAAAAAAAAAAAAAAACAATGAAATTAATATTTGCATAGAGTTGTTTATGAGACATAGAATAGAGGATGACAGGGTGTTTTGTTAAGGCACTCTATAGTGTACTCAAGCCACAAGTTAGTCATGTAGTGATTTCAAGACTCGCATAAACTTGCAAACAAAATACATATTTACACAAAGTTAGTCTAGGTGAGGTAGAGCAGACGAAGACAGGTGTTGATGACGATTTTCATCAATGACTGTTGAGCTACCTTTTTGTCCCAATTTTTACGATTTTTATCAAGTAATTCTATGCTTGTGACTAGTGTTTTTAATCATTATTATCATATTAAATTGATAGTTAGAGGCATTCAGAGGGAATAGTTATTAATTTATGAATTATTCTTATTAATTAATTTAAAGAATGTTTTGTGTGTAAATGTCATTAAATAATATGCCCTCTTTACAGCAGGTGAATAAGTCATGTACTAGCACAGAGGCAGAAACACATTTGAGTACAGATGTATCTCACGAACATAAGTAGCAACTTGGACTCTATGATAAATATTGAAGAACCACATTCTGCACCTTTTGCCGAATCTCAAGATGAGAATGTGCACAGAGATTTTTGAACAACAACCACACGATGTTATTTTTATGCCTCATTGATAAGGTGTTGCATAGAGAATGGTCGTCATCTCATTTCAAAGCGCATATGGTATCAAAAATAGGGTGCTGGAATGAGAAATTAGGTATAGGGCAGTAATTAGAACATCATGGGGGTTGCATTATCTACACAAATGCTTCTAGCTACGCATCATCCATAGAGAAACAAGTCTTAAAATGTCTTGACTAGGAACAAATTCTGAACCACAGATTTCAGATTTAGGTTATCAAAATGGCTTCCAAAACAATAATTTTAGGTTTGGAAGAATACGCTTTATGGATGCCAATTCGAATTGGTTTGAAGCTTCATTTATCTCATGCTCTTCGACAGCAAAATCCTCTGAGTCCAAGCTAGAAAGCTTACCTTTCAACTATAAGGTGATGCAAAATGTTCACAAGAGTCTTCGAGTTGCAAGGCTTATTATAGTTCCAATAGAGGTTAGACACATATGTGAGAAACAATTGTGTATGCATTTGTGAGATAACAGAGTTATGCATTGGGAAAATATAAATCAAGTGAGTTTTTTGGCCGGTTAAGCATATGGACAGAGTTTTTGAATGTTATGGAGTGTATTAAGAGTATGGAGTTTGTCCAAATGGAGCGTTATGTAATAACATCAAGGCTGGGCATTTTTTTTTAAGTAATGTGTGCAATGGGTAGAGTTGTGCACAGAGAAAAGAAAGGAAAGGCTAATTCGATGGTTAGTGTGCACCTATAGTTGATTCGTTGAAAAGCGTTGACCACAAATAAGAAAGTGTCGTCACCTCTTGAAGATGTTCTTCAAAAATTACAACAATACGATGAAGTTAAATTACTTCTAGAAGCCAGACAATTCAAACCCAATTTGAAATAATTCTTCTCGATGTAACCTTAACCAATTTGTATTAATTCTAAATCTTCATACCATGTAACAATCAATGGGGTAATTAGGGGCAACGATGCTACTATATAATGGAGATTGTTGTGCACTGATGGGGGGGAGGAGGAAAGGCTACGGACTGGAGATCAAATTGAACCTATACATCGCATTTTTTAGAATCGATTTCAAATGAGCCATGAGAGGAATCTGAGCCTAGTAGAATGATCCCTAGATGGGACCACTGGAGCCCAACATTTAATTGTTCGGCATTTTTTGTAATTTTATTTCAGTAGCAATGTGATTCTGCAATTAATTTATATTTTCTAGTTCTTTTGGATTTTCTAAAGATGATATTTTGATTTAGTTTTCACAGGAAGATCGAGCCGGGTGGTTGGGCCCATCAGCCAACTCGTTTCTAAATTACTTAGGATTTATTTATTTCACTGCATTTTATTTCATGTTGGTGTGATTTATTTTACTGCATTTGATTTGATGCATGAGTGTTTTAAATAATGATTCTTCAATTTCATTCTATAGATCTCCTTTATGTTTTGAAATTTAATTATGCAGGTTTGATTCATGAATTTAGCAATTTATTTATGAGTTTATTTAGTTAGCAAGCACTTCTTTTATTTATGTTTCTTATTTTCACTATTTGTTGTGTTCAATTCATTATCTAACGAAATAGATTTTCAATTGTAGGGATTTATAATGGAGATAATAATTATGATATAACCCTTGAAAATTCTGATTTAAATAATTAACATTATCTGGGCATTCATAATCATTTTTAATCCCGGAATTTTAAATATTCATCATTATAATAATGCCAGAATTAGCATGAGGAGACTTTCAGTCCAAGTTCATAAAAATGCCCAGCAAAACTCTTTACGAATATCTCCGATTAACAAAGTTGATTTTCTTAAATTGAACACTGCAACTCCATTTCATAGATTTCCTTTACATTTTGATATTTAATTGCATAGGTTTGATGAATTCAATGACATTATTATTTTAGGATTTATTTATGTTCAAAGTAATTAGATTAAAAATAGAGTAGAGTTAACAAGTGTTTCTTTCTCATTTTTACTATTTCCCTGTTCAATTTATTTTATAACAAAACATATTTCGAGTTGCATAAATTCAAGATGGGGATAATAATAATTTCATGTGATTTTCTATTCACATTGTTTGAAACTTATAAGTAATTTAAATCATTACATGGAATTGATCTTGGTATTTTAAGGAAACAACATTTATTTAAATACCAAGATTGAATACATTTTTAACATAAGTAGAGTGTCCAACAACTTAAAGATATGCTTGATGAATGATTTAAAATTCTGACTTAAACATTGCAATTCCTTTTTAGCATCATTCGAAGGAAGTATTTTAAGTACAGATTTTAAATATTATTTATTTTATGCTTTAGTCTTTTAAGAATATTTTGCATCCTTCATTTCTTACATAGATTATTAATTTGCAGTGTGAAATGTTTGATTTATTTTCATGAATGATTTCCTTTTCGAATTATTTTTAGGGTTTTTATTTTACAAATCCCAAAGGCCATATTCTGGCATATATTGTGCTACGTCTTTAAGTCTTATGACCCCGGATTGAAAATTTAAATGTGGGTGTAAATCTAGCATTTATACCTCCCAACATTTTAGCGCCGTTGACGGGGAGGCATTGTAGGATAAGGCCTCGTGATTTGTTATGATTTTTCTTTTCTTTCGCAATTAAATTTTTAGATTAAAAATATTCTCCTTGCTTGATGAAGCATACTAGATGATATTTCTAGAAAGCTCACAGGTCAGGTTTTATTTACTGCAAAGGAGTGATTTTCATTCCTGCAAATGAGTGATTTTCTTTCTTGCAAATGAGTGATTTTCTTTACTGCAAAGTGTGGTTTCTTTCTTTACTGCAATTGAGATAAGTTGATTTTTTTTTTCTTTTATCTTCGCAAGGCAACTAGAGGGTGGAGATGACGGTATAGTTAGTATTGTTTGCTGTTTAGTTTAATTATTGAACTTTAAAATGTATAAACCAACTGCCACATTTGAATATGGGTTACATTGTAAATAATTTCGTTTAATTTAAATATAGTTAAATTAGAGTAAAAAACAATAGAGAGTGAAGAGGGGTAGGGAAAGAGAGATGGAGATGGAGGGGGAGAGAGAGAGAGGTAAGAAGAAAGACATAGAGAGAGAAAGTTGGAGAGAGAGAGAGAGAGAGAGAGAGAGAGAGAGAGAGAGAGAGAGAGAAAGAGTGATAAGGAAGATGGAGGGAAAGCGAGAGAGGATAGCATGAGGGAAGAGAGGTAGAGAGAGGGAGGGAAGGGGAAGAGAGAGAGAGAGGGAGGGAGAGGAGGAGGGAGTGATAGATAGATAGATTGGAGTAAGAGAGTGTATTTTTTAGGGTTGATATAGAGAGAAAAAGCGATATAGAGATATAGATGGAAGGAGAAGAGAAAGAAGAGATAGATGGAGACAGGGAGGGAGGGAAAAAGAGATTGATAAATATGGAGTGAGAGTGTGTGTGTGTTTCTGGGGGTGAGATAAAGAGACAAAGAAGGAGAGATGGAGGGACATATAGATATATATGGAGGGGGAAGAGAGGTAATAATATTTCTTACAATAGATGCATTGATTTCAGTGTAGATGGTGATTTCTAATCCTATTTGATTGCTTGCACTAGATGCATTGATTTTAGTGTAGATTTTTATTTCTAATGATATTTGATTTCTTGCACTAGATGCATTGATTTCAATGTAACTGATTTCTAATTCTATTTGATTGCTTGCACTAAATGCATTGATTTCAGTGTAGATGGTGATTTCCAACCATATTTGATTTCTTGCACTACATGCATTAATTTCAATGTATATGTTGATTTATAATTATATTTGATTTCTTACACTATATGCAGTAATTTCAATATAAATGATTTCTAATCCTATTTGATTGCTTGCACTAAATGCATTGTTTTCAGTGTATATGGTGATTTATAATCCTATTTTATTGCTTGCACTAGATGCATTTACTTTAGTGTATATGTTGGCTTCTAATCCTATTTTCTTACTTGCACTAGATGCATTGATTTCAGTGTAGATGTTGATTTCTACTCCTATTTGATTATTTGCATTAGATGCATTGATTTCTGTGTAGCTGTTGTTTTCTAATATTATTTGATTTCTTTCATTAGATGCATTGATTTCAGGGTAATGTTTATTTCTAATTTGATGTAATTGGATGTATGATGCTTTGTTAATTTTAAAGTCATTGGATTAATAGTGCGTGTTGATTTCAGTGTAAGCACAAAAAATTATTGACAATGTAGAACGATTTTTGTGTTATAGTAATTAAACCTAATAATATTGGAGAGCAAGAGAGACAAGGTATGATGTTTACTACAACGACTCGAGCTACATATTTAAATGATTTATGATTTATGATTTCTACTATCTTTTTCATATAATCGATATGGAAAGATGACAAAACTAACAAGGGTGACAATAAGAATAGTAAAGAAAATAGTTTGAGATTGATCACAATGAAGGCTATTTGTGATTAACTACATTATTATTATTCACATTTTATATCATTCAATATTATTACATTTTCACTTTGCATTCAAAAAATTCATTTCATCATCTTTCATGATTAAAGTTATTCTACAATATTTATCAGCTCAACAAACTCAGAGGTAACTAAGAAAATTTAAAATTAAAATGACTCGATAAATCTCAAACATATTTAGCCTATTTAAAATGGTTATATTACTATTAGATGTATTTACATATTATTGATATAATTAATCATATGATCCTCATATTATCGATAAATTTTCCTTGGTCACACATGACTGAAACCAGCCTAGATCCATCTTAACTACAGATCTATCAAGCGCTGAGAGGGATCAAATCTCTCGAGGTGAAAACCTTTCCTCAAGTTTTGCACTCAAAAAGGAGGTTTTCATTTCTAGAGATTTGATCCCTCTCGGCGCTTGATAGATCTGTATTTAAAATGGATCTAGGCTGGTAATAATGCCAGAATTAGCATGAGGAGACTTTCAGTCCAAGTTCATAAAAATGTCCATCAAAACTCTTTACAAATATCTCCGATCAACAAACTTAATTTTCTTAAATTGAACACCGAAATTCCATTTCATAGATTTCCTTTACGTTTCGATATTTAATTGCATAGGTTTGATGAATTCAATGCCATTATTATTTTATGATTTATTTCTGTTCAAAGTAATTAGATTAAAAATAGAGAAGAGTTAACAAGTGCTTCTTTTCTCATTTTTACTATTTCCCTATTTAATTTGTTTTATAAAAAAACATATTTCGAGTTGCAGGAATTCAGGATGGGGATAGTAATAATTTCATGTGATTTTCTATTCACATTGTTTGACACTTATAAGCAATTTAAATCATTACATGGAATTGATCTCGGTATTTTAAGGAAACAACATTTATTCAAATACCGAGATTAGTTTGAATACATTTTTAGCATAAGTAGAGTGTCCAACAACTTAAAGATATCCTCGAATAATGATTTAAAATTGAATTAAACATTGCAATTCCTTTTTAGCATCATTCGAAAGAAGCATTTTAAGTACAGATTTTAAATAGTTATTTATTTTATGCTTTAGTCTTTTAAGAATATTTTGCATCCTTCATTTCTTGCATAGATTATTAATTTGCACTGTGAAATGTTTGATTTATTTTCCTGAATGATTTCCTTTTCGAATTATTTTTAGGGTTTTATTTTACAAATCCCAAATGCCATATTCTGGCATATATTGTGCTACGTCTTTAAGTCTTACGACCCCGGATTGACAATTTAATACCTCCCAAAATTTTGGCGCCATTGACGTGGAGGCGTTGTAGGATAAGGCCTCGTGATTTGTTATGCTTTTATTTTCTTTCGCAATTAAATTTTTAGATTAACAATATTCTCCTTGCTTGATGAAGCATACTAGACGATATTGCCAGAAAGCTCATAGGTCAGGTTTTCTTTACTGCAAATGAGTGATTTTCATTCCTGCAAATGAGTGATTTTCTTTCTTACAAATGAGTGATTTTCTTTACTGCAAAGTGTGGTTGCTTTCTTTACTGCAATTGCGATTAGTTGATTTTTTTTCATTTATCTTCGCAAAGCAACTAGAGGGTGGAGATGACGGTATAGTTGGTATTGTTTGCTATTTAGTTTAATTATTGAACTTTAAAAGGTATAAACCAATTGCCACATTTGAATATGGGTTACAGTATAAATACTTTCATTTAATTTAAATATAGTTAAATTAGAGTAAAAAACAATAAAAAAATACATGAATAGATGAACAATGTATTTTTCAGTAGCCATACATAGTGCTAATGACCAAGTAGACTTAGAGTATGTGGACTATGGGATCAAAATCCTAAAATCGTACTTCCAAACCAAAAAAATGTTTCTAGGTTATTACAAAAGAAATATTGAAAAATGATAAAAAATATTGTTATTTTGCATGGGAAATCAAATTATATTTTTACACAATATTACATTTGCACAAATACTTTCGAATATACTAAAAATAAACATATGAATATACTAAACATGAAAAAAGAATTATTAAAGTATGATTGAACCATATTCTTGTCATATAAAATATATTGAAAGAACAAATCTTGAATTCAAGCCTATCAATTAAATTCTTTACCTGCGCAATATCAAAATCCTGATGAAAAAAAAAAAAAAAAAAACTTATAAACAAAATACCATATTTACTTTATTGATTAATGATTACTAAACAATAAGTAATACAATGTACCTGGGCTCCAAAGTGGCCCGAGTGCCTTGGATCCGTTTCGGGGAGTGGCACTAGTTCTCATTAACGCTATATTGTAACAAAAACCAAATCTTTACCACGTCGGACCAATCGTCCCACATTAGAATTGAATTGAAGCCAACACTATGTTTAAAAAAAAATAGTATTTTAAAAATTACTTACTTTTCACTTAATATTTATTTTAATATTTGTATGAAAATAAGATGCTTTTTTTTATTAATGTAATAATCATTTTTACATTTAACTAAAATATGAAAGTGATTAACTAAAAAATATAAAAAAAATTCTCTTGTTTAATATATATACCATGTTATTTTAATTTTATATACATTAAACAACTTTATTATAAAGATATGAAATTGAATAAATGTAAAATATTTAACTTAAAATATTATGCATATTATTATTATATTTTTTATTAATTATTTTATAGAAAAATGTAATATTAAATTTAAATTAAATAATTAAAAGAAAAAAGGCTATTCTCTCCATGCAAATTAGTTTGCAATGTTTATTTTTCTTGGAAAAGTCTTCCACTTTCATTTATTGTCATGAAATGTCTTGCTCAACATGGGAATTTCGTTCAAACATATGTATTGTCACCGTGTCTTCTTGGTATTACAAAATCTTACCAAGAATGTTACTCATTTCCCAATTTTTGTATTCTTCGTGTATAATCTATGTAAGCCATGTTACTTACATCTTTTGTACTCTAGAAGGTTATGTTAAGAGTTAAGTCCAAAACTTCAAACATGTACGAAACCTGCCCTCAAGGCAAAGTACGGGGGGTAGTATATGCCTATAGCTAGGTGATGTACTTGCTTTAATCCTATGTTGGGTACATACTGCCCCCACCTATTTATGGCTCTATAGCCTAGGAAATAAGCTTTGCCTATCCTCAAATGCTTAAATCTTCTTTTGAGTCAATATCAAGTAGCCAACCAGATTGTCTTTGTGCCACCATTAGTACATAAACATTTATGAACTAGCGACAACAATATGAAAATGTACAAACTGACAGCCAAAACATGATTACGCCGGCATAGATCCATCTAAAGAACTGGTCTAACATGAGCCGAGAGGGATCAAATTTCTTTTGTTGCAAACTTATTTTAGAGTGCAAAAAACAATGTGTAACTTTTTATGGTTTAAATTACATTTTTGAATGTTATAAAGATTTCATAACATGTGTATTGAACCATTTTATATTAATTTATGTTGAAATATTTTATTCATAACTCCCATTAGATGTTTTATCTCTGTAAAATTATACTATTTAAGATAGACATCGAAATATTGTATTTATTACTTAAAGAGTGAAAGTGAAATATCAACAACTAAGCTAATTGTTTTGTTAATAGATTTTTAATTATTTGCTTTTTTGTTTGGCCAACATGAGTGAAATTTTTTATTATTTTTTTTTGACAACGTGACATACTTACACATGTCCCATACTTACACATGTTCCTCATACTGGATTGTAGAATAAGTCTCTCAGCTCAATAATAAAAACCTAACACAATTAATTAACCAATCATAATTTTAATAATAATAATAAAAAAAAACAAAAAAGTAAACTTAATTTATTTCTATAATATCAACATTTTGTTTAATTATTGGTTAAAATAAAATTAATTCGAAATCAAGGTATTATACCCTACCTTATCAATGTATTATACCCTACCAACAGCAAGGATAATAATCATTACATGGGAGAGTTATAATGCTTTTATGCACTAATACAAAAAGTGAGAGAGCACGTAAATGATGATTGTACAAAAGTGAAGCACAATAAAAGATGAATGTACTCGAGAGAGCAAAGGGTCAACATCTTTCAAAAATACGTGCATTTGGGTAATGCAATTTTTCACTCCCTAAAAATATTTCCAATCCGTCGAAGTACATTTTTGGCTCAAATGTAACAATGGCGCAACAATGTCGGAGGATAAATCAACTTTAAATTTTATTTCCATGTATGGGACTACATGGTCATACCAGACATGATTGATCATAAGGTCATATGAAACATGATATAATCAATAGGGAGTTAAATTCGTTTATAATATCAAGGAGGTAACTTACATTTCATTATGTTATTAAATAATAAAATATATTATGGTAAATAAAAATATTACACTCTTGCTTTTTTAATGTTATAAAATATATTGTTTTTAATATGGAAAAAAATTAAGAGAATAAGGATAAAATTATATTATAAATATTTAGTGACATTAAAATATTGAACCTAAAATATAATTTAAAAGTATAATATCAAGAAAAAATATAAATATTATATAATTTTTAATTATTATTTTTTTTAAAATTATAGTATACAATAAAACTCAGAAACATTTATAGAGAATTGAATGAATAAGCACATACTCTCTTAAAAAAGAATTGACTATACATTTGGGAAGGATTACAAGATCATCCGATACATGATATAATCAATATAGAGTTAAATCTTTCTATAATATTAAGTAGACAATTTTACATTTCAATATGTTATTAAAAAATTAAATATATTGTCGCCTATAAAAATATTATACTTTTGTTATTTATTGATTCAATTAATATTTTAATGTTATAAATATATATTTTTTTTAATATGGAAAAATAATTAAGAGAATAAGAATAAAATTATATTAAAAATATTCAATGAAATTAACCTATTCAACATAAAATATATTTTAAAGGTATAACATTTCAAAAGAAATAAAGGTTGTAATTTTTTTAAACTCATTTGCTAAAATGATATTAAAGTAGGAAAAAAATAAAAAACATCAAGATTGGACATATTTATAGGGAATTAAATGGATAAGAAAGGATTGACTGCACATTTGGGGTATATCTATGTGGCAGAATATGATGTTGGTCGCCTAGTGTTTTATGTGTTTTATGGACTCTCAAAGAAAGGATTGACTGCACATTTGGGGTCTATTTATGTGGTAGAATATGATGTTGGTAGCCTAGTGTTTTATGTGTTTTATGGACAATTTCCTCTCTATTAACATTTTTACTTTTTTGTCTAGTACTATCTAATCATGTGTGTGAATATATTTATCAACTATAATTTTTGGATCATTTGGATATGTTGAACAATGTTGGACATATTAATATATTGATATATTATGAAGGATGTAAACACTTTATTTAATATAAATATGTTAGCTTTTTCTTGTTGAAAAAAAGGATAAAAATTAGAAACATGTATTGTTTTTGTTACTAGGGACAAAAAATAGAAACACACATTGTTTTTCTTACTGATTTGCCACTATAAAACGAGACAAGTAGCATAGTAGTTATTTTTTAGTGCAAAAAAACATATATTCAAGTATGTTATCAAAATTGTCATTGTTACTATTAAGCCTAGATAATAAGCTACACTATATAGTTTCCATTTAATGGTCATGGTCTATTTTTATCCTATTTAGCTAATATATTAAACTAGCTCGATTGACAAATACACTATGAAATAAAAGTATGACAATAGGGAGGGAGTTGTGCATGCCTAATTGGAAATGATGGCTTCATCTTCCTTCAAAAAATGAGAATTCCAAATTAGCTAGCTTCTTCATCGGCATATTGATCTTCTTATCCAAATTTTGCACATGCATCTACAAGGCATTGATACACGACATTATTTCCTATTGTGCCTTGATCCTCTCCACCAATACGTTTTCCATGATTGTTTTAACCTGCTAGTAAATATCCACAACCTGCATGCATATATTGAATCTTCCCCTGCTTGAGCTAGTATCAAGAATACGTTGGTTCACATTTTCAGTGATTTCATCATCATGAATAATTTTTCATTCTATTTTCGCTTCTTCCTTCTCATTGCGAATCTCAAACCTGATGGTAGAGGGGGTGGTTCTAAAATAAATAGTCATCGACCTTTTGTAGAGGCTTGCACTCTAGAAGTGGAAATTACTCTTATGTGAAGACAAAAGTTATATTTATTCAAGCGAATAGATCCTCCACAATGCATGGAGATATTAAGAATGATAACAAATGGATATATGGATAAGGGAAAGAGCGTTAGGGAGCAATATGGAGAAGGGTAAATACATATATACAAGAGATAGGTGTGGGAGAATACGACGAGGGATTAAGAGAGAGGCGAGAAGGCCAAGCTCATGGACACTGAAAGGAAACATTATGATAATGAAGGAGAGAGGACAAATGAGGGGTGGGAAATATGCTCTGGAGGGAGAAGATAGAGGTAGAAAAAAGGCACAAGGTAGGGTAAGTGAGCACGCTAAGGTAAAATGGACTCGATAGGATAAACCAGAGTGAATTGAGGGGGAGAAAGGGTTTCTAGAGCAACCAAACAAAAAGAAGACTAGAAAGCGAATGAAACTCTTACAAAGAGGGATGAATTTACAATGAAGAAGAGGGGTATCAAATGAGGAAGAAATAGAGAATAAATATAAAATATCAATAGCAACTCAAAGACTTACCAAAACACTAAGTAACCAAATTAGCTTGACATAGAACCAATTATGGCTCTTAGTAGGTTGAAAAACTACTTGATCCCGTGTCATATTAAAACCACATGGAGGCTAGATTAGAGAAGATCTATGTGGATGTTCATAATAGGTTGTGCACAGTGGTGTTGTGTATGGTATTGATTACCATATACCAATCCATGAGTACATGTAGCTACCCACCCTTACATTTTTCCAACTTTCCGTTTTCATAAATGGCCATTAAATATCACTTGCATGATGTAAACATAACAACATGGGAATTCATGGAATCACCTAATCTAGGGATACTAGGGATACTGTGATTCATTATTTTTATATTGATAATGTAAAATATAAAGAAAATCACACACAATGAGTAAATGAAAATTATGATTTTAATAAGCCACTACATAGTCACCAACTTTCTTTGCTCTAATTAAATTTCTCACTTCACTAGTCTATTAAACTATAGTTAAATTTCTCACTCCACTAGCCTATTCACCTACGGGACAATAAATAAATATAATAGGTATATCATTTCTTTCCTTGATACATATATTTTAACATATATTCAGAGTGGTTAATATTTTAAAATTCTATAATGTTTTTAGTAAAAAATAATTAAGCTAATTATAAGTATCTATCTTTTTTTTAATATTTTATTTGTTGAAATCAATTCCCTAAGTAAAGTTGATATTTCGATATGATCTTAGGTGAAATTATATATATATATATATATATTGAATAGTAATATTAAATAATTATCAGCATGACAACCAATCAACTCTGTACCAAACAAAGCTTTGGAAAAGGTTTGTTGATGATACTTGTGTCATCTGGACTCATGGTAAGGAAGAGTTAGATAATTTTTTCCTTCATCTTAATGGTCAATCTTGCTCCATAAAATTCACCATGGAATATGAGGTGGATGGTAGCTTGCTTTTACTTGACGTTCTTATCTCTAGAAAGGAGGATGGTTCTTTCTCCCATCAAGTTTTTCAAAAGAAAACCCATACTGAGCAATATATTCACACTAGTTCTCATCATTTCCCTGCTAACACTACAAGGAAAAGGCCCTCCAGGGGAGGTTATAAAGGAGGTTTTTAGTGTTATAAAATTGGCCAAAATTGTCAAAAAAACATATGCTACTACATTCATTTATGGTAATGGAGGTTTTGGCGAAGCTTTTAACGGAAATTGAACACAACTAAAAAAAAAAGGGTGGTCGGAGGTTATTACGGATGTTTTTCCATCGGTGCTCTTATCAGGTTTGAACGCATCGGTGCGTATTGGTAGACAGCGCACCGGGGTGGTCTAAGGAGAATGCACTAGGCCGTTAAGGAAAACAACAGCACCGGGCCTAGTGTTGGTGATACAATGCACGAGCCGTTTTAATTGGTCTTGGGATTTGAGCGGTGCCCATAGGTCGTATAAGCGCACCGGTGCATGTATCTTTATGAGGCACCAGTGCTCCGTATCACAGAAAGGAACTAAGATTTATAATTGGTATCGGTATTCATGTGGTTCACATGGCGTCTACAAACGCAGTGGTGCTTATAGATACATAAACGCTTCGGTGTGAATTATCACACAAATGCACCGATATTTATAATTGGAATCGGTATTAGTGTGGTGCCCATAGTATCATAAAAACACCGGTGCGTATAGACACATAAACGAACCGGGTTTCATTTTGTTTATTTTAGAAACATCCAAATCTGACAGTCCAATTATTGTGATTGTTTTAAATTCATTATTCATCAAAAGTCGACACATCTTATAACAATATTCATATTAATTACATTTTTATTAATGCATTTGAATGTGTTGTTTGGATTAATTTGTTATATCATATCAGAATTATTGTGGTTTTTTTAAATTCATTATTCATCAAAAGTCGACACATATATACAATCTTATAACAATATTCATATGAATTAAATTTTTATTAGTGCATTTGAGGACGACAATGGAGAACACAATAGAATAAATTAAAACACACATATATATATATATATATATATAAGAAAGTATTTATCATACAAAATGGGACAATTATTCGTATCCCTTTGTCTTTCAATTGGGACACTATGTCCATTACATTAAACAAAATGTCTAATTTCACAGACATATTTCAAAAAATAAAACGCCTTGCTTTGATATCCAAATTACATAGTGATCATAATTCTTTGCTTCAACTGCTGTCACTGCCAGAGCTACTTCCATGACTTGGGGGTTATTTTCAGGAATGTTGTGTTCACGGCGTTGATTGTTTTCTTCTTCTTCATTTTCCATCTACAAACATAAAAATAAACTGAAATGAGTGTATATACATTGGCGAGAATAATGAAAATTCCAATATTAAATAATATACATCAATGTAAATCGAAAAGAAAAATGATGTACCATAGAAAAAATTGACTCATAAACTATACACATTCTTTCAAAACCATGTACCATGCCATCTTTCAAAATTTCATCTGTTGGCGCAGTTCCATACTTTGTTTCTTGCAAGTTTTATACCCCATAAAAAATCATATATTTAATATAAAAGATGCTTTTGTTCTATTAATTATAGACGAAGCTAATTAAAACAAGATCGATAGATGCTTACAAATTCCACAATTAAATTCTGATATGCCAAGATATACTCACAACCCATATTTAACCCAATTTCAATCAATTTGTCTGATGATTCTTCTTTGTATGTTAGCACCTGTTTGAAGACAGTCAATGATGATTTTTGTAAAACAACTTAAAAAATACAAAAATGAAATCTAGTTAAGTTGTTATAAGGAAGTACCAATTACTCACAAACTTAGAGATCAACCATTTTCTTCCTTGTCGTCTTGTTTTATGTGCTGAATGGGTTCTATTTTCTTTTCTTTTCTGTAAGAAAATTCTTGAAAATTAATATTTAATGCTAAATTGTTTATTTATTGTACCTAATGATCGAAAAATTCAATGATTACATATTACATTTGAAGCACGTTGTTCTATTCGTTCCACTAGATCCCTCAAAATTTTGTAAAAGTTTTTCCCCCTTTCGTTAACTTCCAGCACCACTCCAAATGAGCCAAGGAGTAATTCATTTTCATTTGCATGTTCTATTTTTTTTCTTTTCTTAGAACAACATTCCTTTTCTGAGTTGTTGGTCCATGTAGAACATTAAACAGATGTGAATTAGTAGAGTGTTTGACACATGTTATCTAATAATTTTATGTATATTATTAATGATAATTAAAAAAAGAAACCTATATTGGATCGATAGTATTGTTTCATTCACCTAATTCATATTTTTGCAATTTTTTCCATTAAACTTTTACGCTCTTCTGGTCGTAGATAAAAAATAATCACATTGAGTTTCGTCATTTTGTGGCTTTTCATGATACACAGTAAACAATACATATTAGCTAAAGTTACATATAGTTCAAAAATAATATTTTTATAAATAATTTACAAAGAAGTTGCCTTTTTTGCTTTTCGTGATGTGTTAACAGTATTTTTGTTACTTGATATCTTGTCAGTCATTTTTTTATCAATCTGAAACCTATAGCATATCATTCATTAATATATTTATAAATAAATTCTCAAATTTTCAGTTAGAAAATAAATCTCGAGACACCGGAGTGCCTTTTATGAAACCCGCACTGTTGGTGCGTGTATATATTAACAACACATCGCCAAACAGTATAATACACCGTACGGTGCGTTCGGTATTATAAATGCATCGCAAAAACAATGTAATAAACCTAACAGTGCATGGGGTATTATAAACGCACCGCAAAAACGGTGTAATACACCGTACGGTGCTTTCCTAGTTAAAGAGAGCACTGGTGCCCTATTTCAGATTTGGCGCATGGATTTTAAAAAATGTTTTCAAATTTTTACGACACAGAACTTGCACGGTGCGCTGTAATAATACAGAGTACCGGTGCGGTGGAGTACGCAGGGCGCACCGATAAAGAAAAATCCCTTTTTTCAAAAATTCATGCAATCGTTGAATGGATTGGGATCCGGCTATGCTAGTCATCCCATGGGTTGGACGTCAATCTAAAATGACAAACCCTAATTATGAAATCATAGAAACAGGGAGAAGAAAGGGAAAAAAAAAGGGTTCAGGTTAAAAATGGATAAAACTGCAGGAAAAAATAAAAAACTGCAGGAAAAAGTAAAAAAAAAAAATTCAATTTAATCACGAAATGGTTTAAAATTCTATGATAAAGGACTTGAATCACCAGAGTTTTGGTTTCTGATTTTTTGAATACTTCTGTTGGAACGTATTTCGCCTTCCATAGTGCCCTCGTGCTCTCTTGCTCCAAGTCTGTCTCCTGCAAAAATCTGACTGAAATTTTTTAGTAAAAATAGTGAAATAATGAAAAGTCTTTAGTATTTAAAGAATTATTTTATCAAATTAGATTTTCGAAAATATTTTGTCGCCCATTTTTCAAATTGCCGCTTTTTTAAACTTAAACAAAATAGAATTGCGTTTTTTTTATTTGCGTTTATTCGTTTCCGGTGCACGTAAATGTGACGCACCAGTGCGTTTTATTAATACTACGCACCAGGGTCTGTTAGGATAATAAGTGCACCAGACTTTTAAATTTTTATTTATTTTTTATATTTTTGTATGTAAGATCATAAAAAATAATGATAATGATAAAGTACATGAATTTATTTTCATTATTTTCTGAACTTTATATATGTAAGATCATAATTTAAAATAATGGTAATTATAAAGTACATGGATTTATTTTCATTTTTTTCTAAATTTTATGTTACAAAAATTCGTATTATTCTAGATTTGTTATTTTACAATTATTTGCAAATTTATAAATTTAAATATTTTAATAAAATCATTTCACATTAATACAATTAAAATTTTCATATTAACAGAATTAAATTTTTTACAAATTAAAATTTTACATCCAATTACATTAATTAAAATTACAATTACAATTAGAATTAAAATTACAATTACAATTTTACATTAATTTCACATACATGAATCACAATTAGAATTAGAATTACAATTTTAATTTCACATACAATTACATTTACAATTTTACATATAATTACATCTACAATTACAATTACAATTTTACAAATATTTTACTGACAATTCAATTAAAATTACAGTTACAAATACAATTACATTTACAATTTTACATAGAATTACATTTACAATTACAATTACAATTTTACAAATATTTTACATGCAATTCAATTAAAATTACAATTACAATTTGTGAAATTTACATACAATTAGAATTAGAATTACAATTTTACAAATTTTCATATATACAATTACAATCATTTCACAATAAATTAAATATTACAATTACAATTAAAATCTTACATTAATAAATATTTTACATACAATTGCACTTAAAATTACAATTAGTACAAATACAAATACAATTTTACAATTTTACATAGAATTAAAATTTAAATTACAATTACATTCATGACATAATATTTAATAAATATCATGGTCATTTAATAATATTAAATTAAATAATAAACATTATCACGATCATGATAACCATCATTCAAACATCATATGACTAATAAACACATTCAATTAACATCAAATTAACATTATATATTAACATCATCACAACACAAACATCAAATATACATCTCAATATAATGTCAAATAACTCATGGGCCTATCACATATACACATCTATCTGCAAGCTAAACATTAAATGAACATATCTAACATGACTAACAATATGCGCCACATCATGATGATGATCAACATGAAAATTAAGTACAACTGCAACATGGTCATAAAATACATAGACCATATATATATATATATAACTGAATAATGTTAAAAATATACAATTGTAATATAAATCATGTCATGGATCAAGCTCTGGTGGTAGTATAACAACATCATGAATAACACTAGTAGAAGTGGATGCGGCCTGCTCAGTAACGCTAGGTGCAGCCTCGACAGTCGATGATCGACTAGCCTACTCATGATTATGATGATCACTAGTACTGCTGGATACATCAGTTGGTGGTAGTAAAACATGATCAATATGAGGCGCAGTAGTAGTGGAGGCGGCCTGCTCAGTCAATAGTACTGCAGCCTCGACGGTCGATGGTCCAGCCTGCTCATGATGATCGTGACTAGTACTCATGGTGGATGCTGTAGGCTGCTGACTGGACGTGGCCGATGGTCTAGCCTCATCTCCATGATGAATAATGTCAGATGCTGGCAGTGGAGCCTCATGTTGATCATCAGGTGTGCCGCGAGGTGAACGATCATGATATACATCTGAGTGGCTGCTGGAAGACTATCCATCACGTGCCGCAGCTCGACTATGCCTATCACTATGGAAAATCCTCCTTAATCGCGTAACAACTGTCGTAGATCCTACGACATGCCGCATCAGGCCGTACATGTCACGCGACATGCCTCTCCACATTTGTATCAATCTATCATCACCCTATATATCTCTATAATGAGTGGTCCTGATGCCTGCATCTGAAATCAATCCACAGAGTTGCCTGCCCAACTCCATCTGGTATTTGGTCTCTGGTCGACCACGCCTAGCAAAAGGCGGTACCGGTGCACCATGAGGCGCATGAGGATCATCCCAATCATTTGGCGCATCAGCAATCTCCTGATCGAAATCATCAGGATCAACACCTGGATCATGTGGTGGATCCGACATCTCATCGCCATCAAAAGACCTAATGTCTGAAAAATATATACAAGTACACAATAATAATTAGACAATTTCATTACATAATTTAATAAAAACAAGTTAAAGAATATGTTAGAATAAATATAAATAAAACAGTAATATTACCTCTATCATCTGGCGGCTCATCAGGAGTGAAGAGGATGTTGGGACACCCTCGCCAATCTAGTCCAGTATAAGGACATGGGACCATAATGAAGGGATGTAGCCCGCCAACGCTGGCTAGTAAGTCCAGTGAATCATGCGATATCCTCGCTGGAAACATAGTGTCTCCCCTCTTGGGCATCATCTACCCCCACATGCGCATCTAGGCCTGCAACATCAGCCTACGAGGTTGTCGAAACAAAATTGGTCTCATCTCTGGAAACCTCTCAAAAAATAAACAAAACAACTCTGAAGAAAAAGGGAAGTTGACCCTCCCTTGTGCATGAGCATGACATCTATCTAAGGTCGTACAAAACTGTCGTAAGAAAATGGCAGACCACCTGACAAGTCATTTTTGTACTAAAGAATCAACGTAATATAAAAGCGAGCAACTAATGCATTGCCCGTCACTGGTGTTGTGCGAAATGATTGAAGCGATAATAGAGAGGCATTGCACATCCTGTCTACCAAAAGCATCTATACGTAACTGACCTCTAGGTACCTGAAACCCTGAAGGAGACAGTACATGTGCTCCAATGTATCTTTGGGAGTAAAATAATTGACTCCCTGCTACACAACTAGGTGGCACGTCTGGGAATGAGGGAAAATCCACCCCTCTCCTCGATAGTTCTGTAATAAAATATATGTCCTCCTCAGTGGGTGTGTACCATTGGTCAGGACCAACCTGAAAAGCATGTCGGTGCGCATTCCAACTACCGATAAGATGTCTCAAAAGCACACTATGGGCCTTTAGGCCAGAAATAGCCTCCTCATAGAACTTGAGGAGGCCTACCTGCTTAAGGATCTCCTGGGTATCTGCGGTAATAGGGTGAGGGCATCCATCTCTCTCCCTCTCTCTCGCCTCCCATTGGTGAATCATGTCATACGGTTCTGCTTGTTGTTGCTCCTCTTCTCCTTGAATCATTTCCATATTAAATAATTTTTTTTTATTAAAACGGAAATGTACTTATAAATATACATATATAATTTTTTTTGAAAAAAAACACACATTGACCCTCTCGGAATGCAAAATTCAGTGCGCTGACATAAACCGAGGCAGCAAAAGCAGTAAACGCACCGCAGTATGATTGCCGGGGTCAATGGTGCTCCTAGATAAATGAGCGCACCGCCTTTTTATTTTTTTTATTTTTAATTCAAAATTATTCGGGGTGCCTTCCGAAACTGCCCCGGAAATGGTGCGGTTACCATTAGCACCGGTAGCGGTGCTACCTGCAAATATTACGGTAGCACCGCAATCGGTGCGAGCCGAACAGTTGAGCGCACCGCGCGACAATTTTTTTTTTTAATGGTTATTTTTAGGTTTATTTCAATATCTAATCCGATAAAAGGCTTAATTATAGAAAAACTAGAAAAATACCTGTACATTTCACGGTCGAGGAGGCATATTGGCTATAAAATTTGGAAAATAAAATTTGGCCACTGTTTTTCAAAATGCAAGCTGCAGATTGGTTGGCAATGTAGAGCAGCAGTGCGTGCAATGGGTGCAATGAGAGCACCGATGGCAGGGCGGCTTAGAAATAAGAAAATAACACTGGGGCTTGAGAGCTCTGAAGCATTGAGGAAAGTGAAAAATGAAGTTTTTTTTTTTTTTTCCTGTAATTTTTTTTTTATTAACCCTGTTCTAGTTTGTGGGGTTTTATAAGCGCATCGGTGCGGTTAGGAAAACCACACCAAGCGATATCAATTTTGGCGCGTTGTTTATAACGCCCCGGGGCGTTGCCCTAACCGCGCACTGGGATGTTTCGGTTTCGGTGCGAAAATTTTATGATGCACTAGGGTGGCATAATGATAAAGCATCGGTGCGTAATAGTCGCAAAGCACTGGTTTTTAGGCCTTAATTTTTTTTTAATATATAATGCTACTCTAGTGTGTGTTGTTTCTGGCACACCGGTGCTCTTAGAGAAGAACGTACCGGTTCATTTCTATTTTGGCACGACGTTTTATGATGCATTGGCGTGGAAGAGTATTGACGCCCTAGTGCATTACAGTAATTGGATGCCCCGGAGGTGTGTACTTTGCGCACACTGTCCGGTGTGCCAATGTTCAGTGCGCACCAGTGCGTTCTATGGTATCGTGCGTACCGGTAATTGATAGCTCAAGAGCACTGGAAAACTGAAAAATATGGGTTTTTTGTCGTTTAATTTAACCCTTTACCGGTGCGTGTTATTTATAGGCACACTGATACTCTTTGTTGCAAACGCACTGGTTGGTTTGTGTTTTGGCACGTTTTTTATGATGCAGCAGTGTGGTTTCTGTCTACCACACCGCGTGGTTTCAGTGTTGGCATTGTGTTTTATAATGCACCGACGCGGATGAGTTGTGAGGCACCGGTGCTATAGTATATTATGATGCACCAGGCGTGTGTGTATAGAGTGCACGGTGTACCAGTGTGCCAATGATTTGTGCCGAACTGGTGCTTTATTTTTTTGAGAGCACTGGGGTGAGTTTTAACGATAAGAGCACCGATAGGAAAACATCTGCAAAACCCATTGCCCGCCAACCTCCTCTAGTAACGGATGTATGGGGTATTTTTCTTTGTGGTTCCTCAAAAACATTCGCTAGAGGGTCTTTTCCTTGTAGTGTAAACAATTAAGCATCCTTAACACCTTAGCCAGTAGGGCATTGAGAATCTCTCTTGAGTCTCACCTTGAGGGAGAAAAGACCCATCTCCTTAGTGTCTTTTGTAAAATGGTTATAGTAAGTCATAAGGCCTTAAGGCTTTTCTTAAAGCAGAAAGAGTTCCTTTAGTTAAAAATAGAAATATAAATGAACCTAATCAGTGGTCATGCAGTGTACGACTTCCTTTCATTCAGGGAACCATTGATAGGATTGCTAGGATCCTTAAGAAGCATAAGATTTGTTCTTCTTTCAATCCCCTTAGCACGATTCACAAATCTCTTAAATCGGTTAAAGATCTGGTAAACTCTAGGGATGGGAAAGGTGTCTACATTATTCCTTGTTCTTGTGGGACACCTTACATTGGTGAAATTGGCCGGTATATAAACCAAAGGATCTGTGAACATGTTGCTGACATTAAACATGGAAGATCCTGCTCCTTTGCCTTAGCTAAGCATGCAGAAATGACTAACTATCATATCTGCATCAAAGAGGCTTAGCCTTATAATTAAGATTTACCACTTCCATCATCGTAAGTTGAGAGAGGCCTTAGAAATTGAAAAAAGACTTGTTAATCTCAATAGGAATGACAATTGGAATATCAGCAGGTGTTGGATCCCTACCCTATATTCTTAATGGTCTTGTGTTTTCCACTCATTTTTTTTTGGGCCTCATGAGAAAAAAGAAAGATAAAAAATAATAAAAATATAATTATAAATAAATAAATGAATAAATATAATAAAATAAAATAATAATAATAATAATAATATATTTATAAAATAAAATAAATGAATTCATTAATTAAATAAAATAAAATATCCATATTATCACTATTATTAAATAATTAAATAATTAATTAATTGAATAAAACTAGCTGTTATTAGTCATTTTGAATTTTCAAAGTCAAACTAGTTGTTATCCTAATGGCTAGTTTATCCATTTTTGCATCTATTTAAATTGAACGTCCAGATCTGATCTCTCACCTAGTCCTGATGATTAACCACACTGGTTGGTTCAAAACGTGTCGACGATGTTCATTTGAATGTGATTATTACCGAAAGAGTTCTATAAATTTTACGATGGATCATAGAAGCCAAGATTCTAAAAAGCATAAAAGTAATAATAATGCATTGATTTTTTACTCTAAATGAACTCTTTATAATTTATTGATTTTAATTTTTAATTTTTTTGTTAGGTTATGTGAGTATTGAAATGATTGGCACACATAACCCGTGGCTTGAGCAACCACAATTGAAGGGCATCTAAGCCAGCAAAATCACTCGAGGATTGCACCCGACCTGGGCCAAGCATGGTTGGATTTTTTCCCATAGAGTTTCAAACCAATGACCTTTACACCACAAAATTCCTTAACAAAACACCCTATTATTGTCTACTCTAAACCCATAGGCTTATAATATATTTATTTTTAACTCTATATAAATCTAAAAAAACACTCATCTTATTTAATGGTACCGACCAGTGTTCAAAATTAAACACGTCACAACCCTTCCAGAACCCTCTAACACATCATAGAAATGCTAATCTAAATTTAAATGGCTAAAAAATTTTAAAATTTGATTTCCACAGGTTTAAAAAAAAATTGTTATTTTAAAATTCCCTATGAATGGCCATGGGTCAGCCGAACATTTCTTAAAATTTAAATTAGTGAGGTCAGTCCACTCGACCACTTGACAAGTTTGACGTAAATACTCTAGAGTCTAGAGTACGTTACTATCTCGAGGCAATAGGAGGTTGTTACAACAATAAATAAAACATAACAATGCCTATCGTGATGGGTTCTTTTGCCTCAACTCTTTGGCTCCTCTAATGCGATATTAAACTATCCACATTGAATGTCTGAGAACTAGGCTTCACTTTCCATTTTGGTATTTCTTCTTGGCAATAAGTGAGTGAAAATTTTCTCAAAAATGGTGATAAGGAGGGAAAAGTGGCATTGAAGTGAACCGCTCACTAGAGCAACAAGAGAGATCCAGAAACAGGTCGAGAGGCAAAAGTAAAATGATAATGATTCATGTGTGCGAGCAAGAAACAAAATTTTTTCTTTCACCTTTCGCTCTCATAATCTCAAATGATGAAAGGGAGCTCCCTCTTTTCCTATTGTGAGCATCTAAATGTACCAATGCAGAGAATGGCTGTGGATTGAAATCATGTATCGTTAGAACCGTTCCAGTGCTACCCTAGGAACTAAATAAATAAAAGGTTCAAAATATGTTTAGAGAAGAAAGCGCTATGGCATATCAACGATAAATAGAAGAACAACATAAGCTAGAAGCCTAGTAGAAGTATGAGTAAATTTTCAAAGAAAACAAAATAAAAAATTAATCATCCTATTAGCACCTAGAATGTCGCCAAATATGCGTTCTCGACTATCTTTGGTTGTATTTTTTACTATTTTTTAATAACTAAGTGACCATGTTTTCTTCATTTTTCTAAGAGAAGCCTCTTTCTGTGGTAATTTATTGATGTTTCACTTGGACTAATCGATCATTTCAAAAGTAATAATGTCTCCCAGTTACTGCTTTAAAGCACAACCTTCCAATAAATATCATGTTCATGTTATTCATGTTTAGAGTAATTTTGGATACCATAGTGACTTCATCTCCCATTTGGGGTTTTGAATCATCATAATATTGGGTTTTAAATCCCCTTCAAAAGGAAGAAAACTTCCACATAGTCAAGGTGAACAAATTTACAATTACTTTTTTTTTTTTTTTTTTTTTTTTCTGGGGATTGCAGGGTTATATAATTATAAAATATGTTTTGCAAAAGTTTCTTTGGGTTCACCTTCTATAGATTCGGTTCTATTTTCGAAATATTTAGATTACAGATGAGACACCTCCTAAAATTTCTGAATGAAACTTTAAATGTAATCACTAAAACATTCAAAAAAATATGTTAATTGAGATTTATTCCTTTAGAATGTCTATTTTCAAATTTTCAGAGTACAATATTTTGTAATTATGGGGTTGAGATAAACTGCATTAATTCTTTTATACAGGTTACTCATTTATCTTTCATTGTCTTAACTAGTTTTTAAAATGTAATTTTTTTATTGAAATCACCCAGTTTGCCCATTAACAAACTTAGTTTTTAAAATATAAAATTGATATGTATTACTTAAATTTTGGATATAAACGTTATATTTTATATTTTCCATTAAAATCATTAAAATTATTGTAAGCATTTTTATGGTCGGGTTTATTTATTTATTTATTTTAAATACATATTTGAATGGATATTACAACATTTTTTTCAAATTTCTCTAAAAAGAAATTACAGATTGTATATGTGGCATGACATTTTGTAGTCATTGAATTTCATCAATAATTTTTTTTCCTAAATTATTCTCTTCATGATAGGAAGATAATAGTTGTTCGTCTTTTATAAAATTTTCGAGTAGATCCCTTTGCTTAGAGTCTCTCATATACATCTCAAAATATTATTACAAAACGTTTTAAAAAAGTCGGAGAAAAGAGATACATCAATAAACAATGATGTGATTCCAAAAACAATTCTTAGATCCAAGGGTTAAGAAAATATGTTTTTTGCTAATGATGGGCCTCTAAATTAGACATAAATTAAGGCTCATCTAATGTTTCTTAGGCACATAAAATATATATTAAATCTCTCCTTCTACACTTAATGTTTTTTAAAATTTAAAATTTTCTTAGGAAGGGTTAGAGATAATTGCATATTTGTGGCTAATATTATTTATTTTTGAAGAATATTGTGAGAATATTGGGCAGGTTATGAATATTTGGAGAAGGAGATAATTTAGGGACTTGCTCCCTACTATTGGAGGATCAAGATTGCATAATAAATTAACAAAATATCATGAAATTATTGAGAAAATCTGGAGTAATTTTGGAACTCTAATGATTGAGAAAATCTAGGAATGTGTTCCCTGTCATCTAATGCAGATTCCTAGTGTTGAGAACTAGATCTATTTGAGGGATTTTGGAGGGGAAAGCTTCCTCCTTTCAAGGAGAATGCTTCCTCATCATTTTGTATAAGTACCATTTTGAATTGAACTCTAGGGGCATGTATTGTTTAGTCTTATTGTGTAGAAAAATTGTTTTTTAGCAGCTCCACTTTCTTTTTTTGCAGGGATGAACTTGGACTGATTCAATAATGAAGATTGGCGCCACTTTTAGCTTCTAAGGCTTGGTTTCTTCCATAGGAATCTGAGTCTCCTTGGGCTTGGCCATCCCAGGAGCCTCACAACCCTCTTGCACAATTTATTTATGTTCTTTTCACTTCTTATTCACATGCATCTCTCATTTCTATTCACTAGTACAAAATGGATAATTAGTTACTATGAAAATGACTAAAATTTGTATATAAATGACCATTTTTTAGTTAGTGACCAATAGTATCTAATTTACAGTATATGATAACGCGGTCAAATTTTAGTCATTTTTAGCTTACTTATTAATTGGTTGTCTTAATTTTATCATCTAGTAGTATATTTAGTCATAAATTTGGTCATTTATTTATTCATTAATTTAGCCATTGATTTAGTCATTAATTGTCGCAATTAATGACCAAATATATTACTATATGATTACCCGAGAAAACCAATTAATGACCAAAGAAATATGACCAAAATGTTGGTTGTGTTATAAGACACTGTAAATTAGCTACTAATAGTCATATATATGCAAAGTTTTAGTTATCCTTTGAAACCAATTAATGACCAAAGAAATATGACTAAATTTTAGTTGTGTTATAAGATACTGTAAATTAGCTACTAATAGTCGTATATATGCAAAATTTAGTCATCATTTGTAATCATAAATTTATCATTTGCAGTATGGTAGTTTCATATTCATTATATAAACCACTCATTTAGCCATTTCTATTAATTTAATTTACTTTCATTCATAATCATTATAAACGACTAATTTAGTCATATATTTATTTTATTTATGTTCATTATTAATCAATATAAGCTACTAGTTTAGTAGTTTTAGATTGATTTTATGTGTTCATTATTAATCAACATAAATTAATTAGTATGATTTTGTGACTAAGTTGAAAAACAAATGGCATACAATGTGCATGTTCATCTAATATGATAATGCAAAGTTATATATGTTAATTACCAGACTAAATAATATCAAGTGCAAATAAAAATAATTTCAACCACATAAATTTTATTATATAAAATGTCAAGTATTACAATATGAGTTTTCAACTTCATATTGGTTGGACTACAATTTACAAATTAAATATTGTTTCATATTTCAAAACGTTGGCATTGTGTTGTGAAGGCATTACAAGTGAATCCACCAACTTTGAAGAATTGACCATCAGTCTCTATGTGTGTGTCTTATGAACGATATTGGCTCTAAGGGTATCACTAGATTGGTTCTCTTCTCTCTCTCATTTTTCCTTTATCACTTTAGTGTTATTGTTCTCTTCTTTCTTCAATTCCTGCTTCTTACCATCAATATTGAGTTCCTCTCCTGAAAATGAAAGAAGATACAATGCAGAGTATAAAGCATCAAAGACGATGAATAATTGAATATAAAATAAAATATACTATAAAATACTCATATGACATATACCTCAACATTAGCAATGTCAATTCCATTTCCCCCCATAAAATTAAGAAACTCGAACATGTTTTCTTTAGATGGGAATAGTGTCCATTATGTCGCCATATGACCTATTTAAACAAAGCAAATAAAAAATTACCATAGAAAAGAACACCTTAGTAACTTAGCAATTTCAATGTCATTCCCTCCCATAAAATTAAGAAACTCGAACACATTTTCTTTAGTTGGGGATAATGGCCATTATGTCGCCATATGATCTATATAAAAAAAGAAAGAAAAAAATCACCATA
Source organism: Pinus albicaulis (assembly GCA_034641835.2). NCBI lineage: Eukaryota > Viridiplantae > Streptophyta > Pinopsida > Pinales > Pinaceae > Pinus > Pinus albicaulis. The sequence goes on along the minus strand of CM076583.1, from coordinate 1,238,570,535 downwards.
GAAAAGAACACCTAGTAACTTAGTTATATTCAACCTTTGGAGAAAGCTTAGGCACAATCATGCCAACTAAGTTACATGTTAAAAAGCTCAAGCTATAAATTTAACTTGTTAAAACAAGTAATCTGAGGTGTGATGTTTAACCCTTGTCGCTTTATTTTCAAAAACATTTCATTCTCTAATGCATGAACTTAGTCAAGTATATAGACAACCTATGCTCAAATAACCACATGGAAGTAAACTTTTTTTAATAGTTATATTTTAGCACAAAACAACTAAAAGAATTTCAATTAATATCGTTTAATACTAAACTCATATTCAAGCTTTGGATGTTTTTTAAATGGACATGATACCAAGTATTTTAGATTTCATAGTTAAAATAAAAAACAAAATCAAAAGAAACATTCAAAAATCAATAAAAAATATAGAGAGTATATCATGAAATTAACATTGCAATTACAAGAAATTTGTTTACCTATCCACCAATGTCTTGTCTAGCATTCCTAAAAATTTGTTTGCCCAAAAAATAACCATGAGGTGAAATAATCACAACATGAAAAACCATAGGAATACCTATTGGAAACATTTCCAAAGTTGACGGCTCAGATGACTGGAGGATCTCCAACAACAAATGAATCATATCCAAGACATGAATCATATCCAAGACACAATAAATTAAATATTACAATTACAATTAAAATGTTACATTAATAAATATTTTACATACAATTGCACTTAAAATTACAATTAGTACAAATACAAATACAATTTTAGAATTTTACATAGAATTAAAATTAAAATTACAATTACATTCATGACATAATATTTAATAAATATCATGGTCATTTGATAATATTAAATTAAATAATAAACATTATCACGATCATGATAACCATCATACAAACATCATATGACTAATAAACACATTCAATTAACATCAAATTAACATTATATATTAACATCATCACAACAAAAACATAAAATATACATCTCAATATAATGTCAAATAACTCATGGGCCTATCACATATACACATCTATCTGCAAGCTAAACATTAAATGAACATATCTAACATGACTAACAATATGCACCACATCATGATGATCATCAACATGAAAATTAAGTACAACTGCAACATGAACATAAAATACATGGACCATATATATATATATATATATATATATATAACTGAATAATGTTAAAAATATACAACTGTAATATAAATCATGCCATGGATCAAGCTTTGGTGGTAGTATAACAACATCATGAATAACACTAGTAGAAGTGGATGCGGCCTCCTCAGTAACACTAGGTGCAGCCTTGACAGTCGATGGTCGACTAGCCTGCTCATGATCATGATGATCACTAGTACTGATGGATGCATCCACTAGTGGTAGTACAACATGATCAATATGAGGCGCAGTAGTAGTGGAGGCGGCCTGCTCAGTCAATAGTACTGCAACCTCGGCGGTCGATGGTCTACCTGCTCATGATGATCATGACTAGTAATCATGGTGGATGTTGCAGGTTGCTGACTGGACGTGGTCAATGGTCCAGCCTCATCTCCATGATGACTAGTGTTAGATGCTGGCAGTGGAGCCTCATGCTGATCATTAGGCGTGCCACGAGGTGAAAAATCATGAGATGCATCTGAGTGGCTGCTGGCAGACTGTCCATCACGTGCCGCAGCTCGACTATGCCTATAGCTACAGAAAATCCTCCTCAATCATGTAACAGTTGTCGTAGCTCATACGACATGTAGCATCAGGTTGTACATGTCATGCACATGCATCTGAAATCAATCCACGAGTTACTTTTAGCATAGTCATTCGATGTGTTAGTCTCAATGTTCGACCACGCCTAGCAAAAGGCGGTACCGGTGCACCATGAGGCGCATGAGGATCATCCCAATCATTTGGCGCATCAGCAATCTCCTGATCGAAATCATCAGGATCAACACCTGGATCATGTGGTGGATCCGACATCTCATCGCCATCAAAAGACCTAATGTCTGAAAAATATATACAAGTACACAATAATAATTAGACAATTTCATTACATAATTTAATAAAAACAAGTTAAAGAATATGTTAGAATAAATATAAATAAAACAGTAATATTACCTCTATCATCTGGTGGCTCATCAGGAGTGAAGAGGATGTTGGGACACCCTCGCCAATCTAGTCCAGTATAAGGACATGGGACCATAATGAAGGGATGTAGCCCGCCAACGCTGGCTAGTAAGTCCAGTGAATCATGCGATATCCTCGCTGGAAACATAGTGTCTCCCCTCTTGGGCATCATCTACCCCCACATGCGCATCTAGGCCTGCAACATCAGCCTACGAGGTTGTCGAAACAAAATTGGTCTCATCTCTGGAAACCTCTCAAAAAATAAACAAAACAACTCTGAAGAAAAAGGGAAGTTGACCCTCCCTTGTGCATGAGCATGACATCTATCTAAGGTCGTACAAAACTGTCGTAAGAAAATGGCAGACCACCTGACAAGTCATTTTTGTACTAAAGAATCAACGTAATATAAAAGCGAGCAACTAATGCATTGCCCGTCACTGGTGTTGTGCGAAATGATTGAAGCGATAATAGAGAGGCATTGCACATCCTGTCTACCAAAAGCATCTATACGTAACTGACCTCTAGGTACCTGAAACCCTGAAGGAGACAGTACATGTGCTCCAATGTATCTTTGGGAGTAAAATAATTGACTCCCTGCTACACAACTAGGTGGCACGTCTGGGAATGAGGGAAAATCCACCCCTCTCCTCGATAGTTCTGTAATAAAATATATGTCCTCCTCAGTGGGTGTGTACCATTGGTCAGGACCAACCTGAAAAGCATGTCGGTGCGCATTCCAACTACCGATAAGATGTCTCAAAAGCACACTATGGGCCTTTAGGCCAGAAATAGCCTCCTCATAGAACTTGAGGAGGCCTACCTGCTTAAGGATCTCCTGGGTATCTGCGGTAATAGGGTGAGGGCATCCATCTCTCTCCCTCTCTCTCGCCTCCCATTGGTGAATCATGTCATACGGTTCTGCTTGTTGTTGCTCCTCTTCTCCTTGAATCATTTCCATATTAAATAATTTTTTTTTATTAAAACGGAAATGTACTTATAAATATACATATATAATTTTTTTTGAAAAAAAAACACACATAAAAGTCGGTGCTCCATAAAAACAGTCATGCACCGATGCCAATGCATTATAATATTTTTGTGCATTGTCCTCGGGGCCGCTAAAGAAACTGACCGCACCAGCTTCGGTGCCGATGTCTATTTTTCAAGCACTGCGAACTGTTTATAATTCAAAATAGCGGTGCGCTGACTGAAATATATGCCTCGGTGCATATAGTCGTGTCAGCGCACCGAGTTCATGAAAACGACATAGTTGACGGTGCGATATTTTACCTGGCCCACCATTGACCCTCTCGGAATGCAAAATGCGGTGCGCTGAAATAAACCGGGGCAACAAAAGCAGTCAATGCACCGCACTGTGATTGCCGGGGTCAACGGTGCGCCTAGATAAATGAGCACACCGCCTTTTTATTTTTTTATTTTTAATTCAAAATTATTCGGGGTGCGTTCCGAAACTGCCCCGGAAACAGTGTGGTTACCATTAGTACCGGTAGCGGTGCTGCCTGCAAATATTACAGATAGCACCGCGACCGGTGCGAGCCGAACAGATTGAGCGCACCGCGACCGGTGCGAGCCGAACAGATTGAGCGCACCGTGCGACAAATTTTTTTTTTTAATGGTTATTTTTAGGTTTATTTCAATATCTAATCCGATAAAATGCTTAATTATAGAAAAACTAGAAAAATACCTGTACATTTCACGGTCGAGGAGGCATATTGGCTGTAAAATTTGGAAAATAAAATTTGGCCACTGTTTTTCAAAATGCAAGCTGCAGATTGGTTGGCAATGTAGAGCAGCAGTGCGTGCAATGGGTGCAATGAGAGCACCGATGGCAGGGCGGCTCAGAAATAAGAAAATAACACTGGGGCTTGAGAGCTCTGGAGCACTGAGGAAAGTGAATAATGAAGTTTTTTTTTTGTTTTTTGTTTTGATTTTTTTTTTTTTTTTTAATTTTTTATTAACCATGTTCTAGTGTGCGGGGTTTTATAAGCGCATCAGTGCGGTTAGGAAAACCGCACCGGGCGATATCAATTTTTGCGCGTTGTTTATAATGCCCTGGGGCGTTGCCCTAACCGCGCACTGCGATGTTTCAATTTCGGCACGAAAATTTTATGATGCACTAGAGTGGCGTAATGGTAAAGCATCGGTGCGTAATAGTCGCAAAGCACTGGTTGTTTGGCCTTAATTATATATATATATATATATATATATATAACGCTATTCTAGTGTGTGTTGTTTCTGGCACACCGGTGCTCTTAGAGAAGAACGTACTGGTTTGTTTCTGTTTTGGCACGACGTTTTATGATGCACTGGCGCGAAAGAGTATTAACACCCTAGTGCATTACAGTAATTGGACGCCCCGATGGTGTGTACTTTGCGCACGCTGTCCGGTGTGCCAAAGTTCAGTGTGCACTAGTGCGTTCTATGGTATCGTGCGTACCGGTAATTGATAGCTCAAGAGCACTGGAAAACTGAAAAATCTAGGTTTTTTGTCGTTTAATTTAACCCTTTACCGGTGCGTGTTATTTATAGGTGCACTGATACTCTTTGCTGCAAACGCACCGGTCGGTTTGTGTTTTGGCACGTTTTTTATGATGCAGCAATGTGGTTTCTGTCTACCACACCGCGTGGTTTCAGTGTTGGCATTGTGTTTTATAATGCACCGACGCGGATGAGTTGTGAGGCACTGGTGCTATATTATATTATGATGCACCGGGCGTGTGTGTACAGAGTGCACGGTGTCCAGTGTGCCAATGATTTGTGCCGCACTGGTGCTTTATTTTTTTGAGAGCACCGGGGTGAGTTTTAACGATAAGAGCACCGATAGGAAAACATCTGCAAAACCCACTGCCCACCAACCTCCTCTAGTAACGTCCACTAGAAATGGATGTATGGGGTATGTTTCTTTGTGGTTCCTCAAAAACATTCGCTAGAGGGTCTTTTCCTTGTAGTGTAAACAATTAAGCGTCCTTAACACCTTAGCCACCACGGCATTGAGAATCTCTCTTGAGTCTCACCTTCAGGGAGAAAAGACCCATCTCCTTAGTGTCTTTTGTAAAAATTGTTATAGTAAGTCATAAGGCCTTAAGGCTTTTCTTAAAGCAGAAAGAGTTCCTTTAGTTAAAAATAGAAATATAAATGAACCTAATCAGTGGTCCTGCAGTGTACGACTTCCTTTCATTCAGGGAACCACTGATAGGATTGCTAGGATCCTTAAGAAGCATAAGATTTGTTCTTCTTTCAATCCCCTTAGCATGATTCACAACTCTCTTAAATCGGTTAAAGATCTGGTAAACTCTAGGGATGGGAAAGGTGTCTACATTATTCCTTGTTCTTGTGGGACACCTTACATTGGTGAAATTGGCCGGTATATAAACCAAAGGATTTGTGAACATTTGCTGACATTAAACATGGAAGATCTTGCTCCTTCGCCTTAGCTAAGCATGTAGAAATGACTTACTATCATATCTGCATCAAAGAGGCTAAGCCTTATAATTAAGATTTACCATTTCCATCATCGTAAGTATCGAGAGGCCTTAGAAATTGAAAAAAGACTTGTTAATATCAATAGGAATGACAATTGGAATATCAGCAGGTGTTGGATCCCTACCCTATATTCTTAATGGTCTTGTGTTTTCCACTCATTTTTTTTTGGGCCTCATGAGAAAAAAGAAAGATAAAAAATAATAAAAATATAATTATAAATAAATAAATGAATAAATATAATAAAATAAAATAAGTAATAAATAATAATAATAATAATAATATATTTATAAAATAAAATAAAAGAATTCATTAATTAAATTAAATAAAATATCTATATTATCACTATTATTAAATAATTAAATAATTTATTAATTGAATAAAACTAGCTGTTATTAGTCAATTTGAATTTTCAAAGTCAAACTAGTTGTTATCCTAACAGCTAGTTTAGCCATTTCTGCATCTATTTAAACTGAATGTCCAGATCTGATCTCTCACCTAGTCCTGATGATGAACCACACTGGTTGGTTTGAAACACGTCGACGATGTTCATTTGAATGTGATTATTACCGAAAGAGTTCTATAAATTTTACGATGGATCACAGAAGCCAAGATTCTAAAAAGCATAAAAGTAATTTTAATGCATTGATTTTTTACTCTAAATGAACTCTTTATAATTTATTGATTTTATTTTTTATTTTTTTTGGTAGGTTATGTGAGTATTGAAATGATTGGCACACATAACCCGTGGCTTGAGAAACCACAATTAAAGGGCATCTAAGCTAGCAAAATCACTCGAGGATTGCACCCGACTTGGGCCAAGCATGGTTGGATTTTTTCCCATAGAGTTTCAAACCAATGACCTTTACACCACAAAATTCCTTAACAAAACACCCTATTATTGTCTACTCTAAACCCATAGGCTTATAATATATTTATTTTTAACTCTGTATAAATCTAAAAAAACACTCATCTTATTTAATGGTACCGACCAGTGTTCAAAATTGAACACGTCACAACCCTTCCAGGACCCTCTAACACATTATAGAAATGCTAATCTAAAATTAAATGGCTAAAAAATTTTGAATTTTTATTTCCACAGGTTTAAAAAAAATTGTTGTTTTAAAATTCCCTATGAATGGCCATGGGTCAGCCGAACATATCTTAAAATTTAAATTAGTGAGGTTAGTCCACTCGACCACTTGACAACTTCGACGTAAATACTCTAGATTCTAGAGTACGTTACTATCTCGAGGCAATAGGAGGTTGTTACAACAATAAATAAAACATAACAGTGCCTATCATGATGGGTTCTTTTGCCTCAACTCTTTAGCTCCTCTAATTCGATATTAAACTATCCACATTGAATTTCTGAGAACTAGGCTTCACTTTCCATTTTGGTATTTCTTCTTGGCAATATGTGAGTGAAAATTTTCTAAAAAATGGTGATAGGGAGGGAAAAGTGGCATTCAGGTGAACCGCTCACTAGAGCAATGGGAGAGATCCAGAAAAAGGTCGAGAGGCAAAAGTAAAATGATAGTGATTCATGTGTGCGAGCGAGAAACACAATTTTTTCTTTCACCTTTCGCTCTCATAATCTCAAATGATGAAAGGGAGCTCCCTCTTTTCCTATTGTGAGCATCTAAATGTACCAATGTATAGAATAGCTGTGGATTGAAATCATGTATCGTTAGAACCGTTCCAGTGCTACCCTAGGAACTAACTAAATAAAAGGTTCAAAATATGTTTAGAGAAGAAAGCGCTATGGCATATTATTTTGTGTTCAACGATAAATAGAAGAACGACACAAGCTAGAAGCCTAGTAGAAGTATGAGTAAATTTTCAAAGAAAAAAAAATAAAAAATTAATCATCCAATTAGCACCTAGAACGTCGCTAAATATGCGTTCTCGACTATCTTTGGTTGTATTTTTTACTATTTTTTAATAACTAAGTGACCATGTTTTCTTCATTTTTCTAAGAGCAGCCTCTTTCTATGGTAATTTATTGATGTTTCACTTGGACTAATTGATCATTTCAAAAGTAATAATGTCTCCCAGTTACTGCTTTAATGCACATCCTTCCAATAAATATCATGTTCATGTTCTTCATGTTTAGAGTAATTTTGGATACCATTGTGATTTCATCTCCCATTTGGGGTTTTGGATCATCATAATATTGGGTTTTAAATCCCCTGCAAAAGGAAGAAAACTCCCACCCAGTCAAGGTGAACAAATTTACAATTACTTTTTTTTTTTTTTTTCTTCTGGGGATTGCAGGGTTATATAATTATAAAATATGTTTTGCAAAAGGTTCGTTGGGTTCACCTTCTATAGATTCAGTTCTCTTTTCGAAATATTTAGATTACAGATGAGACACCTCCTAAAATTTCTGAATGAAACTTTAAATGTAATCGCTGAAACATTCAAAAAAATATGTTAATTGAGATTTATTCCTTTAGAATGTCTATTTTCAAATTTTCAGAGTACAATATTTTGTAATTATGGGGTTGAGATAAACTGCATTAATTATTTTATATAGGTTACTCATTTATATTTCATTGTCTTAACTAGTTTTTAAAATGTAAATTTTTATTGAAATCACCCAGTTTGCCCATTAACAAACTTAGTTTTTAAAATATAAAATTTATATGTATTACTTAAATTTTGGATATAAACGTTATATTTTATATTTTCCATTAAAATCATTAAAATTATTGTAAGCATTTTTATGGCCGGGTTTATTTATTTATTTATTTTAAATACATAAAAACGAAATTACAGATTGTATATGTGTCATGACATTTTGTAGTCATTGAATTTCATCAATATTTTTTTTTTCCTAAATTATTCTCTTTATGATAGGAAGATAACAGTTGTTCATCTTTTATAAAATTTTCAAGTAGATCCCTTTGCTTAGAGTCTTTCATATACATCTCAAAATATTATTACAAAACATTTTAAAAAAGTCGGAGAAAAGAGATACATCAATAAACAATGATTTGATTCCAAAAACAATTTTTAGATCCAAGGGTTAAGAAAATATGTTTTTTGCTAATGATGGGCCTCTAAATTAGACATAAATTAAGGCTCATCTAACCTTTCTTAGGCACATAAAATATATATTAAATCTCTCCTTCTACACTTAATGTTTTTTAAACTTTAATATTTTCTTAGGAAGGGTTAGAGATAATTGCATATTTGTGGCTAATATTATTTAATTTTGAAGAATATTGTGAGAATATTGGGCAGATTATGAATATTTTGAGAAGAATATAATTTAGGGACTTGCTCCCTACTATTGGAGGATCAAGATTGCATAATAAATTAACATATCATGAAATTATTGAGAAAATCTGGAGTAATTTTGGAACTCCAATGATTGAGAAAATCTAGGAATGTGTTCCCTGTCATCTAATGCAGATTCCTAGTGTTGAGAACCAGATCTATTTGAGGGATTTTGGAGGGGAAAGCTTCCTCCTTTCAAGGAGAATGCTTCCTCATCATTTTGTATAAGTACCAATTTGAATTGAACTCTAGGGGCATGTATTGTTTAGTCTTATTGTGTAGAAAAATTATTGTTTAACAACTCCACTTTCTTTTCTTGCAAGGATGAACTTGGAATGATTCAATAATGAAGATTGGTGCCACTTTTAGCTTCTAAGGCTTGGTTTCTTCTATAGGAATCTGAGTCTCCTTGGTCTTGGCCATCCCAGGAGCCTCAGAGCCCTCTTGCACAATTTATTTATGTTCTTTTCACTTATTATTCACATGCATCTCTCATTTCTATTCACTAGTACAAAATGGATAATTAGTTACTATGAAAATGACTAAAATTTGTATATAAATGACCATTTTTTAGTCGGTGACCAATAGTGTCTAATTTACAGTATATGATAACGCGGTCAAATTTTAGTCATTTTTAGCTTACTTATTAATTGGTTGTCTCAATTTTATCATCTAGTAGTATATTTAGTCATAAATTTGGTCATTTATTTATTCATTAATTTAGCCATTGATTTAGTCATTAATTGTTGCAATTAATGACCAAATATATTACTATATGATTACCCGAGAAAACCAATTAATGACCAAAGAAATATGACCAAAATGTTGGTTGTGTTATAAGATACTGTAAATTAGCTACTAATAGTAATATATATGCAAGTTTTAGTTATCCTTTGAAACCAATTAATGACCAAAGAAATATGACTAAATTTTAGTTGTGTTATAAGATACTGTAAATTAGCTACTAATAGTCGTATATATGCAAAATTTAGTCATCATTTGTAATCATAAATTTATCATTTGCAGTATGGTAGTTTCATATTCATTATATAACCACTCATTTAGCCGTTTCTATTAATTTAATTTACTTTCATTCATAATCATTAGAAACGACTAATTTAGTCATATATTCATTTTATTTATGTTCATTATTAATCAATATAAGCTACTAATTTAGTAGTTTTAGATTGATTTTATGTGTTCATTATTAATCAACATAAATTAATTAGTATGATTTTGTGACTAGGTTGAAAAAGAAATGGCATACAATGTGCATGTTCATCTAATATGATAATGCAAAGTTATATATGTTAATTACTAGACTAAATAATATCAAGTGCAAATAAAAATAATTTCAACCACATAAATTTTATTATATAAAGTGTCAAGTATTACAATATGAGTTTTCAACTTAATATTGGTTGGACTACAATTTACAAATTAAATATTGTTTCATATTTCAAAACATTGTCATTGTGTTGTGAAGGCATTACAAGTGAATTCACCGACTTTGAAGAATTGACCATCAGTCTCTATGTGTGTGTCTTATGAACGATATTGGCTCTAAGGGTATCACTAGATTGGTTCTCTTCTCTCTCTCGTTTTTCCTTTATCACTTTAGTGTTATTGTTCTCTTCTTTCTTCAATTCCTGCTTCTTACCATCAATATTGAGTTCCTCTCCTGAAAATGAAAGAAGATACAATGCAGAGTATAAAGCATGAAAGACGATGAATAATTGAATATAAAATAAAATATATTGTTAAATACTCATATGACATATACCTCAACATTAGCAATGTCAATGCCATTTCCCCCCATAAAATTAAGAAACTCGAACACGTTTTCTTCAGTTGGGAATAGTGTCCATTATGTTGCCATATGACCTATATAAACAAAGCAAATAAAAAATTACCATAGAAAAGAACACCTTAGTAACTTAGCAATTTCAATGTCATTCCCTCCCATAAAATTAAGAAACTCGAACACATTTTCTTTAGTTGGGGATAATGGCCATTATGTCGTCATATGATCTATATAAACAAAGCAAGAAAAAAATCACCATAGAAAAGAACACCTAGTAACTTAGTTATATTCAACCTTTGGATAAAGCTTAGGCACAATCATGCCAACTAAGTTACATGTTAAAAAGCTCAAGCTATAAATTTAACTTGTTAAAACAAATAATCTGAGGTGTGATGTTTAACCCTTGTCACTTTATTTACAAAAATATTTCATTCTCTAATGCATGAACTTAGTTAAGTATATAGACAACCTATGCTTAAATAACCACATGAAGGTAAACTTTTTTTAATAGTTATATTTTAGCACAAAACAACTAAAAGAATTTCAATTAATATCGTTTAATACTAAACTCATCTTCAAGCTTTGGATGTTTTTTAAATGGACATGATACCAAGTATTTTAGATTTCATAGTTAAAATAAAAAACAAAATCAAAAGAAACATTCAAAAATCAATAAAAAATATAGAGAGTATATCATGGAATTAACATTGCAATTACAAGAAATTTGTTTACCTATCCACCAATGTCTTGTCTAGCATTCTTAAAAATTTGTTTGCCCAAAAAATAACCATGAGATGAAATAATCACAACATGAAAAACCATAGGAATACCTACTTGAAACATTTCCAAAGTTGACGACTCAGGTGACTGGAGGATCTCCAACAACAAATGAATCATATCCAAGACATGCTCTGTAGTGTCTCCCCATAATTTTTCCAATCCCATTTCCTGTAACCTGTCCACACTAGAGTCAAGTAACAATCAAATCAAGGAATTGATAAATCTTTTTAATCTTTTATATCTATAAATTTGAATATGATTTGTTTCATGAACATATTAATTCATATTTAAAGCATTCCTATCATGAGAAGGTATCAATCAAGTAGGACATTAGAAAAATCGACCTTAATGAGGTCCTCAAAAAATTCCTACAATATCATTATTTTTCTTGTTGTGATATCTTGGGTAGAAAAAATAACATATCTGCAAAAGAAAAATCCATATATTATTTATGTTCAAAGTTTGTATATGGTGTATTCGTAGGGATCTTTTTAAGATGTTCTTCTGCCTTTACCAAAGTAGATTGTATCTTGGTTAGACTCTATATCCTTTCATTCAAAATCAATTTCTATAACATAAATGTCTCACATTATTTTTTTCCATTTCTCAACATGCTACAAATGTTAAATTGAAAGTCACATAAAACCAAGAGCAAAACCTTTTTCTAACCAAAACAAACAAACAAATAGTGCATGTAATAAAACTTCACACCTCAGAAATACTCTGCCACATGCATGGGATAAAGTTGATATTCTTTGAACCATATTTAGGTCATACTTAATGGGATAGTTGTATGTTTACCGTGATGTAAATTTGGTGTTAAAATAAATATATAAATTTGGGTTATTATGAGTGAAATTAAAGTATAATTAAAAAAAACGTCATTGCAAGGTAGTGGAGAGAGAAACATATTCATAATTAGGATTCTCTATTTTATTTTGATTTGAATTGAGTTTGTATTTGAATATATAATTTTCTCTAAAGAAGTGAAATAGAAAGATGAGAATCGAAATATCCTAAACAATGTCAAACCTTCCTTTCCTGGTTATCCATACCTATTTCCTAGCCTTGTTAAAATAATGTGTTTTAAATTATTCAAAGAGTAGAATGAATTTTCTACAAAAAAATTGTGGTCATCTTAATTATAAGCTCCACAAAGAAAATTGTCAATTGCGTTTATCTCTGGTGGTTGTGAGGAATGATTGTTACCCCTCCCACCTAGTTTCAATTTCCATAAGTGACGTGTTGAGCTCATAACAAGCATATCGGTGTAATGCCATTGAACCTTGTTGTTGAATGGCATTAAGGAAGGTAAATATTTTGGTCACCATTCTTTATAATTCTCTCTAAAAACAATTGGCCAATTTCTACATAATTATTACATGCAAGATCTAGGCCATTTAGGCTCTATCCAGATAACAAATAATTTTCCTATCTAGAAGTGCCTTTCCACGTGTAGAGGAATCAATTGACATTTACAAAGGTGGTTCAACTGTTTTCAAGGATGGATAATCCACAAACTGATATCAACAAAAAAATTTCTTCTTAATTTTCATTCAATGTCAGAAGAGATTTCATATCAAAAGTTGATCTACCTTGGTGGAAGTGTTTCCTCCCTACTAATTGTTGAAAATTTGAGCTGCAAAGAACCAGGTTGTCTTCTACATGCCTGCCTGATATGGTGTCCACCTCTTGGTTGTACTCATTATAGATGTGATCTGTGTCACAAGGTTCAAAAAAATTCAACTTTGAGGTTTAAATTCATTGTACCTAAAAAAAAATGAGGTTCTTTGAATCTCATGGCCATTGATTGAGTCCACAACTCAAGCTTGTAACCTCATGTCACATCTCAAGCACGTAATCTATCCTTTGAGTTGTTGTGTCTGTCATAACTTTTTTTGTGTTAATTGATGTTGTTGTCTTACTATTTTATGTTAGATTTCATTTTAAAGTACTTTTTTGTAATTGAATGCTCCTATGATTTTTGGATCCATACATTAACTTGATGACCAATTTGGAATATATAAACTTATAAACCCTCCTTCTCTTTCCAAACTCATTGAAATAATGGTGGCCTTTACTTCTATGATTTTTTTGGTTTCTTCCTAGATTTGGTGTTTGCCTCTTGGTTGTACTCTCGGTAGATGTGATGGAATGAGACAAAGATCTAGTTACTAGATACTTCTTTGTAATTCAATTCTTATTTGATTTTTGGATCCCTACATCCACTTAATAAGAAATTTGGAATCCCCATAAATATATAAATTTCTCAACCCTTCTCCTAGAAAACTCATAAAAAATAGAGGCAACCTTTATTCCTGCATTTCACCTAATCCACATTCAAAATAAATATGGTCAGAATTCATGATGATTAGGATTTACTTGGTGAGTTTGAGTGGTATCTATTTTAATGCACTATCAAGGAAACTATGTTTTGATCTTGTGGATATTTATGGTTTAGTTGGACTTTGTCTTTTTCTCAGGGTTTTTTGATTAGCTGAGGTAGATTCCATATATTTAAGGAAGATTCTGAAAGATGAGACTTATGTATCTTGAATCAAGGCACAACAAATTGTGAGCCAAAGATCCCAAAGAATAAATGTTGGCAAGGAGTAGTGCTCCTTCTATAACTTATTATTTTCTTGCCAATATTCCAAGGCTTTTGTGATGATTTCTCCTTCCCAGCATTCTTTCCCCACAGTCAGAGGTTTCGAGGTAATTCATACTTCTTGTTGAAATGACACTTAATAAAATATGTCAGACACACTTTTAGAGTTTTCTTGCACATGCTACAAATGTATAGGCCTTTCCAGGATCTCTTTTATATATTTCCCCATGTAAGATTTTTTTTATTATAACTAGCTATTGGAAGATTCTAGTTATAAGAGGATCTTGGAGCTTCCAAATGAGATACTTTTTTCGAGGTTCTAGGAAATCAGGGAATGACATTTTGATTTGAAACCCAAGTTTATCTTGTAGTTTCCAACCTCATTATTTTTTTCCCATATTGGATGATCAAGGCTTCCATTTGACCTAACCAAGGTCGTTTTGAGTGCTCCTATGAAATATTCCCTTTCACTTCCATGTGCATCTTCAAGAAAGATATGTGCTACCTTCTTCCATCCTGATTCTTGAATACCCCGATTGTTGTATGGAGAGTCATACGCATTACTTAGAAGATGTGTTATGATCATATATTTTCTAAAATAAATCTTGATATATTTGGAGCATGTTCCCCTATCCATGAGTTAGTACCAGCTCTAACCTTCTACCCATTCCTAATCAGTGAAGCTAAGTGTTTTTTTATGAGAGGGAAGTCCTCAACTAAAGGTTTACACCATTGAGCCTCCTCTTAATGTCTTCCTTTTTTTTTTTTATCTAATATTTTGTACTTTGGTGGGAAGAAGTATTTGTTCCTCATTAATTTTTCCGCATACCTTTTGTGGAGAAGATTATACACACCCTTCATTACCAAAGCCTTAGATAATAGGGCCCTATCCCTGAGTTAGTGGCAAATTTATCCTTATTTCCATTCCCAATGAGAAAATGTAAGTGTTTTCCAATGATATTGTTCTATAATAATATACTCATTAGAACTAGATATGATACAAAACAAAAGGGCAAGTTAATGGATCAGTAGAACCAAACCCAATAAATCAGAATCCAAATTGTAAGAAAATATTTTATATTAATTTCCAAAGCCACTATGCCTCTTTGATAACTTGATCCTTTGGATCCAGGGAAATTCCTACTTCATCATTGTCATCGTACTTAGTATTCCTGTCATGTTAGAGGTGCCTAATATTAAAATTCCTAGGGTTTTTATTCCTTCATGATATATTATTGATTTCCCTTGGATTCT
This sequence comes from Pinus albicaulis, assembly GCA_034641835.2. Classification (NCBI taxonomy): domain Eukaryota; kingdom Viridiplantae; phylum Streptophyta; class Pinopsida; order Pinales; family Pinaceae; genus Pinus; species Pinus albicaulis. The sequence continues at coordinate 1,238,555,174 of CM076583.1, read as the reverse complement.
TCTTAGTACCAGTTTCGAATCACTTTAGACAAATAATGTAAAAATGCTCTTGTTTTTGGACAATTTGAGGTCTCTAATAAAGGCTCAAAACTCACCTCATTTAGAATCTTGACATAAGCCTTCCATTAAAGTATAATAAGATTAGTTGGTATTGTCATAAAGGTGACAATCGATTTTTGTTTTGTTTGGATTTTCCTCATTATGCCATCAAACCTTTGTTTGGAGAGTTTAAGAGGTATGATAGCTACTAGTGGGTCAAAAAATCTAGATTCTGAAGGACCTATATTTAACTTGCATCCAAAAGAGGAGAAACACATTCATTTTTGAATTTGTGGCTCGATTAGCCCTATAAATGCATAACTTTAACTCCTTTCTCAAGTGTTGATCATAAAATTTTAATACAAATCTATTTTTTCTACCACATTCACTTAAGTGGTATTTTGTAACATTTTTTTTGCAACAATATCCTTTATATATTCCAAATTTAGCTGGAAGTACACTTCCGAGTGCTAGAGGTTGTGGAGGCACAATTCCAATACTTGGAAGTAGCCAAATTTAGTATCAGTTCACTTGGATTATATTGTTTTGGTCATATCTGGAAATAATTTTATTCTATTATATAGTAAGAAAATTATTTTAACAGTTGTAAGAACAAAAATAGCTTCCTCTCGGTCAATTTCTTCCCATACTTTAGATATATCACAGACATATTTGGAGCACACTCAACAAACAAATCTAAAAAACACAAACAAACATTTTAGAATGGTAAGACACTTAAAATAATGTAAAGGTGCACCAAGTTGTGACCACAAATGGTTGGAGAAGGTACCTTCAATGGGTATGTCAGTGCAAGTATATCTAGAGTTGTGTGATATTATAGATAGATAAAAAACAAACAAGTATAATATGAAATTATAGACAGCTGGAATATCTCATGAGGTTGTGATCCAGAGCCCAAAACATCCCACATATGAAACTTACTGAAGATGTTTGTGCATCTCTTTTAAGCAATTCAAGTGAATAGTATGAACTTTGTCCTACCATGCAAACTAGTGGTGATATCTAGAGTACTGTAGATAGTGCGAGATCCCTCGCCTTCATATATATTTGCAAAATACAGATACAATTACAAACAACCAAGCATTCAAGATGGATGAAAGTTTACTCAGTGCCAAGATAATGCTATTATATATAAAAAAACATACTTTATTTCCTTTTTTGAGGTCATAATATCTACGTTGATTGCAGTTTGATGATGAATTTACCTTTGATTTCAGCTCATTGGAATGCCAAACCAAGCACTGGAATAAAGATCACATACTAGATTGCAAAGCTACTAGAGATTCTGCTGTCGCGGACTCTAAAAATAATTCTTGCAACTCATCCAATGGATTTGGAACTTGTAAGAAAAATGAATCATTGGAGAAAGCTTCTGACACTGGAGTACCATTTGCAACCACCAGTGGAGGTACTAATGGAATATTGGCAAAGCCTAAAAATATTGGTGGCAAGCTCATGTATTTGGTTATAATGGAAATGCTTGCTTCATTAATTGCCCAATAAATTTTGCTATTTTTCACTTTCACTAAATAAATGGAATTTGCAAAGAATGTTTTTGTTTAGTCTTGTTTATGTATATATAATGGATCAGGTGTTGTTTCCCTATGAAATATTTGTGGATATTTTCATCTGGAACAAGTTAAGGCTACCACCATGTGGGATGGTCAATTGTGGGAACATGTAAATTGTACAATGTAAAAATATGCTAAATTTGGCAATTGAATGTTTTTTATATTCATTTTATTTGGAATATGAATTGCATTGATATCATGTTTTATTTGCAATACCTAAGCTTCCCCACTGTAGAACATAAGAACTCGACTCCTCTGCTGCTCATACTGAAATCTCTTAGCATATGTATTAATATAATACTTATTAGAACCAATCTCTTCAATCGAAAGTTGCTCAGAGGACTGATTTCATCAACGTTGATTATGGAGGTACTGCTTATTCCATTGATAATATCACTAGGCTTCAGTGGATTCCTGATGAGGGATATGTCACTGGTGGCAAGGTAGTAAAAATCAATGTTTGATTCGGATTTATGCAGGAACGCAATAGAATAAACACATAACCATAAATACAGAGATGCAGCGGAAATAACACTTCATTCATTAATATCAAAGAACTGAAATTTGCTTACAGACATAATGGAAATAAAACTAGCTAGGGCACTGGTAGCTATCTCTGAGAAGAGATGTGGCGGCTACAGGCCTCTGAACTGAGTTACAATGAGGCTCAAGGGCCTATTTATTATTGAGAAATAATGGAGAACCCTCAACATCCCAAAAACCTAACCCTAGGAGATGAAGCGCCAAAACTATGGGCCCCGTTTGGGTAAATTGGTGTTTCAACTTCCCAGGGACGTAACTTTGGCATACTATCTCCGTTTGACGCACATGATACATCATTAGAAAGCTCTATCCGAGGACTACAACTTTTGTGATGATTTTGATGATCAAAATCACAACAAATTTAATACCCAAAAAACGTCGTTTAGGGCCTCAAAACGGCTCCGGAAGTTCAGGACCCGAAAAACTGCTAAAAATAGTAAGTTATGCCAAAACTAAAAAACCGAAAGAGACAATGGTGGGGGCCCAAGTGGAATAGGCGGGTGGCCACCAATATCCACCTGGATCATTCCTCCCCCCTTAGGAAGCAATGGTCCCCATTGCGTTAAGTTCCTCCATGAGATGAGGAAATTTCTGCTGAACTTGGTCACTGGTGAACCACTTTCCTTGGTGCAGGAGTTGGCCAGCTTTGACAACCCGATACAGTTGGATCCTCTGTTGGCGAGTGTTCTTAATTTGCATGTCCATGATACAATCTGTGGTGGCCTGTTCCATGCAGTCTGGGTTTAACTCTGTTGGTGTGAGTTGTTATGCAATGTCCGAGGTGTCCAGTAGAGGTGGAAAGTAAGGACGAAGGCGATCCACATTGAAGACTGGGTGCAGACCAAGGAATGGTGGAATACTAAGCTTGAAGGCATTGTTACCTACAGCCTTGGTGATGGTGTACGGCCCGTATCGGAGCGGGCGAAGCTTGCGGTGAGGTCCAGTGAGGCGCTCCTTCTGCAAATGTAGCCATACTTTGTCGCCCACATGGAAGTGGTGTGGCACCCGGTGTTGATCATGGCGCTGCTTGTACTTCGCATTGGCTCTGTCCAATATATCATGAACCTGTTGGCGGATGTGTTGAATGCGCTTGATGAAGCTACTTGCTTTTTCAACTTCAGACTGGACATGAGCTGAATCGGCCTGAGCAGCTGCAAACGGCATGGCTATGTCAATGGGACATAGTGGTTGGAATCCCAAGCCCACCTGAAAGGGGCTATGGCCAATTGAACTATGGAGAGCCCGGTTATAACTGTGTTGTACATAGGGCAGGCTCTCGTCCCATGTGCGTGGATGCTTTGAGTTGTACATGCGCAGAATGTGTACAATCATTCTGTTGACGACCTCTGTCTGGCCATCTGTTTGGGGATGGAAAGCTGTGGACTTGGTGAGCTTTGTGTCCAACATTGACCGGAGGCTGGACCAAAATGTGCTGAGGAACCTGCTATCTCGATCTGATATGATAGACTGTGGGATCCCAAAGTGCACCCACACTCGTTCAAAGAAGAGTTTAGCAGTGGCTTCTGCTGTGATATTCTTCTTACAGGCCGCCATGATGGCCATCTTCGAGAATCTGTCAACGACCACGAAAACACGGTCATTTCCATTCTTAGTAGAAGGCAGGCCCGACATGTAATCCATGGAGATGGATTCCCATGGTCGACTAGGGGTAGGTAGTGGAGTATATAGGCCTTGCTTCTTGATGGTCGGTTTGGCAATGGCACAAGCAGTGCAGGATCTGATGTGCTTCTCGACATCCTTTCGAAGTTTCGGCCAATAGAAATACTTCTGTAGTATTGCTACTGTTTTCTCGACCCCGAAATGCCCAGCGACTCGACTGTAGTGTGCTTCCCATATCATCTTGGCACGCTCGCTTGAAGGAACACAAAGGTGTCCCAAGTGACATAAAAGTGCATCTTGGAGGTGAAAATTTGGAACTCGCGTGCCCCCCAAGAGTGCCTTGTAAGTGTGGCTGAATTCTGGGTCACTCTCATAGAGAAGCAGCCAATCAGAAGTCTCGTGCCCACAAGAGTTGAGCACGGTGGTGAGTGCCACGATCGGTGGTCGGCTGAGGCAGTCTGCAGCATTATTGGTGCTACCCTTCTTGTACTTGATGTTCAAATGAAACTGTTGCAGATATGTGGACCACTTCTGATGGCGATCATTCTGCAACTTCCCTTGTGTCTGTATGAACTGCAGGGGCCGGTGGTCTGTGTGGATGATTGTTTCCTTCCCTAAAATGTAATGCTTCCATTGCCGATAGGCTTGCACAATGGAATACATTTCTTTTTCATAGGTGGGATACTTGCGAACTGTCTCAGACAATGTTTCACTGTGATATGCCACTGGATGTCCCTGTTGAGTAAGAACTGCCCCAATAGCATAGTCAGAGGCATCTGTCTCGATCTCAAATGGCTGCTGCAAGTCTGGTAAGGTGAGCACTGGGGCAGAACAGAGGCGATTTTTCAATTCTTTGAACGCCTTCTGTTGAGGTTCCGACCAAAAGAATTTTGCTCTCGCTCCTCCTTTGGTGACTTGACTCAAGGGCCAAGTGATATGAGAGAATCCCAACACGAATCTACGGTAGAAATTAGCAAGATCCAGAAAGCTGCGAAGCTCTGTTATAGTAGTCGGGGCTGGCCAATCCCGAATGACTTGGATCTTGGCTGGATCCACATGCACCCCCCTTTCATCAATAATGTATCCCAGATATTGAACCTGGGTCATGCCAAACGTGCACTTCTCCAAATTGGCACACAACTTGTGTTGCCGCAGTGTTTGGAGGACTTGTCAGATGTGGTGAAGGTGCTCTTCCCAAGTCTTGTTGAAGATCAGAATGTCATCCAAGTACACCACTACAAATGAGTTGGTGAATGGCCGCAAGATGTCGTCCATCATCCTCATGAAGGTTGCGGGAGCATTCGTCAACCCGAAAGGCATGACCAGCCATTCAAAAAGGCCTTCCTTGGCTTTGAAGGCAATCTTCCACACATCGGAGGGTTCAATTGGTACCTGGTGATACCCAGACTTCAGGTCGATCTTGCTGAAATATTTTGCACCTTTGAGTTGGTCCAGAAGGTCATCAATCCATGGGATTGGGTACCTATTTCGGACAGTGATCTTGTTCAGCGCCCGATAGTCAATACAGAGTCTCCACGTCCCATCCTTCTTCTGTACCAACACGATCGGGCTCCCACAGGGCGATGAACTTGGTCTGATGTGACCTTTCTGCAACAGCTCCTGAATCTGCCTTTTGATTTCATCATTTTCCAAAACAGAGCGTCGATAGATCGGTCCATTGGGTAGTGGCGCACCTGGGGTCAGATCAATCGGGTGCTTGACCTGGCAGTGCAGAGGAACCCCTGTGGGTGAGGTGAAGATGTCCCCGTACTCCTCCACGACCTTATCCATTTGTTGTTGTCGTGCAGAGGGGCCCTGTCTGGAGGTCGTGGCCACGGTCTTCTTCTTGCCCTGGGGGCGGATCATCAGGAAAACGAATTTCCTGGTTTGGGAAATGAGCTTACTACATTGTTTTGCAGTAACCAAAGAGATAGTCGTAGGAGGTGGTACCTCTGGTATTCTGTACAACTTATTTCCCAAAGTAATAATAACAGCACGAGGTCGAGACTCATACACAGCATGACGCTTCCACAAGTATGGTTGTCCTAATAATACATCGGAAACATCAATAGGAGCAACATCACATAATACCTCATCCGTGAAGGGCTTGATGCTATAGGGAAGGCGACACTGCTGGCTGACGCGGAGATCTCGTCCTTGGTGAAGCCACCCGATGGTGTATGGATGTGGGTGAGTTGTGGTTGGCAAGCCCAACCGCTTCACGGCGTCTGCTGAAATGAGGTTCTTTTGGCTCCCATTGTCGACAATGAACTGTACAGGGGAGCCCTTTACCCACATCTGGGAGTGGAAGAGACGTTCCTCCTCCTCTGGATCTTCCGGTTCCTCCATCTGGACCTTTGTAGTGGCAACAGTGGCGTTGGGCTCCGCATCAATAATCTGTTTCCCTTTTTCATTCCCCTTTTCAGGTTCTGATTCGGAGTCGGAGCATGCATCGGACTCAGAAGCCCTCATCTCGGCCACTAGCGACTGCTTGGCCCGACACTCACTTGTGTTGTGAGTGGAGCTCTTATGGAACTCACACCACTTTCCCGTGTCCTTCTTTGGCTTTACGGTGTTGTTCTTTTCTTGTGGCTTTGACGGGTTTTCTTTAGCCGCCATGCTCTGTCCTTTGTTTTGCGGTTTGGAAGCACCTTTTCCTTGCTTTTGATTCGCAGATCCAAAGTCTCGCTTCTTCTGTCTGAATTTCTGCTCAATCTTGGCAGCATACCGGTATGCCGTACCAAGCGAGGAGATGTCGAGGAACTCCATTTCCTCCTGAATGTATCTGTGCAGACAGCTGCGATACTTTAGCACCAAATGTTTCTCTGAATCTTTGATACCCAGCTTTGTGCGCAGGGTATGGAACAGATTCGTCAGCTCATGCACATCTTGATCCCTTTGTTGTCGCAGCGTGGTCCATTGTATGTACTTGTCCTCATAGCTCCCCACGGGATAGTACTGTTCCTTGACGGCGTCTCGGAAATAATTCCAAGTTGGTATGGCCGAGAACAGAGAGGGTTTTTTCTGGTCCTTGTTCTCACAATAGGTTTCCCACCAGTCCTTAACATGGGGGTAGCTTTGAGGAGTGCAAAAATAATCTTCTCCCGGTCTGAAAAGTCATGAACAGAGAAATATCCTTCTAATAGATTCAACCATCTATCTACGGCATCTGCGTCTATTTGACCCTCAAATATGGGAATGTCAAAATTTACTTGTACCTTAAAGGGAGTCGCAACTCCAGAGTGGCTACTGGATGCAGATGCGCCGCCGGTGGGCGGCCGTTGAAGGATCTGAGCAAAGCTATCCATCATCGCGTTCCTTTGTTTTTCGAGGGCCTCCTCGAGCAATATTTTGATAGGATCTCCTGCTCCCTCATCTTTCTTTTCGTCCCACATGGGCGTCCGTCGAGGTTTGCGAGGCTGATCTTGCAAAGGTTCCACCAGATCAAGCCCTAGATCCTTATACCCCGACCTCGTTGGGGACATGCAAAGAAGGATCGAGAAAAAGCAGACCGCTCTGATACCACTGATCCGGATTTATGCAGGAACGCAATAGAATAAACACATAACCATAAATACAGAGATGCAGCGGAAATAACACTTCATTCATTAATATCAAAGAACTGAAATTTGCTTACAGACAGAATGGAAATAAAACTAGCTAGGGCACTGGTAGCTATCTCTGAGAAGAGATGTGGCGGCTACAGGCCTCTGAACTGAGTTACAATGAGGCTCGAGGGCCTATTTATTATTGAGAAACAATGGAGAACCCTCGACATCCCAAAAACCTAACCCTAGGAGATGAAGTGCCAAAACTATGGGCCCCGTTTGGGTAAATTGGTGTTTGAACTTCCCAGGGACGTAACTTTGGCATACTATCTCCGTTTGACGCACATGATACATCATTAGAAAGCTCTATCCGAGGACTACAACTTTTGTGACGATTTTGATGATCAAAATCACAACAAATTTGATACCCAAAAACGTCGTTTAGGGCCTCAAAACGGCTCCGGAAGTTCAGGACCCGGAAAACTGCTAAAAATAGTAAGTTATGCCAAAACTGAAAAAAATGAAAGAGACAATGGTGGGGGCCCAAGTGGAATAGGCGGGTGGCCACCAATATCCACCTGAATCAATGTTTCGACTGAAACCCGCTGATAATACTAGAGTTTAAGATAATTTCTAGTAGATAATAAGAAGTACAGTTACACCTTGAATACTACAGAGAGGACATGGTACCTTGTTAGATAAACATTCCTATATGGAAACTTTAATAATAGGAGTGCATACCCAAAGTTCTACCTCTACCTTGACACCACGCATTGGGCCGCAATAGCGATTAAAAATTCCACATATGTATATGTTGAATAAATTACCTTAAGAGCGACATCTAGTCCAATTAATGTGTGTGTTTTAGATGCTTCAACTGGTGTTCCATTTGTATCCACTTTGGAGTTGCGCGTCCTCAATGATTCAATGTATGCAATAGATTTTGAGGAATATTTATTCTTGGAGGTTATTGCAAGGATAAATTTTGGTGTCACAAGTAAGGCACCCCTACGATATCTTGATGAACCATATGATCATATCTCGAACTCAAATGAAATTGAGCCAAACTATCTTGTTGGTGTGCCCCCTGGAACAAAGCCGGTGAGAACAACAAGGAACATTTTTACAAACACACACGAGAAACCACCGAAAAAATTGATGCAAACCACAGTTGTTGGTACTCATGGTAGTCTTACTTATTGGCTAAATCTTGAAGATTTACTAGATAATGCTCGTTCTTATGCATACCTTGCTGAGATTGAGGATTTAGGTCCAAAAGAAGTTAAAAAAATTTACCTTGTAGAAGCCATATGTTCCTTTTTATAGCAATATACCACTTAATATTCAGGAGAATATTGGGAGCTATACACTTAATGAGCCAAGCTATAAGAATATTTCATTACCATTTGTCCTGTCATTTGTGTTTATGAAAACAAGTGACTCTACTCATGCTCCAATTTTGAATGCACTTGAGATTTGCACATATGTTCAGAGGGATTTGAAAATAAGCAGTGATGATGATGTTGCTTTCACTACATTCATAACTATGTCACCAATTAGTGATTTGGAAAATGAAGGTGGAGATCCTTGTCTTTTGGCGCAATGGGACTGGGTAGAATGTAGCTCAGATTTACCATCTAGATCACAAAAGTAACTTGACAAGTGAAATCCCTTCAGAAATTTCTAAATTGAAAAAATTAGTTGACCTGCAGCTAAGTAATAACTCGTTGACTGGAAACATTCCTGACTTAAGTTCTCTTTCCAAGTTGATTGTCCTACATCTTGAAAACAACAGGTTAAATGGAACATTACCTTCTTTTCCTACTAATTTACCAAGACTACAAGAATTATCTGTGCATAAAAATCAACTAAGAGGATGAATACCCAAGGCTTTATTTAAAAATAAAATGATTTTTTGGTACTATGGACATCCAGATCTAAAGCTTGGAGGTATTGGAGGCAAGAATGTGAAATTAATCATTGGATTGACAGTGGGCATGTTTCTTTTCTTTGTATTTGCCTCTGTTGATGTGTATTTTGTTTTTTTCAGCTATTAAAAGAAATCATATTCATAAAGTGATAAAAAACACATTTCATTGGTGGGGCGTGGTCCATCTTCTGCCTATTCAAATATGGGATCTCTGTGTAGAGATACAGGGGTAGAAATATCATCCCCAGGCTTTTATTGTCCGTATCTCTTGCCATAAAAGCTAATAAGGAACACCATGGAAATCACCCCAATTGCTGGCATAGCTACTCCATCCTACATAGAAAATATATAATGTTGATTCTCACATGGTTAAATTCAAACAATCTAGCAGAAACTATTCAATATTAACAAGAGGGCTATCTCTATAGTCCAAATATTTGTGTTCTATGTTTTCTCCATAAATCGAACAATTTTCACTCCTGCTATCAGTAGAAGAATGTGAATTAAAATAGTTGAGGGATTTTTTAAATATTCTCTTGCAAACAGCCATGCCTCCTTACCAAGAAGAAAAAAGTAACGATTTTTTTGAATAAGTTAGGTCTACCTTTCTATGGCTCAAGAGATTTGAGAAACTCTAGCAAGGCCCTATTAAGCTTAAGAAGAACTTAATTCTATTTGTAAATTCATGAATCTTAGCCACTGTTCCATATTTCTAAGATAGAATTAACCCCCATCATATTCCATATCTGGAAGAGTCCATCATCCAAATATAATAATGGTATCCTAGATCAAAGACAATTTGAATTTAGGAAAGCAAGAGTAACTTGTAGGCTATAGTTTTCCCTATCTCTCATGGAATTTTATTTTATAGGATGGGAGAACTGAGGATCAAGGGAAATACATTATCTGATATTTTATTGAAATAATTCTTGTATCAAATAGTACAACAAATATATCAGCTAACTATTGTTTTTCATATATTCTACACTATTTTTTTTCAACTAAAGGTCTTGACCTGAGACAATATTTCCCACTCTTACATTTGAAAATTGAAACTAGATTTGACGTGGCTTTATTGTGTAAAAATGTTCTTATATGTAATTATAAAAATGGCTAATTGTGAAAATCGGATAATGTATTTCAAGAAAATATCAAGTAATGTTTTTGAAAAAGCTTCCCACCATTGTGAAACTTTTAGATGATTTCATCCAAGAAGAAACAAAAGTAGAGATAGTTGTATCCAAACCACAGTAGACCTAGAACCTTTCTCTCACTAGGAAAATGGGAAAGAAGGTAACAAAGGAGGAACCTAGAGGGGTTAGAAGGAGGAGGATTTAGGTTTCTCAAACTAGGGAAAGAAAGACATAAATTATGTGAAGTTTTTCCAGTGGCAGGAGCACAATATACTCAAGTAGAGTAGATGAGTTATCATTCAAGCTTGAGACAACCTTCTCCATGGTTTCATGCCTTCCCATTCACACCATCTCTTGTGTAGGGAAGTGTGTGTAAAATGGAAAATATAGAGACATAAAATTCAATAAGGTCTTCAAAATACTTCAAGAGCAGGAGACAGATATGCAATAGGAGTTGGGTTATGGTGCCACATATCCAATTACAAGGATGAGTTGAGTTTCTTTATACATACCATCAGGTGATGTTCCTGAGCTTGATGATGTCTTATATTATCCTAGTTTAAGGAAAACTCTTCTTTCAGTCTTATCCATAATTAATATTAGGTGTCTGACTGAGTTTGACAATCAACAAATCCATTCAAATATCACAAGCCTAACCCTAGTCAAGTTTTGGACATAGGTGTGACAGAGGGTGGCCTATACACGTTGCTTTCTAATCCAATAAAACATGGAGCTTTAATGCATGACAGTGACAAATTGTGTGAGATTTGGCACAAGCAATTTTTTCACCTGCATTATGGAGAATTATCTCTCTTGAAGCACATGGTGTAGGAGTGTGAAATGAGTATGCAGTCAATAAACATGCCAAGAATAATTTTCCATTTAATGCACACAAATCAAGAGTGATTCTTGATCTAATCCATTCAGATATGTTAGACCAATAACTTCAGCTTCACTGTTAGGTAACACTGATTATGTCTCTTTTAATGATGATCTATAGAGTTGAGGTGTGTTCTAGGAGGTGTGGAGGTGACTATTCTCAATCTAAGAGTGTGCCCATAAAGAGACTATTTCCAACTTTACATCTTCGAAGTGTGGATTTCAATTGTTACTAGAGGACATTTATCTTTGGATTTTTTTTAGGAAACCAAAGCTATAGAAGCATCCTTGATTATATGAAGGACCATTAATTGATTCTCACATCATGAAGAAGTTGGATTATGATATAGGATGCTTTAATATATGTACAAAACAGTGAATATTTCTCACAGAACATTGCAAAAGAATAATTTCATTGCCACACAAGAGTGATACATATTACAAACATAGTGGCATAACCTTAGGAAGATCACTAAACTTCAAGATCAGCTAAATAGCATTGGGCCAAAGGTGGAGAATGAGGATTTGACCCCCACAACATTAAATAGATTATCTTAATCTAGGGACCCTTTTGTTCAGGGTGTTTGTGCTTTGTGAGAAGCTTCCCACCATTGTGAAACTTTTGGATGATTTAATCCAAGAAGAAACAAAAATAGATACAGTTTCAACCAAACCACAGTAGATCTAGAACCTTTCTCTCACTAGGAAAATGGGAAAGAAGGTGACAAAGGAGGACCTTAGAGGGGTTAGAAGGAGGAGGATAGGTTCCTAAAACTAGGGAAAGAAAGACATGAATTATGTGAAATTCTTCCAGTGCGAGGAGCACAAAAGCCTAGAACAGAGTAGATGAGTTATCATTCAAGCTTGAGACAACCTTTTCCATGGTTTCATGCCTTCCCATTCACACCATCTCTTGTGTAGGGTAGTATGTGTAAAATGGAAAATATAGAGATAGAAACTTCAATAAGGTCTTCAAAATAATTCAGGAGTAGGAGACCGATATGCAATAGGAGTTGGGTTATGCTGCAACATATCCAATTACAAGGATGGGTTCAGTCTCTTTCTACATCCCATCAAGTGATGTTCCTGAGCTTGATGATGTCTTATATTCTCATTGTTTAAGACATAATATTATTTCAGTCTTAGCCATGATCAATATTAGGTGTATGGCTGAGTTTGAAAATCAAAAAATTCATTCAAAGATCGCAAGCCTAACCCTTGTCAAGTTTTGGACATAGGTTTGCAGAGGGTGGCCAATACAGGTATCTTTCTAATCTAATAAAACATGGAACTTTAATGCATGACAGTGACAAATTGTGTGAGCTTTGGCATAAGAAATTTGATCACCTACATTATGGATAATTATCTCTCTTGAAGGATATGGTTGAGGAGTGTGCAATGAATATGCACTCAAAAAACATGCCAAGAATCAAGAGTGATTCTTGATCTAATCCATTTATACATATTAGACCTATAACATGGAGGTTTAATGCATGATAGTGAAAAATGGTGTGAGCTTTGGCATAAGAAATTTGATCACCTGCATTATGGAGCATTGTCTCTCTTGAATGAGTGTGCGCAGGAGTGTGCAATGACTATGCACTCAATAAACATGCCAAGAACATTTTTCCATTTAAGGCACACATATCAAGAGTGATTATTGATCTAATCCATTCAAACATGTTAGACCAATAAAATCAGATTCACTCTTAGGTAACAATGACTATGTTTCTTTTAACGATGATTCCTTTTAGAAACCAGGATTTTCTTTCTAAATACCAATGATGCATTCTTCAACAAGTTACAAGATTTTAAACCTCTTGTGCAGAATAAAAAAAGTAATAAGATTAAGGTGTTGGGAACTAACAATGGAGGGGAGTATACCTCCAAGGATTTTGATGCTTTTTGTAAGGACACAACAATAAAGAGGGAGTTGACAATACCCTATAACCCTCAACAAAATGAGGTAGAAAATGTAGAAATTATATGCACTAAGCATGCATATGTCCTAGATTCACCTGATCTCACACTATTTAACTTTATGCAAGATATTGAATCATTCCACTTGTTAATCTTTTGCGGAAAATTAATTGCACACACATGTAAAGCATAAATAAAAATAATCACACATAACATAGTTGTTTTTAACCGGGAAAGCCTGAAACTGAAAACCCCAACTATATATTATGTATCATGGAATCATATGACAATCCTCATACAAAGCTTATCAAGCTCTCAGTACAATACAATCGTCATACACTAATCATGAATGATCTTGCAAATCCATGCACCGATCTATGCCCTCCTGCTAGCCTACCTCCACTGCGCAATCCCTGCTGAAGAATAGCTCTGAACGAATTTGAATTACTCTTTCCTTGACTGCACAATCCTCATTGGCAACTCCAATGTGTGTGTGATGCAATCAATGCATCACTATAGTCACAACAGATAGTCCATCTTGCCCTTTCACCTACCTCTCCACTAGGTCTCCACTGAAACTGCCATGCACTGTAGTTAACTACTGTATAGTTCTATTGATTAATGAGTTATTATTTGTGAATTAATTAACTAATTAATTCACTCCACTCTCACTAGTGTATCAATCAGTTAGACTAGATACAACTAGCTCAAATGAGTCTAACTGAGTTAAACTGAAGACAAATCCATAACTACTTCCAACTGTGTCATAACTCTGCCACTTCATTTCTAACTGAGTCCTCCATGCATTAGCTCCAGTAAACCCTTGGGAATTGCATAATTCCCTCAGTCCACTGATGTGCCACACCTGTGCATTGAAACAAAGTGCTCCAAGAGAATAAGTCGTTGTTTAGTGCCTGATTATTATTAAGATCTAATAATAATCGACATGAATCTACTTTTAGATCAGCGATCTATAAATAGACTTCGCCCAATATTATAAAAATAGAATTTCATATATTTTTCCAACTTGATCAACCATCCACAAATAGCATCTTGCAACTTCTGAAATATGGTCACCATGTCTAAAAATAGACATAGTCTAAAAATAGACTTGCGCCAAAAATAGCATGCGGGCCCACTTAGTGAAGGCGACTCTTTTCAGTAAGCTCATAATCTTGTTGAATCTCAACACTCCCTCTCAACAATATAGAGATTATCCTTCACCTCGACCCTGCCTCTATGGTATTCGAATTTTCTCCTGGTGAGCGCCTTCGTCAGAATATCTGCATCCTGATCCTCCGTAGGAATGTACTGAAGCAACATGATCTTCCGTTGCACACAATATCTGATATGATGATACCGGATATCAATATGTTTAGATCTATCATGAAACACAGGATTAACCGAGAGTTTAATGCAACTCTGATTATCACAATGTATCACTGTGGGATCTAAATGGGAACCGAACAAACCAACTAGGATCTTCCTCATCCAGACAGCTTCACATGCATCTTGACTTGCTGCCATGTATTCCGCTTCCGCTGAACTGAGTGCCACGGATCTTTGTTTCCTGCTGTACCAAGAAACTGCCGTAGATCCAATACTGAAAATCCCCCCTGATGTGCTCTTTCCGTCTGTTGGGCTTCCTGCCTAATTTTCATCCATGAATCCATGCAAATTCACCTCATTCATTTGTCTGTACCATAAACAATACTCAGATGTGCCCCTGAGATATCTCAGGACATGCTTGCCTACCTTCCAAAAGAGCTTGGTGTTGAGCATTGGAAAAGGTATGGATTCACTATGTATTTTCTCATCTTTTTCCTTTAAACATAATTCTTTTTATCCTAGAAAGATGATTTATTGAAGGATTATGATAGAATTGCAAAGACTCGTGTTTATTGTGAAAATTGACTAAGAATTTCCTTTTGTTCTAAAAACAGGAAACAAATGAAGTAAACCATCATTCGAGAAGCAGAGCTAAAACAGGAGTAACCACTCTTCCTCTAGAAAAAGACCGTATCCAGACAATAAGAAGGAAATCCGAGCATATAGCTAAAGGAAAACAGGGAACAACACATTTACAGTCTAAGAAGACTAAGCGCTAGCTAAAAAGAGAAAAGAAGCGAATCCCTCACGATTTTTCGATCCTGAGGGATCGCTGTTCAATCTTATCATGTTTCTTTTTTTATCCGTCAAGCTATTATAAAAGGCAGTGCCTTTAGAAATCGAGGGACAGAATGATTTATGATTAAACACTGCTTTTGTAACTCTATAATTTCTTAACTCTCGCGATCAGAGAGCGACTATTGTAAATGCTATTGTTGTTTGATTAATACAAGATCTTGTTGCCATTCTATTTCTTAACTCTGGAGTAAAGCCTAGCGGCATTTCTTAACTGTTTGTATCATTACCTTTCAGTTATCGTTGGGTGATAGTTCATAATCGCTTTTATTACAGTTTGCAAGTTTATTGGTTTTCTGTTTAATTTCTTATTGATATCGGTGTGTTACATTGATGAATTGCATCGCTGTTCTGTTCTAACAAGAATCTTAATTCTTGTATCATTTATCTTGTTATGCTTTACAGAGCTTTGCTGTTCAGCATTTGATTCCATTTTCTGTTTCGTTTGATTGCTGTTCATTTCATATTGCTGCTTAACAGAGTTTGCTGTCGACAGGGTTTGTTGTTCAATATAATTCGCTATTTGATTCCATCAGATAGGATTTGCTGTTTAGATTCATTGAATAGCATTTTCTGTTCAATTCTTCTAAGTTACAGTTTTCTGTTTATTTACATTACTGTTCAATTCCAGTTTGCTGTTCATTTCCGATTCATAAGTTTACAGATTGCAAAGAGTTTGCTTTTAAAAGTTCTTGCATAGTTTACTTTCATTAGCAGCATTTACTTCAAATTCTATTTTCATTTAATTGCTTTAAATCAGGATTATCAACTGTAAAGAATACTGGTTATTGCTCCCACGTTCTCAGATTGATTATCTTGTTCTTAGTTGATTTTATCAGTTTCTAAAGGAAAGAGTTATCATTACTGTATCCTTGACTGATACTTGCTAAGTGAGTGATTGAATTTTCAAGAATTTAAGTTCATGTCATTGTAGTTAGATTTCTTTTCCAAGCATCCGTTTACTCTTGTATTTAGAACAATATACTACATATTGCAAAGCATTACTCTTAGATTGAATTGAAACCTCAGACTGAGTACACTCTTGAAACAAAAATTTGTTCTTGGATTGATAATTAATGTAGAATAAATAGGCGTTAAAAAGACACCTTTTATACCTCAACATTTTGGCGCCGTTGCCGGGGAGAGTGTAGCCATTTACAGAGAGTGATGCATATTTAATTTTTTTTGCTAGTGAATAATTGGGTATTAAAAACGGAAGGTAAGAAGCTGCATACCGAGCAAGGAACATAATTGTTCACTGGCCCACTTCACAGCAGAATTGGGTAAAACTTTTTAGGTAGGAATGAATGCTTGTCTTTTTGAATGAATAGAAAAGCTAAACAGAACAAAATTCCTCCTAAACTCGAAAAACCTAAGGGACTGGTGACCCTTGGGCGAACAACTTTCATTGACGAAATTCTTAAGAAAACTAAATCTCAACCATCAGTAGGACCTAGGAAAGTTATTTCTAGACAGCCTACTAGTTCCCTTCAGGCCACAGAGTCACCATCTATAGCCTTTGCTAAGGTACATATTCAAACTAAAGGAATTGAGAAAGATTCCCAAGAAATTGAGAATTATTGCCTAATTTCTTTGCAAGAAGAGAACTCTAGTAATCTCCGCGAAGGAGAAGGGGAAATAGGGGAAAGAGAAGAACCAAAATATCCTCTTGAAGTAATCCAAACGGTGAGCAACCCAGATAAGGGAAGTGCTGTCAATATCATTCAAAACTAAACTAAAGGACACGAATCTCCTTAGATACTAGGCCAGCAAGGAACACTTATTATTCCAGATCAAGGGAGTGTTGTCAAGGTCAATCCTGTTCCTTCTAGTCAGCCTAGGAATTCCCTTGAAAACCCGGAAGGATATTGGCACATATTCGATCAAATGGCCCAGAACCAGAACCAGCAAACACCTCAACAATCTTCCACACTGCAATATCCCATTGTGGACACTGCAGTTAATGCACCTATGAAGGCCATTCCTCTTCAGCATATTCCTACATTCCATGGCTTAACATCGGAAGATCCAGATGCATTCCTGTTTGAATTTGATGTATTATGCAGGGGGTATAACTATACCCCAAAAATTAAAATTATTTCCTTCCACATTAAAAGGAGCAGCTTTACGATGGTTTATGGTGTTAGGTGGAGGTGTTATAAATGATTGGGATGAGATGAAAGCTACATTTATAAAGAAATATCAGGATTATTGTAGGTCCAGGGAATTAAAAGACGAAATATTTCAGATGACAGCAAAACCTAATGAAACACTTGAGGAATATGTAGAACGCTTTCAATATAACCTCCAGAGATCACCTTATGCATCTTTACCCTTACCTGATAATGTGTTGAAAAATACATTACTTAAAGGGATGAAGGAAAAATGGGTTGAAACATTAAACATTATGGGCAAAGGTGATATATATTAGGAAAATTTTGTTGACATTATTGATTTATGTTTCAGGAGCTCGAGAGGCAGCATAAGGCTAAAGTTAGCAGAACATGATATGATCAGAAGAGATAGTAAGATCTCTGGTGAAAGTATAACCCACGCAGAAATTAGCAACCTACTAGAATATTTTAAAACGGATATTCTAGGGACTCTGACAATGCAGTTCAACATTATGTAAGCCAAACAAAATAAAGTAGAAGCAAAAAAAAATCTGGCAATATTCTGCCCTAAATGCAGAAAGAAACACAACCATAAAGAGTGCCCATTGGATATAGTCAAAGTATGTGCTATCTGCACAAAAGATCACTCCACAGAAGGTTGCCCCTCGCTTCCTGGATTGAAATAAGTTTACAAGGAGGCAGAAGAAGAATCAGAATTAGTATGCCTACTCAATCAGCGCTGACAATGGCAGCCACGACAAATAGGTATGCCAATTGATCCATCCTCTTCTTTTCAGTTTCCTCAGTATAATGCTCAGCAATATAATGGAATGTGGAAAAATCATCCACCTTTCACCAATTGGTCACAACAGCCATTCCCTACATCACCATGGCCAAATCAAACGAATCAAACCAATTGGCCAAAATTTCCTTATTGTCCACCATTTTGGCAAAACAATGCTTATCCAACACAACGGTCCCCCTCCACCTCGTAGAGTCAGACTTGGCAGAAAAACTAGCAAAGACCTACAAATCATCCAACTGGAACAATCCCTCTCCCTCAACCTACACTGCCATCCCCCTATACAGTGCCACAAAATCCCCAGACCAACTTAAGACTGCAACTCCTGGCCCAACCAAACCGAAACCCCAATAATAGGCCGGTTCAGTCTCTTCAAATAATGGAACCACCGGAACTAGAAATTTAATTGAGGGAGTGTAATGACCTTCAACTAAGATCTGGGCGCATAGTAGAAACAGAGGGAGACAAAAATGTTCAATTTGAAGACCCGTTACCTGCAGAACAAACAGTGCACAAGGAGAATATGGTTAAACAACAAACTCAGGAACAAGCAACCACCTCTTCTCCACCGTTCCCAGAACTATTAATCATACCTTGCCCAATAGAATATTGTGATTTTGATCTTCTGGGAGAACTAAAAAATTTGTGTATAAAAATCCCTCTCCTCCAAGCTATCCAAGATATCCCTATTTATGCAAAAACCATCAAAGAACTATGTATAAGGAAGCCCAAGAGGAGAATAACAACTAACCCAACTGTCCAAGTAGTCGGCACTCTATTTGATTTATTATTAGGAATGGAAACACCTATAAAGTATGAGGACCCAGGAAGTCCTATAGTGATGGTACAAATCAATGGGAAATCATTTCCAAATGCCTTAGTTGATTAAGGAGCTGCAATTAATATCCTAACAAACACCACTTGTCAAAAAATTGGCATTACATCATTAGATCCAACAACAACCTTATTGGAATTGGCTGACCAATTGGTAGTCAAACCAGAAGGTACATTACATGATGTAATGGTATCAGTAGATTCCTAGGAGTACCCTACCGACTTCCTGATTATCAACCCCAAAAACCGGCTAGATGGACACCCTTTGATCCTAGGTAGACCTTGGTTGGCAACTGCCGATGCTCACATTGGCTACCGACAAGGAAACATGACTATAACAAGGGGAAACTATGTCAAGAATTTAGCTTTAGATCCCCTATCCCAACCAAGCCTATCGATAATCAAAACAAGGAAACAACCTGTATCATATCTCATGGAAAACATTAGATCACCACTAACCATAGAAGATGCCCTCGACTTTAAAGACCAAACAAAGGATGACATTATTAACAGTTTCATCAATAAACCAAAAATCAGATCCCATTTGCAATGTCACATGATCAAGGAAGCATTTGATAATCAAGAAGAAGAAGATCCCCTGAAAGACATTCATCATCAATCAATACCCACCACTTTTGTTTACAATAGCAAAACTGTAGAAATTGAACTAGGAAAAACCTTAAACATTAACAAAAATCTGACTGCTGAACAAGAAACGAGGATGGTCCAATTACTACAAAATAATAAGGGAGCCTTTGCATGGGACTATCCAGACATGAAGGGAATTGACCCTCAGTTATGTACGCACCACATCTATACAGAAAAATATGCCAGACCCATTCACCAACCCCAACAAAGATTAAACTCTCATCTTAAAGATATTGTGAAAGCTGAATTACAAAAGCTCTTGGATGTCAATTTTATTTACCCAATATCTAATAGCAAGTGGGTCTATCCATTAGTAGTAGTGCCAAAGAAGAACGAAAAGTGGAGGATATGTTTTGACTACCGAGAACTAAACAAA
The DNA here is from genome assembly GCA_034641835.2 of Pinus albicaulis. NCBI lineage: Eukaryota > Viridiplantae > Streptophyta > Pinopsida > Pinales > Pinaceae > Pinus > Pinus albicaulis. Next base: position 1,238,535,012 of record CM076583.1, on the reverse strand, counting down.
GCAACCCAGAAATACCACTTTCCCCTTCCCTTCATTGACCAGGTATTAGATACATTAGCAGGAAATAAATTCTTTTCTTTCCTAGATGGCTTCAACAGATACAATCAAATTTAGATTGCTCCTGAAGACCAAGACAAAACCAATTTTACCTGCCCTTGGGGGACATTTGCCTATTGAGTGTTACCCTTTGGCCTGTGCAATGCCCCTGCTACATTTCAGAGGGCCATTCTCAGCATCTTTTCAGATTTAATAAATGAAGGGCTTGAAGTATACATGGATGACTTCACACCTTACAGAGATGATTTTGAGCCAGCATTAGAAACCTTGGAAAAGGTGTTGCAAAGATTTATTGACACTAGGATTTGCTTAAGCCATGAAAAGTGTCACATGATGATGACCGAGGGACTCATATTAGGTCATTATATCTCAACAGCTAGAATTCAGGTAGATCCAGCTAAAATTCAGCTAATTTTGTTAATACCTACTCCTACCACACAAACAGAGGTACGCAACTTTCATGGATTTTCTGGTTATTATAGGAGATTTATAGAACATTATTCTCGAGTAGCTACACCTTTATATGCACTAATAGGAATGTTGATTTTAATTGGACAGATAAATGTGACCATGCTTTTGAGGATCTCAAAAAGCTTTTATCAACAGCCCCAATGCTAAGGGGCCCAAATTGGGATTTTCCATTTCAAATTTCATCTGATGCCTCAGACACAACTATTGGAGTAGTTCTTGGGCATGAAAAGGATAAGAAACCATATGCAATCTATTATATTAGAAAAAATCTATCTCCTGCTGAATTAAACTATACTGTGACTGAGAAAGAATTTTTAGCTATGATACATGCTGTAAATAAATTTAGACATTATATAATTGGGTATCCTGTAGTTTTATATATAGATCACTCTACCATAAAATTTTTAGCAAATAAACCTGTTACAAATGGTAGAGTAACAAGATGGTTGATTTTATTGCAGGAATTCGATATCACAATAAAAGACTGACCTGGAAAAGAGAACCCTGTAGCTGATTTCCTGTCACGAATGCCAAAACCAACAAATGCAGCAGCAGTCGAAGATCACTTCCCAGATGAACATTTGTTCTCCGTTACTGCTAGAACCCCATGGTATGATGATATTGCAAATTATTTAGCAATAGGTAAATTACCTAAGCATCTAACGCCTAATGAATGAAAATAGATAGTACAGTGTAGTACCTGATTCTCTTGGATTGGGGGCTACCTATTTCATGCAAGATCAGATATGCACATCAGGAGATGTGTTGGAGAGGACGAAATATTTGATATTTTGAAAGAATGCCACGATGGGCTGTGTTGCAAAATTTTTGCAGATTCTAGGACTGGCCACAAGGATTTACAGATAGGCTATTACTGGCCTACATTTTTTAAAGACGCTAAAAAATTTGTACAGGCTTGTGATAGTTGCCAAAGGGTGGGTCGCCCTAGATAGTCCGACGAAATGCCTTTGAACCCACGGTTAGTAATCGAGCCATTTTAACGTTGGGCGCTCAAATTTTTTGGTCCTATTAACCCACCATCAAATCAGAAAACATATATCCTAGTTGCAACAGAGTATGTTACTAAATGGGTTGAATCAGAGGCACTTTCGAGAGCTACAGAGGACTTTGTAATACAATTCATTTTCCAAATATTTGTCTGATACGACCTCCCAAGGGACATAATTACAGATGGAGGACCGCAATTTGTAGGTAACAGAATTGCTGCAACATTATAAAATTACCACATTCAGCACAAAATCACAACTCCATACTACTCACAGGCAAATGGCCATGTAGAGAGCACGAATAAAGTGATCGAATCTATACTGACAAAAATAGTTGCATCACATAGACATGACTGGGCTTATAGATTTACAGAAGCCTTGTGGGCATATCGAACAACATGGAGAAGTACCACGGGGTATTCACCATATCAATTAGTATTTGTAAAAGAACCCATCTTTCCAATAGAGTTTGAAATTCAGACATTAAGAACAACCCAGGAGGTGGGTTTAGATTTAAATGAAGCCCAGGTCAGAAGATTACAACAAATCAATGAGTTAGATGAAATTAGGCTCTCTGATTTTCAGCACACTGCATTAATTCAATAGCAGAGAGCAAAATGGCACGACACCCTCATCAAAGATAAAATCTTCCACGAAGGGGATTGGGCACTCCTATATGACTCCACGTTTCAGGATTTCCTAAGAAAACTCTAGACACGATGGCTTGGACCCTACAAGATACAAAAAGTGCATGATAATGGCACCATCACATTAACCACCATTGATGGATCTGGGCATTCGTTCAAAGTAAACGGTCATCGAGTGCGACTTTATCATAAACCACTTAGTCGGGAGTCCTTTTACCAGAAAATTACGGGAATATTCTACCATGCAGATTCTGTCTAAGGGAGACAACTCCTCCTCAGCACCCATTCAATGAATAATTTCTTTCATTTTGAAACTTGTACATAAAGCTTTTCTCTTTATATTGCTTGTTTTTGTACAGATTTTAAGTCATTCCTTTTTAAGGAACAACAACAATTTCTCTCAAGAAACAACGCATTGAGTGTTTCTTTTTGCTATTCCTTTCAAAAGGAACAACAATTTTTTTTGTGTTTTTTTTTTTTTCCGTTCCTTTTCAAAGGAACAACAGTTTTTGTTGTTCTTTTCAAAAGGAACAGTAGTTTTTGCCCCAATTTTTTGTTGTTCCTTTCCAAAGGAACAACAGTTTTTCCGCCTGTTTTTGTTGTTCCTTTCCAAAGGAACATCATTTCCGCTGATTGTTTTTGCCGTTCCTTTCCAAAGGAACAAAATTTCCGTAGATTGTTTTTGTTGTTCCTTCCCAAAGGAACAACACTTTTTGAGTGCATTTTTCTTGTTTTAGAACATCTTTTTGAAGATTTTTGTGAATTAATCATGACTCTCTTAAATGCAAACATACAATTTATGCAAGGATACACAAATTAAAGGTTATTGGAATCAGCAAATCAAGAGAAATTGTCATTTTTGAGAAATTGTTTTGTAGTGATAAGAAAAAGGAAAGGACACAAATATCTATATCACTTTGTTGTCTTTATTTTCACTAAAATTAATATGATCGGTTATTTTTATCACTTTGGTTCTTCCCTAACTTCTCATAACTCTCTTTGATTTTTATTTATTGATTAAGAATAAGGGCATATTTTCTCTATTGAGATGTTCAGACTTCTTCCACCATCCCTAATCTTAAGGAGTGTTGAGCCATCCTCTATATATAAGTAGGGAAGTGCTATATGAAAAAGAAAAGAAAAGAAAAGAAAATCTCTATATAATTACTAACAATTCTATGATATGGTAGATGGAGGATAGGGGGTCTCATCAAGAGCCAGACTACCATGATCATAAGGAAGCAGTGAAGTGGCATTCCCATTATGGCCACCACACCAGGGACATGATCCAATGAATATCTCAAAAAAAATAAAAAGTCCTTGGAACAGGAGGTCTCATCACAAGCTGGCCTGTCCACCTTTCACTCCTTCCTGGTGAATGGCATTGTGAAACATCTGGTTCCCAAGTCAGCATAGTGGGCTCCATCATGACATCACAACAGCACTTCCCTAGGCATAAATAAAGGAAAATGGTTCCAAGGGTGAAAAAGCAACTTTGTCAAGGTTATAGACACCTGTGGGCAACAGAGCTCCGCTGATGGTATTGGAGTCACACTTTTCAAATCAATAGTAATAATAAACCCTTTTCTTATATCTCTATCTAATATCAAATGAGACTATGCTCCTAAACCCTTTGTTTTGAACCTATTATGCATGAAATTTATTCATAAATCGATCATAATAGTTTGTGTGGGTAATGACCACATAAGTACTTATTTTCACATCAGCTGTCCCTTTCCCTTATCTTCGAATCATTACATAAACATTTCTATATCTATTTACAATTTAATAATACACATCTATTTCAGTAATGCAATAATTTGATTGATAATATCATAAGTATGTATGTTTTTTACTGCTGTACAACTACTGTGCAGTACCTTTCTCTTCTATTTGATGGTCGAGGATGACCTATCATCCTTCAGGGGGGGCGTGGATGCCTTTTAATGCCTGCATGCAGGTCAAATCCTGATATTTTATCCCTACATGCAAATCAAATCCCTATATTCTCGGTAATAATAAAAGCTTAACGGTATTGTTCTGATATACTGTGTTGTGCTATTCCATTACATTACTGTTCATTTGTGAAGAATTAACAGTGTGCCGATAAAATGGGAGGACGACCAATTCGTAGTGAGCCACAGGTGCTAGCTGTTTCTAACGTTGCACGGGAAATTCTGGAGAGAGTAGGGTGGATTACCTACGTCACAAGATTGCAACAATCTCATGAAACGGTAGCCATTGAATTTTTGCAGAATCTGCAGGAAGGTTACTCCATGGTTAGAGGTAGGCAGATAGTAGTAACAGACTCAATAATCGCCGAGGTGTCTGGTCTTCCAGTGGAAGGAACCATATGGACCCATAAAAAAGTGAGGCTTCAAGAAGCCATGAACATTTTTCAAGATGAAGGGCAGATCCTGGTCATCAAAGGGAAAGGAGTTCAGCTGGCGTCGTTGGGAGAACCATGGACAGAATTGGAAAAAGCAGTATAGGGCTACATAACATGCGATGGAAGAAAAGATGTGGTAAGACCTCGCCACCTTAAGTTATTGGCAGTATTAAAGAAAAAATGTACAGTAAACCTGCCTGCATTTTTAAATTTCTTATTGCATGATGTCGCCCGAAGTATAAGAAAGTCTCATCATATAGACATGGTAGTAAGCCACCATTTCTTGATCAGATTGATAGTGAGTTACAGTCTTGCCCAGCAGCAGACTAGTTGGGAAGAACTGATATTCTCAATTGACGGAGGAATAACCCTGCCTGCTCCAAAACGTAAAAGAATTACTAGCACAACAGCAGAACCATCAAAATGCAGACAATCCTCAAGTTTAAGGAGAAGTAGGGGAATGATAGAAGGTTTTCAGTGTAGCATTAGCCAACCCCTATAATTTCCCAGTTTGGAAGATGAACAACCCCCACAACTCGAAGAAGGAAGTCATCATACTGATGAGGAAGAAGGAAATGAGGAAGAAGAAGAGAGTCACCACACTGGTGAAGAAGAAGAAAGTCACCATACCAGTGAAGAAGAAGAAAGTCACTATACCGATGAGGAGGAAGGAAGTTATCACACCTGTGAAGAGGAAGGAAGCAATGAAGATGAAAGAGAGGGAGTAGAACCTCCCGAAACCACCATTACAAGTCCACCTCAAAGCCCATTGCAGGAGGACCAATTGGCCCAAATTTTGGCCAACATGAGCGAATACATACAACCCCACAGCGCACTGAACTTCAACCTTGAGATAAACCAATTGCAGGAACAAGTTGTTACTAGTGAAGATACGGCTAAGGGGATACCCGATGAAGTAGAAGAAGAAAACCCTCAGGGAACAACAGAACTAGCTGGGGTTACTTCCCTTGAGAAATTCGGCCAGAAAGGTATGAACACTGAATAAATGTTCCAAACGGAAGATCCTCAAGGAACAACAGAACCAGTTAAGGTTACTACCCCTGAAGAACGTAGCCAGGAGCATATGAACACTGAAGAAGTGTTCTGAGTAGAAAAAAGAGAAGCAAGCCTGAGTGAAGGACCGGCTACTGAAAAGCAAACCCTACCTGAGCAATTAAGAACAGAGAAAGGGACAGTCATTCCTCCCAGGATGAAAAAGAAAGTAACCGAACTTAAGAAGCAGCGGAGGGAACGACAAAAGCTTCAAAAGCTAGTGGAACGACTTAGACAGAGTATTAGGGTTCTCAAAATCAAGACAACCCCCAAACGAACTCCAAAACAGAGGAACATAGCCACCAAACGAACCCCAAATAAAAGGAAAGTAGCCACCAAAGCAAATCCCCAGAGTGCAGAGACTATGGAAACCCAAGATGAGTCCAATCAAGAAAGAATGGAACAACAGGTAGCTGTTCCAAAGATAGTTGCCCCAACTGAAAGCGCACAAGCCTGTAGTCAAAACATTTTTATTGACCCTACTATAGCAGAACTCCAAAAGGAGCTGGCACATGCTTGAAAGATAAGAGAAAAACTTGAGGAAGAGACTGTCCCCAAAAATAAATATCAATAGCTACAGGAGCAACTAAAGGGCATCAGTGCATTAGAGGCTGAAGCCTATGATAAGTGTCAGAAGGCAGAAGAGAAATTTGAAAAGGGAAGGAATGAATTAAAAATGGCCCAGAATCAAATGGATACTCTCTATTCCTTATACACAGATGTTCTAGAATGTAGATGCCCTACCAAGAATTATGCTTTGTTTTTATTAGAAAGATATTTATAGTTGAAAATTAAAGCAATTAGGGTAGGAAATTCTATAGGATTAAATACTGTAGATGATTTTTTAATATGCTAAAAACTCTATGGGGTTAAAGTCCAACGTCTACTATGTGAGTTCTATTTGCACAATATTATATTGGAGAGTGATATTGAGATAAATCCCAGCCCTTTTGTGGGTGACATCCAATATCAAGCATTTATTTCATTTGTTGTCAATAAGTTGAAATGGCTCAAGGCCTATAATACATTCCAAAGGCAGGAAAATGGGTTAGATATTTGGGTTAGGGGTGAACCAAAACACCCATTACAACTATGGGCTAGGCAAAAGAGTCTAATGACAAAGGAGGGTGTGATCCAAACTTTGGGACCCCTCCACAAAGAAATTGTCTTGGATGGGGTAGAATATTTTATATCTATCAGAAACCAGGCCTATGTAGCAGCTAAATTCCGATGGAATATTTCCAATCGGAATGTTCAAGGCAGAGAGTCATTTAATTATAGAAATTTTGGATTAGCTGCTGACCTCCTAATTCTCTATAGTAACCTCATCTTGAGGGAAGGCCCATACTAGCTAGGTTGTAGGTTTCGAAGTCCCATTATATGGTATCCTACAACAGGCTATAAAGCCATTTAAGAGTTACCGGAAGGACAGATAGGGCACATCTTTGAAGCTTTAGCTGCAAACCATGGTTTTAGACCTCTTAATGAAAAACCTTCTCCAGCCTATTCTCTAACTGCTTTACATGTAAACTATGGTTTTCATGAGGCCATGAAAAAGGGTAAGTAGGGGGGTGTGTTGAGCATTGGAAAAGGTATGGATCCACTATGTATTTTCTCATCTTTTTCCTTTAAACATAATTCTTTTTATCCTAGAAAGATGATTTATTGGAGGATTATGATAGAATTGCAAAGACTCGTGTTTATTGTGAAAATTGACTAAAAATTGCCTTTTGTTCTAAAAACAGGAAACAAATGAAGTAAACCATCATTCAAGAAGCAAAGTTAAAACAGGAGTAACAACTGTTCCTGCAGAAAAAGACCGTATCCAGACAATAAGAAGGAAATCCGAGCGTATAGCTAAAGGATAACAGGGAACAACACGTTTACAGCCTAAGAATACCAAGCGCTAGCTAAAAAGAGAAAAGAAGCGAATCCCTCAGGATATTTTGATCCTGAGGGATCGTTGTATAATCTTATCATGTTTCTTGTTTTATCCGTCGAACTGTTATAAAAGGAAGTGCCTTTAGAAATCGAGGGACGAAATGATTTATGATTAAACACTGCTTTTGTAACTCTGTAATTTCTTAACTCTTGTGATCAGAGAGCGACTGTTGTAAATGCTATTGATGTTTGATTAATACAAGATCTTGTTGCCGTTCTATTTCTTAACTCTGGAGTAAAGCCCAGCGGCATTTCATTGGTGGTTAAGGGCCCGGTCCTGGTGGATTGATATGCTATTTGCATCATTACCTTTCAGTCATCGTTGTGTGATAGTTCATATTCGCTTTTATTACAGTTTGCAAGTTAACTTGTTTGCTATTTAATTGCTTATTGATATCGGTGTGTTACAATGATGAATTGCATCGCTGTTCCATTCTAACAAGAATCTTAATTCCTGTATCATTTATCTTGTTATGCTTTACAGAGCTTTACTGTTTAGCATTTGATTCCATTTGCTGTTCCATTTGATTGCTGTTCATTTCATATTGCTGCTTAACAGAGTTTGTCATCGACAGGGTTTGTTGTTCAATAGAATTCGCTATTTGATTCCATCAGATAGGATTTGCTGTTCAGATTCATTGAATAGGATTTGCTGTTCAATTCTTCTATGTTATAGTTTGTTGTTTATTTACATTACTGTCCAATTCCAGTTTGCTGTTCATTTCCGATTCATTAGTTTACAGATTGCAAAGAGTTTGCTTTTAAAAGTGCTTGCATAGTTTACTTTCATTAGAAACATTTAGTTCAAATTCTATTCTCATTTAATTTCTTTAAAGCAGGATTGTCAACTGTAAAGAATACTGGTTATTGCTTCCACATTCTCAGATTGATTATCTTGTTCTTAGTTGATTTTATCAGTTTATAAAGGAAAGAGTTATCATTACTATATCCTTGACTGATACTTGCTGAGTGAATGATTGAATTTTCAAGCATTTAAGTTCATGCCATTGTAGTTAGATTTCTTTTCCAAGAATCCATTTACTCTTATATTTAGAACACTATACTACATATTGCAAAGCATTACTCTTATATTGAATTGTAGCCTCAGACTGAGTACACTCTTGAAACAAAAAGTTGTTCCTGGATTGATAATTAATGTAGGATAAATAGGCGTTAAAAAGACATCTTTTATACCTCAACACTTGGTAGGCTTAACCATCGCTTGTGAAAGATGGTTCACCGCATAGCATATGTCTGGTCTTGTATTGACTAAATACATGAGCGAACCCACCAACTGTCAATAAACAGTGGAATCCACTACCTCTGCCAATGTAGCATCCTCTTTCTTCCAATTTCCTGGAAGAGGAGTGTCGATAGGCTTGTAGCCTTGCATGTGAAACTTCTCCAGTATCTCCCAGGCATACTTGCCTTGAGACACAAACAGTTCACCTTCCTGCTGCCATATTCCAATCCAAGGAAATAATGAAAGAGGCCCAAATCCTTCATCTCAAACTCCTTTGCAAGATCTGCCTTGCATGAGTGTATCAACTGCTCATCACCTGTTGTATTAAATCATCAACATAAATTACAATGATTAAAAGCTTACCCTCCACCACAATCTGGTACAGGTTTGCATCCGCCTCACTCTTGGTGAAGCCAAGTCCAGTGAAATAGCTGTCAATCTGAGTGTACTAAGCACAGGGTGCTTGTTTCAACCCATACAACGCACTTTTGAGCCTGCACACATGCGACTCGCTGATAAAGATCTGAAATCATTCAAGGGTCTCAATGTACACCTCTTCCTCAATGATCCCATTAAGGAACACAGTCTTCACATCCATCTGATGAATGTGCCAACCCATCTGCGCTGAGAGAGCAAGGATGGTCTGTATGGAAGAATACCACGCGACAGGTGCAAAGGTTTCTTCATAGTCAATCCCCTCAATCTGTGAGAAGCGCCGAGCAAATAATCTTTTCTTATACTTCTCAACACTCCCATCAACAGCTTCCTTTACCTTGTAGATCCATCTTGATCCTACAAATGATTCTCCCACTGGCCTTGGAACAATCTCCCAAGCACTGTTTCTGACAATGGAGTCATACTCCTCCACCATGGCATCTACCCATGTGGGCTCCTAAACTGATTCTTCGAAAGAAGATGGCTCTGTCACGATACACTTGCTCATAAGAGTCATGTATCTAGTAAATCAATCAGGTGACTGTCTCTGTCTGCGCTGTGATGTAGGGACTCCTACATTCTGTGCCGCATCAAGCTTCAGTCTCTCAGATTATGTGGTACGCTTTCTACCTTGTCTGATGTTTGGTTATGCATGAGTGGACTCCTCCACTCCATGAATCTCCTCTCGTGGATGATCCACATCCGGAGGCTCATCTTTCGAAACAATCAGTTCCTTCACTGTATGCAAGTCTAGCTCCCTCTCAAGCATAGCTTGTGCAACACCCATGATCGTTCTGTTCTTCCTCTCCGCGACCCCATTCTGCTATGGGTTATGAGGCGCTATGAGTTCTCTTCGAATTCCTTCTTTGCTACAAAAGTCTTTGAATTTTCCCGAGATGTATTCACCACCATTATTGCTCCATAGAGCTTTCACTTGCTTCCCCAACTCCTTCTCCACCAATGCCTTGATCTCACAGAAATTTGAGAATGTTTCACTCTTATTTTGCATGAATAAGATCCAACATCTACGATAATAGTCATCAAAAAATATAACATAATACCTGTGTTTTGCTGTTGAAGCAACTGATAAAGGTTCACACACGTCTGTATGAATTCTCTCTAGGATCACCGAAGGATGGTTCTCCTTCTCATGAAAGGCGGTCTTCACAAACTTACCCATAGTACATCCCTTGCACTGATCTGATTGCACAAAATTACCATTGGGAATTCCAGTAGAAATCTGCTGCAAAATCTTCAAAGCGCCACGGTGAAGATGGCCCAATCTCTTGTGCCATAATTCGCCCTCATCCCGGCTCACCACTTCTTTTGCTTTGCCCATAATTGCAACACAGCCATCTACCTCTAGCTTGTAGAGATTCTAAATTAAAACCCCTATCTTCTTGGTTTGAACTGTTGTTTTATGTCGAAGGAAGGCTTTTCCCTCACTGAAAACAACATCATAACCTCTGTCTTCCAGCATTGCGACCGAGACCAAGTTCTTCTTCAGTCCTGGAACATTCATAACATTCTTCAACAAGAATGAATTATCGGACTCCCTCTCAAAGATAATGGTCCCAATTCTAGTCACACTGTACCGACCATCGTCGCCCATCTCTATATGCATCTGGAGGTCCTTCTCCTCCAAGTCACTAAACAACTCTTTGTCTCTTGTCATATGGAAATACGCACCACTATCAAGATACCACACCGATCCCATACAACTTGAAACCAATCATGCGATTAAGGAGAAATCAAGTTCAAATTGCGAGGCTAAGGCCTCTCCAACTGCAGATCCAACAACCTTCTTGTTCTTCTTCTTCTGTGGACAGTTAGTGGCAAAATTTCCATGTTCGTGACAGTGGAAATACTTCACTTTGGACAAATCCTGCTTCTTGCCTTTAGCATCAGATTTTGAAGGATGTTTCTTCCCCTTCCCTTTCCTTTATTTGGTAGCCAAAGTGAAATTCTCTTCATCTTCATTCTTCGATGAAGATCCATCCCTGGTACCCCGCCTTATCTCCTCCTGCACCAGTTCCGACCAAAGTTGCTCCCATCCTGGTAGTTTCTCCCATCCATTGACAGAGTCTTAGTAGCTATGCCAACTCTTCGGAAGCCTAAGGAGAGCCAAGCTCACCAAGTATTCATCATCAATAGTAACCCCCACACTTCCCATTTCATCCTTGCAGTGGAAAAAATTCGTGAGGTATTTTGGAATACTTTTGCCTTTCTCCATTTTTATTTTTCTAAGCTTGTCTTTATTCGCCAACTTCCTCTAGTCACTTCTACTTTGGAACAAGTCTGTCAAAGCCTTCCACATTAAGAATGGAGTGGCTTTCTCATGAAGGCTGGACACAATATGGTCCTTCACACCTTCCAACAGAATTCTCCTCGTCTTTGCTGTCTTCTTTTGCCATGCATCAAGTAATGCAGCATCGCTAGTTCCCAGCTTAGGAACATCGCTATCGATGAACTCCTTCAGTCCAATATCCTCTAGCATTGCCTCCATCCTATCCTTCCAAGCTATGTAATTCGAGTTCCCATCAAGGGCATATTCCAATCGCAACCCATTGAAAGCCATTTCAATGTATACTCAACTTCTGCACCAAGAATCTTCAGTAGCAAATTTGAATTGTCCACCGGCACAAACTCACTTTACAATTGCAATATTCAATTAAAAATGCTCTGATACCATGTAGAAATTATATGCACTAAGAATGCATATGTCCTATATTCACCTGATCTCACACTATTTAAATTTATGCAAGATACTAAATCATTCCACTTATTAATCTTTTGCGGAAAATTAATTGCACACACATGTAAAGCATAAATAAAAATAATCGCACATAACACAGTTGTTTTTAAGTGGGAAAGCCTGAAGCTGAAAGCCCCAAATATATATTATGTATCATGGAATCATATGACAATCCTCATACAAAGCTTATCAAGCTCTCAGTACAATACAATCATCATACACTAATCAGGAACAATCTTGCAAATCCATGCACCGATCTTTGCCCTCCTGCTAGCCTGCCTCCACTGCGAAATCCCTGCTGAAGAATAGCTATGAATGAATTCGAATTTTCTTTTCTGTTAGCATGATCCTCATTGGCATCTCCACTAAGTGTTGGATGCAATCAATGCATCACTATAGTCACAACTGATAGTCATCTTGCCCTTTCACCTATCTCTCCACTGGTCTCCACTTAAACTGTCCATGCACTGTAGTTAACTGATGTATTCTTCAGTTGATTAATGAGTTAATATTTAGTGAATTAATTAACACCACTCTCACTAGTGTATCGATCAGTTAGACTAGATACAACTATCTCAACTGAGTCTAACTGAGTTAAACTGAATACAACTCCATAACTACTTCTTCCAACTATGTCATAACTCTGCCACTTGAGTTCTAACTGAGTCCTCCATGCATTAGCTCCAGTAATCCCTTGGGAATTGTGTAATTCCCTCATTACACTGATGTGCCACATCTATGCACTGAAACAAATTTCTCTAAGAGAATAAGTTGTTTTTTAGTGTCTGATTATTATTAAGAGCTAATAATAATCGACATGCATCTATTTTTAGATCAGCGATCTATAAATAGACTTCTCCCAATATTCTAAAAATAGAATTTCATCTAATTTTCCAACTTGATCAACCATCCAAAAATAGCTTCCTGTAACTTCTGAAATATGATCACCATGTCTAAAAATAGACATAGTCTAAAAATAGACTTGTGCCAAAAATAGCCTACGTGCCCACTTAGTGAAGGCACTCTTTTCAATAAGCTCATCATCTTGTTGAATCTCAACAAAAAAGAGGAAGAGAAATTCCATCGTAGAGATAGTCAAGATTATGATTAATGATCTATACCTACCCATCTGTCTTTAGGCAAAAGCACATAGTACATTTTTCTACATTCTAGACAATTTTCCTTGCAGGGTACTGAAGGACAAGACAATAGAAGTTGTTTTTACTAGTGAGAAACATCGAGTATCCCACTTTTTCATATTTTTTTTCCTTGTGCATACTCATATTCCTCATGATAAGAGATATAAGCTTTAACCTTCTAGCATGAAGAGTATGTTTCTTGATACATAATAATTCCTATAAGGATTGCAAGATCTTTCTTCCATCATAGCAGAAAACAATGGTAAGTTGAGATGTCATATCTAATGAGGATGCATCATCCTCTAAGTCACAGGATCCTCCTACATGGGTAAAGGAGGGTGAACAAGTTATCTCCCAAGTGTTTATCTATAGATTACCCTAATTACAAAACCATATGCAAGAGCAGAGACCTCGTCACCACCCAGTATAGTTAAAAATCCTAGGTTCCTTACACATTTCAGGGAGGAAAAATTAAGTAGGGGCACCTAAGACTTATTTTCTGGCAAGGAAACCCTCTAAGAGATTTCTAACTATGTTGCACTCTTGTCTTCCATCATTCTTCCCTCAAATACATATTCAAAAAATGTACATTGGAAATAGAGATTACAACAATAAGGGGTTATGGGAACCTGATATATATTTCTTCCGAATGGGATGAACATTCCATGGCAGGGAATAATGTACAGTAAGTATTTCAATATGTAGCTCATACTCAAATATTTATTCAACCATAAATGTGTACACAGTCGTGCAACCCACAAAAAAGAACACGTCCAAGAATATTAGTGAAAATAATGATTCATCAGCCACAAGTTAAGGGTTCAACCTTCAAATAGCAGGAAACTCAGTAAATAAAATCTCTCCACTTATAGGGAATAGGCAACCCTCAATTTGAATGAAAACTCAATATTTTTTTCAAGTGTGCTACAACTCATTGAATGTTGCCTTGAACTGATTAATATTGTCCTCTCTCCGTGCACTTCAGGGACTCACTCTCTGCCACAAAATATTCTGCCCAAATTATGGAGCCCCAAAGAATAGAATTTGGTTGCGCTATAACTAGGAGTGAATGTGACACTTAAATTTTAGAGCACAAGAAGTTTTTTGTTGTTGTGAGAATAGGAGGATTAGATGCATTATTGCCATAATCAAATCAGAAATTTGGATTTTCCAAAATCAAAATCAGTCAGGGTTTCGAATCTGTTGGGGTCATTGAAGGTGTGAAAACATCATATGTCATTATTCCAAAGACACATGTATCAACCTGATTGTCATAGCTATAGCAGACCTTTATTTAACCTCCCCCGCCCCTCAAAATTTTGAGAAAATGAAAATTTAAAGGAGTAAGGTATGGAAGGGTACACACTATTCCATCTATGATTTCCTTTTCCCCCCCAACATTAGCCATTTTGGCCTTCTCCATGGTTTTGTATGATTTTTACCCATTCTACTATGCAGGGACCTTCAGGTTGAAAAGGATGCAATTGGATGTAAGGTGATTCGATTGCGAGAGCCCTGAAATAAGAAATTAAGAACATTGAACCTATGATACAAAGATTTTCCATATAGATACCCTTTATTTATAAGGAATTTTGTTTCAAATAGAACCTTAAAAAAATGTGAATGTCTCTTGAAGTCTAGGGAAAGATTAAAATTTGAAGTCCTTGAGTCCCTAAAATCTGAAATTCAGCCAGTTCCTTAGAAGTCAATGACCCTTCCTCTTGTTAGGCCACTCCGTAAAAATTTTATGCGAGTTGAAGTTGGTCTATTAGTTCAGATATTAGGTATACAATAACATTACTACAAAATTTATGCATTTAGGAGTCTAAGAAACAGTCTGGTTTCAAAGAAACGATTAATTGTGGTGGGAAGTTGGATTTATTTATTTATTTTATATGATTTTTAAATTGGTAGTTATTCATATCATGTTAAATAAATTTTCTACTTTGTCCATATAATATATATAATTTTAAATTTTGGTAAATGAAATATAATTAAATTTAAATGTTTTAAAAAAATCACACATATTTAATTTTGAAGAAAATATAACTAATATAAGAATGGATAAAATTTTGGGCTTGGAGTAAGTCCTAAAATTGTATTTTCTTGTCTTAGAGGTTGTTTTCTTCATACGTGTGGAAACAACTTAATGACCCAAGACCTAGAGGCATCTAGCAAGAGCGAAAGCATGCCCCCTTATGGACCACCAGTGGGTAATTACATGTGGCATGGTTTTCCTTGAATAACAATGATGAGTCAACTTTCATTAGCAGATATCAACCAGTGATGGTTGTCCCCTTTATTTGTTTGACAAATTGAGTTATGATAAGTTTTTCAACTATTTAAAAAAAAAGGATAAAATTTAAGTATTGAAAATATAACCAAAACTACCATTGAATTAATATTTACACATAGTTAAAAATTTATAAAATTTAAGTATAATTGAAAAAAAAAAAAACAAA
The DNA here is from genome assembly GCA_034641835.2 of Pinus albicaulis. Taxonomy (NCBI): domain Eukaryota; kingdom Viridiplantae; phylum Streptophyta; class Pinopsida; order Pinales; family Pinaceae; genus Pinus; species Pinus albicaulis. The sequence goes on along the minus strand of CM076583.1, from coordinate 1,238,519,413 downwards.
AATAACAATGAAATTAATATTTGCATAGAGTTGTCTATGAGGCATAGAATAGAGGATGACAAAGTGTTTTGTTAAGGCACTCTCTAGTGTAAAGGTCATCAATTTGAAACTCCACGGGAAAAAATCCATTAATGTTAAGGTTTGGTGCATCCAACCCAGGCTAGATGCGATCCAGATTTTGATGGCTTAGATGCCCCTGGGTCGTGACTACTTAAGCCACAAGTTAGTCATGTAGTGATTTCAAGACTCACATAAACTTGCAAACCCAATACATATTTACAAAAAGTCAGTCTAGGTGACATAGAGAAGATGAAGACAAGTGTTGATGATGATTTTCGTCAATGCCTATTGACCTACCTTTTTGTCCCGATTTTTATGATTTTTATCAAATAATTCTATGCTTGTGACTAGTGTTTTTAATCATTATTATCGTATTAAATTGATAGTTAGAGGCATTCAGAGGAAATAGTTATTAATTTATGAATTATTCTTATTAATTAATTTGAAGAGTGTTTTGTGTGTAAATGTCATTAAATAATATATGCCCTCTTTACAGCAGACGGATAAGTCATGTACTAGCATAGAGGCAGAAACACATTTGAGTGCGGATGTATGTCACGAACAGAGGTAGCATCTTGGACTCAATGACAAATATTGAAGAACCACATTCTGCACCTTTTGCCGAATATCAAGATGAGAATGTGCACATAGATTTTTGAACAACAACCACGCAATGTTATTTTTATGCCTCATTGATAAGGTGTTGCATAGAGAATGATCATCATCTCATTGCAAAGCGCATATGATATCAAGACTAGGGTGCTGGAATGAGCAATTAGGTATAGGGAAGTAATTTGAACATCATGGGGGTTGCATTATCTACACAAATGTTGCCAGCTATTCATCATCCATAGATAAATAAGTCTTCAAATGTCTTGAATAGGCACGGATTCTGAACCACAGATTTCAGATTTGGGTTGTCAAAATGGCTTCCAAAACAATAACTTTAGCTTTGGAAGAATATGCTTTATGGATGCTAATTTGAATTGGTTTGAAGCTTCATCTATCTCACGCTCTTCGATAGAAAAATCCTATGAGTCCAAGCTAGAAAGCTTACCTTTCGACTATAAGGTGATGCAAAATGTTCACAAGAGTCTTGGAGTTGTAAGGATTATTATAGTTACAGCAGAGGTTAGAAACATATGTGAGAAACAATTGTTTATGCATTTGTGAGATAACAGAGTTATGCATTGGGAAAATATAAATCAAGTGAGTTTTTTGGCTGGTAAGCATTTGGACAGAGTTTGTGAACGTTATGGAGTGTATTAAGAGTATGGAGTTTGTCCAAATGGAGCGTTATGTAATTGCATCAAGGCTAGGCACTTTTTTTTAAGTAATGTTTGCAATGGTAGAGTTGTGCACAGAGTAAAGAAAGGAAAGGCTAATTCGATGGTTAGTGTGCACGTATAGTTGATTGGTTGAAATGCGTTGACCACAAATAAGAAAGTGTCGTCACCTCTTGAAGATATTCTTCAAAAATTCCAGCAATATGATGAAGTTAAATTACTTCCAGAAGTCAGATTCGCAACAATTCGAACCCAATTTGAAATAATTCTTCTCGATGTAATCTTAACCAATTTGTATTAACTCTAAATTTACACACCATGTAACAATCAATCAGGTTAATTAGGGGCAGCGATGCTGCTATATAATGGAGATTGTTGTGCACTGATGGGGGGGGAGGAGGAAAGGCTACGGACTGGAGATCGAATTGACCCTGTACGTCGCATTCTTTAGAATCGATTCCAAATGTGCCATGAGAGGAATATGAGCCTAGTAGAATGATCCCTGGATGGGACCACTGGAGCCTAACATTTAATTGTTTGACATTTTTTGTAATTTTATTTCAGTAGCAATGTGATTCTACAATTAATTTATATTTTCCAGTTCTTTTGGGTTTTTTGAAGATTGTATTTTGATTTAGTTTTCATAGGAATATTGAGCCGAGTGGTTGGGCCCATCAACCAGATCGCTTCTAAATTACTTAGGATTTATTTATTTCATTGCATTTTATTTCCTGTTTGATCCAGGTGGATATTGGTAGCCACCAGCCTATTCCACTTGGGGCCCCACCATTTCCTCTTTCATTTTTTTTCACAACTTACTAGTTTTAGTATTTTTTTGGAAACTGAACATCCGGAGCAGTTTTGAAGCCCCAAACGGAGATAGTATGCCAAAGTTACATCCCTAGGAAGTTGAAACACCAATTTACCCAAACGGGGCCCATAGTTTTGGTGCTTCATCTCCTAGGGTTAGGTTTTTGGACGTTTAGAGTTCTCCATTGTTTCTCCATAATAAATAGGCCCTCAAGCCTCATTGTAACATAGTTCAAAGGTCTGTAGCCACTACATATCTTCTCAGAGATTCGCTACGAGCACCCTAGCTATTTTATTTCCATCATGTTTGTAAGCATATTTATGTGATTTTATATTAATTAAATGAAGCCTTATTTCTGTTTTATTTATATGTTTATGGTTATTTGTGTATTCTCCTGCGTTCCTGCATAAATCCGGATCAGTGGTATCAGAGCAGTCTGCTTTTTCTTGATCCTTCTTTGCATGTCCCTAACGAGGTCGGGGTATAAGGAGTTAGGGCTCGATCTGGTGGAACCTTTGCAAGATCAGCCTCGCAAACCCCGATGGACGCCCATGGGGGATGAAAAGAAAGACGAGTGAGCAGGAGATCCTATCAAAATATTGCTCGAGGAGGCCCTCGAAAAACAAAGCAACACGATGAAGGATAACTTTGCCCAGATCCTTCAACGACTGCCCACCGGAGGCGCATATGCATCCAGCAGCCACTCTAGAGGCTTAAATCCATTTAAGGTACAAGTAAACTTTGAAATTCCCATTTTGAGGGTAAAATAGATGCAAATGTCGTAGATAGATGGTTGAATCTATTAGAAGGATATTTCTCGATTCATGACTTTTCCAACTGGGAGAAGATTATTTTTGCACTCCTCAAAGCTACCCCCCATGTCAAGGACTGGTGGGAAACCTACTGTGAGAAAAAGGACGAGACAAAACACTCTTTGTTCTCAGCCATACCCACTTGGAATTATTTCCGAGATGCCATCAAGGAACAATACTATCCCGTGGGGAGATATGAGGACAAGTACATACAATGGACCACGCTGCGGCAACAAAGGGATCAAGATGTGCATGAGCTAACGAATTTGTTCCATACCTTGCGCACAAAGTTGGGTATCAAAGATTCAAAGAAAAAATTATGCTAAAGTATCGCGGTTGTCTGCATAGATACATTTAGGAGGAAATGGAGTTCCTCGACATCTCCTCGCTTGGTACGACATACCGGTATGCTGCCAATATTGAGTAGAAATTCAAAAAGAAGAAGTGAGACTTTGGATCTATGAATCAAAAGCAAGGGAAAGGTGCCCCCAGACCGCAGAACAAAGGACAAAGCCAAGGCATGGTAGCCCAAGACAACCTGCCAAAGGCACAAGAAAAAAACAACACCGTGAAGCCAAAGAAGGACATGGGAAAGTGGTGTGAGTTCCATAAGAGCTCCACTCACAACACAATTGAGTGTGGGGCCAAGCAGTCGCTGGTGGCTGAGATGAGGGCTTTTGAATCAGATGCATGCTCCGACTATGAATCAGAACCTGACAAGGTGAATGACAAAGGGAAGAAGATAATTGATGTGGAGCCCAACGCCACTGTTTCCACTACGAAGATCTAGAAGGAGGACCCAGAAGATCCAGAGGAGGAAGAGCGTCTCTTCCACTCCCAGATGTGGGTAAAGTGTTCCCTGCTATGGTTCATTATCGACAATGGGAGCCAAAAGAACCTCATTTCAGCAGATGTCGTGAAGCGGTTGGTCTTGCCGACCAAAATGCACCCACAACCATACACCATTGGGTGGCTTCACCAAGGATGGGATCTCCGTGTCAGCCAGCAGTGCCACCTTCCCTATAGCATCAAGCCCTTCACAGATGAGGTATTGTGTGACATTGCTCCTATTGATGTTTCTGATGTATTATTAGGCCAACCATACTTGTGGAGGCGACATGCTGTGTATGAGTCCCGACCTCACGCTGTTATTGTTACTTTGGGAATAAATTGTATAGGATACCAGAGGTACCACCGCCTCCCACTATCTATTTGGTTACTACAAAAAAATGTAGTAAGATCATTTCCCAAACCAGGAAATTTGTTTTCCTGATGATCTGCCACCAGGGCAAGAAGAAGAATGTGGCCACGACCTCCAGACATGGCTCCTCTGCATGACAACAACAAATGGACAAGGTTGTGGAGGAGTACAGGGGAATCTTCACCTCACCCACAGGGGTGCCTCTACACTGTCAAGTCAAGCACCCCATTGACTTGACCCCAGGTGCACCGATACCCAATGGACTGATCTATAGGTGCTCTGGTATGGAGAATGATGAAATCAAGAGGCAGATTCAGGAGCTGTTGCAGAAAGGTCACATCTAGCCAAGTTCATCGCCCTGTGGGAGCTCGATCATGTTGGTACATAAGAAGGATGGGACTTGGAGACTCTGTATTGATTATCGGGCGTTGAACAAGATCACTGTCCGGAATAGGTACCTGATCCCACGGATTGATAACCTTCTGGACCAACTCAAACGGGAAAAATATTTCAGCAAGATCGACTTGAAGTCTGGGTATCACTAGGTACCAATCGAACCCTCTAATGTGTGGAAGACTGCCTTCAAAGTCAAGGAGGGCCTTTTCGAATGGCTCGTCATGCCTTTCGGATTGAAAAATGCTCCCGCAACCTTCATGAGGTTGATGGATGACATATTGCATCCATTCACCAACTAATTTGTAGTGGTATACTTGGATGACATTCTAATCTTCAGCCAGATGTGGGAAGAGCACCTCCACCGCATCCGAGAAGTCCTCCAAACACTGCGACAACACAAGTTGTGTGCCAATTTGGAGAAGTGCACTTTTTGCATGACCTAGGTTCAATATCTGGGATACATTATTGATGAAAGGGGAGTGCATGTGGATCCAGCCAAGTTCCAAGTCATTCAGGATTGGCCAGCCCCAACCACCCTAAAAGAGCTTTGTAGCTTTCTGGGTCTTGCCAATTTCTACCGCAGGTTCGTGTTGGGATTCTCTCATATCACTTGGCCCTTGAGTCAAGTCACCAAGGGAGGAGCGAAAGAAAAATTCTGTTGGTCGGAATCTCAATAGAAGGTGTTCGTAGAATTGAAACATCACCTCTGTTCTGCCCTAGTGCTCACATTACCAGACTTGCAACAACCATTTGAGATTGAGATAGATGCCTCTGACTATGCTATTGGGGTAGTTCTTACTCAACAGGGGCATACATTGGCATATCACAATGAGACATTGTCCGACAAAGTTCGAAAGTATCCCAATTATGACAAAGAAATGTATTCCATTGTGCATTCTTGTCGACAATGGAAGCATTACATTTTGGGGAAGGAGACAATCATCCACATAGACCACCGACCCCTGTAGTTCATACAAAGACAAGGGAATTTTCAGAATGATCACCATCAGAAGTGGTCCACATATCTGCAACAATTTCCTTTGAACATCAAGTACAAGAAGGATAGCACCAACAATGTTGCAGACTGCCTCAACCGACCACCGATTGTGCCCATAACCACCGTTCTCAAATCTCGTGGGCATGAGACTTCTGATTGGCTGCTTCTCTACAAGAGCGATCTAGAATTCAGCTACACATACAAAGCACTCTTGGGGGGTATGCAAGTTCCAAATTTTCACCTCCAAGATGCACTATTATTTCACTTGGGACACCTTTGTGTTCCTTCAAGCGAGCGTGCCAAGATGATATGGGAAGTGCACTATAGTCGAGTCGCTGGGAATTTTGGGGTCGAGAAAACTGTTGCAATACTACAAAAGTATTTCTATTGGCCGAACCTTCAACAGGATGTTGGGAAGTACATTAGATCCTGCACTGCTTGTGCCATTGCCAAACCGGCCATCAAGAAGAAAGGGCTCTATACTCTGCTACCTACCCCTAGTTGACCTTGGGAATCCATCTCCATGGATTACATGTCAGGCCATCCTTCTACTAAGCATGGAAACCACTGTGTTTTCATGGTTGTCGACAGATTCTCAAAGATGACCATTATGGCGGCCTGCAAGAAGAATATCACAGCAGAAGCCACTACTAAACTCTTCTTTGAACGAGTTTGGGTGCACTTTGGGATCCCACAGTCTATCATATCAGATCGCAAAATTAGGTTCCTCAGCACATTTTGGTCCAACCTCTGGTCAATGTTGGACACCAAGCTCACCAAGTCCACAACTTTCCATCTCCAAATTGATGGCCAGATAGGGGTCGTCATAGGATGATTGTACACATTCCGCAGATGTACAATTCAAAGCATCCACTCACATGGGATGAGAGCCTTCCCTATGTACAACACAGTTATAACCAGGCTCGACACAACTCAACCGGCCACAACCCCTTTCAGGTGGGCTTGGGATTCCAGCCACTATGTCCCATTGACGTAGCTATGCCATTTGCAGCTACTCAGGTCGATTCGGCTCATGTCCAGTCTGAAGCTGACAAAGAAAAAAAAATTCATCGAGTGCATTCAACACATCCGCCAACAGGTCCATGACATATTGGACAGAGCCAATGCTAAGTAAAAGAAATGACATGATCAACATCGGGTGCCACACAACTTCTAGGTGGGTGAAAAAGTGTGGCCACATTTGCAGAAGGAGCGCCTCACTGGACCCCACCGCAAGATTCTCCTGCTCCAATATGGGTCATACACCATCACCATGGCTGTAGGGAATAATGCCTTCGAGCTCAGTATTCCACCATTACTTGGTCTGCAACCAGTATTCAATGTAGACTGACTTCGTCCCTACTTCCCACATCTATTGGACACCTTTGACATTACATAAGAACTCACACCAAAAGAGTTAAACCTAGACTGCATGGAACAGGCCACCATAGACTGTATCATGGACATGCAAATCAAGAACACTCGCCGACAGAAGATCCAACTGTATCGGGCTGTCAAAGCTGGCCAACTCCTGCACCAAGGCAAGTGGTTCACCAGGGCCCAAGTTTAACAAAAGTTTCCTCATCTCGTGGAGGAACTCAATGCAATGGGGACCATTGCTTCCTAAGGTGGGAGGAATGATCCAGGTGGATATTGGTGGCCACCCACCTATTCCACATGGGGCCCCACCATTGTCTCTTTCAGTTTTTCTCACAACTTACTATTTTCAGTGTTTTTTGGGTCCTGAACTTCTGGAGCCGTTTTGAAGCCCCAAACGGAGATAGTATGCCGAAGTTACATCCTCGGGAAGTTGAAACACCAATTTACCCAAATAGGGCCCATATTTTTGGTGCTTCATCTCCTAGGGTTAGGTTTTTTATCGTTTAGAGTTCTCAATTGTTTCTCTATAATAAATAGGCCCTCAAGCCTCATTGTAACACAATTCAGAGGTATGTAGCTGCTACATCTCTTCTCAGAGATTTGCTACCAGCACCCTAGCCATTTTATTTCCAACATGTTTGTAAGCATATTTATGTGATTTGATATTAATGAAATGAAGCCTTATTTCCACTGTATTTCTATGTTTATGGTTATTTCTGTATTTTGTTGCATTCCTGCATAAATTCGAATCACTGTTGGTGTGATTTATTTTACTACATTTGATTTCATGCGCGAGTGATTTAAATTCTGATTCTGCAATTTCATTCTATATATCTCCTTTATGTTTTGAAATTTAATTATGCATGTTTGATTCATGAATTTAGAAATTTATTTATGAGTTTATTTAGTTATCAAGCACTTCTTTTATTTATGTTTCTTATTTTCACTATTTTTTTGTTCAATTCATTATCTAACGAAATAGATTTTCAATTGCAGGGATTTATAATGGAGATAATAATTATGATATGACCGTTGAAAATTCTGATTTAATTACTTAACATTATCTGGGAATTCATAATCATTTTTAATCTTGGAATTTTAAATATTCATCATTATAATAACGCCATAATTAGCATGAGGTAACTTTCAATCAAATTTCATAAAATTGTCCAACAAAACTCTTTACGAATATCTCCGATCAACAAACTTAATTTTCTTAAATTGAACACTGTAATTCCATTTCATAGATTTTGTTTTTGTTTCAATATTTAATTGCATAGGTTTGATGAATTTAATGCCATTGTTATTTTAGGATTTATTTCTATTCAAAGTAATTATATTAAAAATAGATTAGAGTTAAAAAGTGCTTCATTTCTCATTTTTACTATTTCCTTGTTCAATTTATTTTATAACAAAACATATTTCAAGTTGCAGGATTTCAAGATGGGGATAATAATAATTTCATGTGATTTTCTATTCACATTGTTTGGAACTTATAAGCAATTTAAATCATTACATGGAATTTATCTCGGTATTTTAAGGAAACAACATTTATTCAAATACCGAGATTAGTTTGAATACATTTTTAACATAAGTAGAGTGTCCAAAAACTTAAATATATCCTCGATTAATGATTTAAAATTCTGAATTAAACATTGCAATTCCTTTCTAGCATCATTCGAAATAAGCATTTTAAGTACAGATTTTAAATAGTTATTTTTTTATGCTTTCATATTTACTGTGTAGTTGTAGTCTTTTAAAAATATTTTTCATCCTTCATTTCCTGCATAGATTATTAATTTGCAGTGTGAAATGTTTGATTTATTTTCCTGAATGATTTCCTTTTCGAATTATTTTTAGGGTTTTAATTTTACAAATCCCCAAGGCCATATTCTGGCATATATTGTGCTATGTCTCTAAGTCTTACAACCCCAGATTGACAATTTAAATGTGGCTGTAAATCTAGCATTTATACCTCCCAACATTTTGGCGCCGTTGTCGGGGAGGCGTTGTAGGATAAGGCCTCGTGATTTTTTATGCTTTTTCTTTTCTTTCGCAATTAAATTTTTAGATTAACAAGATTCTCCTTGCTTTATGAAGCATACTAGACATTATTTCCAAAAAGCTCACAGGTCAGGTTTTCTTTACTGCAAAGGAGTTATTTTCATTCTTGCAAATGAGTGATTTTCTTTCTTGCAAATGAGTGATTTTATTTACTGCAAAGTGTGGTTGCTTTCTTTATTGCAATTGAGATTAGTTGTTTTTTTTTTCTTTTATATTCACAAGGAAACTAGAGGGTGGAGATGACGGTAAGACATGAGTGAAGAGACACGCATCCGATTTTTCTTGGGGTTACTCCAAATTTTGGTTTCCCATAAACGAAGATTTCAATTTTGGTGCTAACAAGGCTTTCCAGCTAGCAAGAAAATGTCAAGAAGTGTGCTGTTATTCCAAGAATTATCTCAAATTCTAGTAGAAGCTAGGTCTCTGTTTCACAGAAAGATCAAATTTTTGCATCAATCAGAGAAAGGTCTATTCCTCTGGAAGAGAATTTTCATGAAGATCCGAGAGATCTTCCTAAGGAGACCGAGAAGCTGTGGTTCCTGCATGATGAGGAGAAGCCATCATAAGCAGAAAATCTATCTGATCTAGCCTGCACTTTGAAGGATAAAAAAAGAAACGTGGAGGATTTTCATGATGAACTGGATGTTGCCCATGAATCAAGTGACCAAGTGTATATGGATCCCATAGAATCCTAGTTTCAGATGACTGTCAGTATCCACTCCTCCTTTATCATTCGACAATTTGTAGCATCATATCAATTAGTGGAGCTGGTACTCATGTTTTGGTATTTTCTCATATATAATTTTCAAACTTGAACATGAGTGTAATTTTCCTTCTGTTGCGCACATGGATGAATTGGAAGTAATCATATACTTAAAAAGGAGTTTTCCTCTTCTTAGGGCAGGGTAGGGTAGAAGAATAAATTTCCATTAATAAAAGATGTTATAATAATTCTATTAGGGTTTTGATTTTTAAAGTATGACCCCTAAAACTACTTTTGATCCACATTAGTTTTTAACACACACATTTGTGACAAATCTTGTTAAGTACGATTCACTCTAATACCTCATTATTTTTCAAAAGTAACCACAATTAATCACTCCAAATGAGTTTTCATCTGAGATATATGTTTTCAGTTTCTCTTAGAAGGTACTATTGAAAAACCCCCTATGGTGGACCACTCTTGTAAAGATCATAATGAGCTATTCAAGAGAACATTAGCATTATCATCTCAAGGAATATTTCAGTCATTATCTGGGATATCTTCAATAAGTCTTTAGGGTAGAGGAATTAGCTAGCAATCACTAGTCATTAAAAACTTTTCACGCCATCTTGTACTCTTAAAGAGTAGATCTGTATCCCCACTTTTTAAGTAACCTTTAAGGTTAAATCATAATCAGGGCTCACAAAATATTTAAGGGAGGATAGGAGGTCTTATGATGAGCTAGAGTAATGGCTTCTAGCCAAAATCTAGAAGACAAGAAGTCTCATCATGGGCTGACCTGTTCATCCATGTTACTTATTTTGAGTGGCATTGCCATCAGCTGGTTACCAAGCCAGGATAGTGGGCTTATTCTAAAAGTCAAATAAGCTAACTCTAAATCTATATTCAATAAGTGGGACACAGACATTTCGTTGGGTCAAAAGACATCTCTACCGAGGTTATGGACACCTGTGGGTAGCATGGCCATGTCTGTGGTATTAAAGTTGATTATATACCATGATTTTCTTGGTTATCCTTCTCTTTCCCTGAAACTCATCATTTTAATTCTTGGACAATGATTTTAAGACGATTTGGACATGATGCTTTGAATTCTATTTTTCAAAAATCATGAATCTTTAATGATGTGGTACCCATAGTGAAGGTATTTCTTTGTACTGATTAAGAATAAATTTAGTTTTCATGTAGATGAAAACAAAATTTAGTGTGTTTAATAAAGAAGTTGCTGATTGGTCTAGGAAGTGTCATATTGCTCTATTTTTATTTCCCTTTTCTGGCATCATAACTCACTTTAATTTTTATGGTATATAGAGTGATGAATTACTCAATGATGACTACTCACAAGGTGTGATTGACAGCTATGTGTATTGATTGAGATCACCTCTGAATACGTGCTAAATAATCTAGGTACAAGATTGCTATAGTAGTTGTCTTCTTGAAATTTCACCTTTTCAACAGAAACTTGATTTTTATGATAAGACTCAGGGCAGAAGAAAAATAGAATTCATTTGAGACAAGAAAACAGGTATGTGCAATACTCATTCTCCATAATGTCTACTTTCTGTACATGATCTTGTTTTATCATTATTACTTTCGATAAGAGCTATAACATGGTTTTAGTGGGCATTGTAATAGTTATGATGTAGACTAATGAATGCAGTACAATACTAGGCATCTTCATATTTACTTACTGAAATTTTTGCTAACACTCTTATCAATAATATCTTAATCTTCAAACATTTCCCCTGCCTTCTTTCATAGTTTTATAGTTTAAAGGTTTTTCTTGCACGAGGACGTGCAAGAATTTCAGCGTTGGGGGATGTTGAGATGCCTTTTTGTCCATATTTTTACGATTTTTATCAAATAATTACATTCTTGTGACTAGTTTTTTTAATTATTATTATCTTATTAAATTGATAGTTAGATGCATTCAGAGGCAATAGTTATTAATTTATGAATTCTTCTTATTAATTAATTTGAAGAGTATTTTTTGTGGAAATGTCATTAAATAATATGCGCCCTCTTTACAATAGAAAAATAAGTCATGTACTAGAACAGAAGCAGAAACACATTTGAGTACGGATGTATTTCACAAACAAAAGCAGTAGCTTGGAATCAATGACAAATATTGAAGAACCACATTCTACACCTTTTTCTGAGTCTCAAGATGAGATTGTGTGCATATATTTTTGAACAAAAACCACACAATTTTATTTTTATGCCTCATTGATAAGGTGTTGCATAGAGAATGGTCTTCATCTCATTTCAAAGTGCATATGGTATCAAGACTAGGGTGCTGGAATGAGAAATTAGGTACAGGGAAGTAATTACAACAACATGGGGGTTGCATTATATACACAAATTTTGCCAGCTACACATCATCCATAGAAAAATAATTCTTCAAATGTCTTGGCTAGGCACGGATTCTGAACCACAGATTTCAGAGTTGGGTTGTCAAAATGGCTTCCAAAACAGTAACTTTAGCTTTGGAAGAATACGTTTTATGGATGCCAAATCGAATTGGTTTGAAGCTTCAACTATCTCATGCTCTTCGACATCAAAATCCTATGAGGCCAAGCTAGAAATCTTACCTTTCAACTACAAGGTGATGCAAAATGTTCACACAAGAGTCTTGGAGTTGCAAGGCTTATTATAGTTCCAACAGAGGTTAGACAAATATGTGAGAAATGATTGTGTATGCCTTTGTGAGATAACAGAGTTATGCATTGGGAGATAAGTGTATTAAGATTATGGAATTTTTCGAAATGGAGAATTATGTAATGGCATCAAGGTTGGGCACTTTTTTTTAAGTATCGTTTGCAATGGGCAGCGTTGTGCACAGAGAAAAGAAAGGAAATTATAATTCAATGGTTAGTGTACACCTATAGTTGATTGGTTGAAATGCGTTGGCCACAAATAAGAAAGTGTCGTCACCTCTTGAAGATGTTCTTAAATTTTTTTAGCAATACGATGAAGCTAAATTACTTCAAGAAGCCAGATTCACACCAATTCGAACCCAAATTGAAATAATTCTTCTCGATGGAATCTTAACCAATTTGTATTAATTCTAAATTTACACACCATGTAACAATCAATTCGGTTGATTAGGGGCAGCGCTGCTGCTATATAATGGAGATTTTTGTGGACTGATGGGGGGGGGGGAGGGGAAGGAAAGGCTACGGACTATAGATCGAATTGATCCTATACATGGCATTCTTTAGAATTGATTTCAACTGCGCCATGAGAGGAATATGAGTGCAGTGGAATGATCCTTGGAGGGTGTTAGCCCCCTATAAATTTTTGACAAGAAAACAGGGGGCTAAGTTGTTTTCCGAGATTTCAAGGAATGCATTTCCCCTGAAAATACATCATCCTTGAAACATTTTTATGCTCTCTGCCCATTGATCAATCCCTTCTGCTGATTTCCACCATAAAGCCTCTCTGATTGGAAAAATGGTCCTCCAAAAGGCCTTCATTTGCCTCTTTTACCCCTGCAGAACACCCCATTTTGACCCCTGTTTTCCTCATCTTTCCCCCTCCCAAAATTCCTCACTAACCCTATAAACCATCTTAAATCCCCTTTGCATCTTGCACACACCCCTTGTCTGGCCTAATTTCTCCTTTTACCTCTATCATTACCCAATTCTGCCCTCAAATTGCACTAAAATGGGCCAAGAACCATATTTTCCACATAGTCTGGGTCTCAGCCCCTTTCGACCTAGCCCCCTCAGCCTTTTCCTCCACGTGACCTGGCCGCTAGAACCAAGCGCTAGCCCAAAACGTGCCTATCTCATATGATGCATCGGGCACATTTATAGCAGTTGATCTAAACAGAATGGACGGCGATCGCCGCCCTCGCCCCATCCATCGCGCCCACTATTCACTCGTTCACCGCCTGATTGAATATCAGCCGTCCATTTAAAACCTCAAATCCGATGGTCCATATCCCCCAATCCGCCTGTGGTCCCCGCACCCGCTCACTGTACAGAACCCGTTGGTTTCCATCACACCGCTTTTCGGAGGAGGGCGGTATTTTCATTTTTGGAGAAATTCCATACATCATCTGACGCGTGGCACTAGTACGGCTGGAAAACTAACCTCCCATCACGCATTAAAGTTCGTCTGTGGACGCGGAGTGATATCGCTGTCCATCGTCCGATCTGGGGCAGGCAATCCAATGGTCATCGCGCCGCGAAGTTGCACGCGGGTTAATTAGAGTCATCCGTACCCCTGGCCCACTGTCCATCACCCTCCGATGTGTTGTCCACCATCGATCTCCTCTCGAGATCGGACGGCCCAGATTTATTCTCAGTCTCGCCGTAACCCCGTCCCGCCACGTCATCTTTCCACGTGTTTTTGTCACAGTGTCGCCCGTCCTTTTATATATTCCATTGAAAGGTCGAATTCAAAGGTTTTTTCATTTAAATTTTCCATCTGCGCCACCTTCCAACTGTATTCCCCACTGTTTCCCCCACACCGCAAGCCTTCCACAACATTTTTCGCCATCTCACCAGTCTGCGTAGTCAGTCTTTCCATCCTCGTTGCGTCCATCACCTCCATACGTGTTTTTCTCAACAGGTTTTTGTGTTTTGCAGGGTTTCGAACGATCGTAAGCCGCCATGATTTCATATTCTGTATTACAACGGCCATAACATAGGAAAATACCTTTTTCAGGAGCTGGAATTATGAAGAAAGGGCCTGGGAAGGAGCCATGTCAGGACTTGCATTAAAAGAACAAGGTTTGAATTCTGTGAGACCCCCCCCAGAGCCATTTAAAGCATATTTTTCACCGACAGAGAAAGTACGGGAGCAGCAAAGAGCCCAAGGCACGTAATAGAAGATTTTGAGCCTTAATCTGGTGTTTAAAGGACAAAGGTACTAGTTTGAAGACATCATGGAGCTCACAAAGGGTACAACATGTAGAAATTTATGTATATCAGGGTTTGCACACCAGCAGAATGTTTTCCCATAAAGGACAGAATGCCCATGCAGCTTTTATTCTATATTGCGTTCCCAGAGGATTTCCCACCCTCACAACAGTCTTACGATATCAGAAGCATTAGTTGCACATCATGGCAGACTTGAATCATTGATTTATTTTTGTTCAATTCACCAGAAGTACTACAAAATACTACAGCAAAGTACATTAGAGACATACCTGGAGTAAATGGAAACCAGACGAAGACCACTCTTTCACCCAAGAGTGCTACATATTAATGCACAGAATTTATACAGAGTGGGCTTCGGCCTTCTTCCTCTTCTGGGTTTTTAATGTTGCATTTAGTTTTTCACCTACCTTCTCTGCTCCACTGGAGCTATAAATTCATGAAGAAAC
Source organism: Pinus albicaulis (assembly GCA_034641835.2). Lineage (NCBI taxonomy): Eukaryota > Viridiplantae > Streptophyta > Pinopsida > Pinales > Pinaceae > Pinus > Pinus albicaulis. The sequence goes on along the minus strand of CM076583.1, from coordinate 1,238,504,350 downwards.
TCATTGTAAAGGTTGTTGATAAGTTATCAGAGAATTGCAAGTAGTTTCTTTTGCGACATAGTCTCTGTGTAAAGTTGTAAGATAGGCTGAGGAAGATGCTTTCAGACTGAGTTTTCAGCTATTGGAAATGTTGTATTTGATTGGTATTGCTATTTAATATGACAAGCACATTTCTTTGGATCCTGATCTAAAGTAGTGGTGATGTTTTCCTATCTCCGTGTTTTAATTCATTTCATTTCGTTTCTGCTGGCTTGCATCAGAATATTGGCATAGGATTTACCCTTGCTAGGTACCCTATGTTTCTTCTCTCCTTGCGTTTGATTTTTTCTACTAAATGTGTTATCTAAGAATTGATTCCAGTTGATTTAACTAGTGTAGTGGATGTTATTGCCTGCTCTCTAATGTATGATTAAATGAATCAGTTCTTAGATGTTTCTTATTAAGGATTTAGCTGGAAGATTTGGGAACACTGGGGATTAGAGTTAGCCCTGTCCACTAGGATCCTTGTGCGACCAGTTGGTATTTAACTTTGTGCCCTGAATCTGTGTTGTCCCCTCCTCTCCTACCATTCCATATCACACAATCATCTTTAATATCCAATGTTTTAGATGACTAGCCCAATTGAAAGCCTGCATATTGATTAGCAAGCAAATCCTTTCCTGACTCCATTGCCCAATGGTTTGAATGCTCCCTGGAACACTTCACCTCTGCCTTAACCCTCTTTGCTCATCCTTGTATTACATTGAACCCTTCTTTCCTGATAACCAGCAACCAAACAAACATTCAAACAAACAAACCTTGTGCCTATAACTAGCCTAACATTTTGAACTTTGAGCTTCAAAGACATAAACCTTTGCTTATATAGAGAGATCCCTCTCTAGACCCGGGAGGGCTAGATCTTGAGGTCTAAAAGTGGTTTGATGTTGTCTCATCTTTTGGTCTTTCCAATCTAGCCAAAACATGGGAACCCCAACAGAGGGGACCACTAGAGCCCAACATTTAATTGTTCGTCATTTTTTGTAATTTGATTTCAATAGCAATGTCATTCTGCAATTAATTTATATTTTCCAGTTCTTTTGGATTTTTGAAAGATGGTATTTTTATGTAGTTTTCACAGGAAGATCAAGCTGGGTGGTTGGGCCCATCAGCCAGCTCGTTGCTAAATTACCTAGGATTTATTTATTTCACTGCATTTTATTTCTTGTTGGTGTGATTTATTTTACTGCATTTGATTTCATACGTGAGTGATTTAAATTCTGATTCTGCGATTTCTTTCTATAGATCTCCTTTATGTTTTTAGAAAGAAGACGCACACTGAGCAGTACTTACATGCTAGTTATCACCATTTCCTTGCTCAGAAACTTGGTGTTCTCAGCACCCTAGCCACCAGAGCCTTTAGGAACACCACTTTGAAGGTGAAAAGGATCATCTTCTTAAAGTTTTTTACAAGAACAGTTATAACATGAGTCAATGTATTAAAGCTTTTCGAAAAGCGGAAAAAGGTCCTAAGGGTAAAAAAGAACCTTGTGATTAGTTGTCTGGAGTTCACCTTCCGTTTATCCAAGGTACTACGGATAAAATTGCCAAGATTCTAAAGAAACATAATTTTTCCTCAACCTTTAAGCCCTCCTGCACCATTCAGAGTTCGCTTAGATCGGTTAAGGACCCGATTTGCCCGAAGGATGATAAGGGTGTTTACTTGATTCCATGTTCCTGTGGGACCCCTTAAATTGGTGAAACTGGTCGGTCAATTAGTCGAAGAATTCAAGAACATGTTGCTGACCTGAAGCATAGTAGATCACGCTCCTCTGCGCTAGCGGAGCATGCTGAGAAGACTAATCATCACATTTGCATTGAAGATGCTGAGGCTATTGTGAGGATTGACCATTTCTACCACCGCAAGTTGAGAGAAGCCCCGGAAATCGAAAAGAGGCCGGTCAACCTCAACAGAGATGATGGGTGGATGATTAGCAGATGTTGGATTCTTGCCCTTCATTCCTATTAAAACTTATAATTATTTAATTAATTAATTTATTTTTATTTTTATATTATTATTATTATGTATTTAATTCTTAATTATTTAATTATTTAATTAATTAATTATTATTATTATGATTTATTTAATTAAAAATTTTATGGTTCTATTTTATTTTTATTATTTTTAGTTTTATCTTTATTTTTATTTTTATTTTTTTTCAAAATGATAATTGTTTGATGAATTTTGGAATCACATAGCATTTAATTATTAAAAATAAAATAATTATATAAATTCAAACCATAAATATTATTTATTATTTTTAACATTTAATTTATTTGATAATAATAAAAATACATATATAGATATATAAACATCTATTGTATTCTTTAAATATATTAAATTAATAATTATTATTTTTATTAAAATAAATATAAATATATAAAAGAATATATTTTATTAGAATGAATATATATAAATGTGTAAAATTTAAATTATAAACTTTAATAATTTGATTTACTCTTTTTAATATAGAATAAAAATTAACTAAATAAAAATTATTATTATTTAAGTCAAACTAGTCGTTATTTTACAAACGGCTAGTGGTAGCTTTACTTTCTATTTAAAGGGGTTACTTGATTAGATTTTCC